>JAKSZT010054489.1:2661099-2928743 GCA_026826555.1 Tolypeutes matacus
AGCTTGTAGTTAATTTGGAAGGAAAGGATGAACAAAACAGAACAGGAGGAAAATCAAATGCATACTCATCTTATCTTGTCCTATTTGTCTCCTTGGAGGTAGTTCTTAGGTCTGTCATGGTCTCAGGCCATTTATAGGCCATTTATGGCCTCTAGGCTTCGCTGTCATCACATTACACTTGTCTGTCTGTCTGATGAAGCTACTTACTGCTCTGTCTTCTGTGTGCCTGGCGAGAGTTAGAGAGGTAAGTCTCCTTTTCAACTCAAAGATCATTCAGACTACATTGTTTATGTGGAAAACAATAAAACAAACAAATAAACTACTAAACCCATCTCTAAAATTTGGGGGACTTTTTGCAACACAATACAGTGAATAATAAGCCCTATTGCTCAATTTGCTGGTGTTTCCTATATAAGCAGTAAATCACTTTAAAATGTTAAATTCGGAGATAGTTTCTTTTATGAAGTTGCATCCTCAGACTTGAAGTAAGCCACAGCAGGTTTAGCTAAAACTTACAGCAATTACATACCCAACACCACCTGCAAGATTGCCTCTCCCACTACTATAGTTGGGTTCCTCATCTCTACATACTTCCTAAGAGATCATTCTAAAGAAAATGACTGCGGTTAAACTATTTATTCACCTCTCCTGTGTAAGAGACCATCAAGAGTAACCTCCTCATGCCATTCATTATTTTCACTTCAGTATCCAAAGAAAAAGAAGCTTAACCCTTTCGGGCCATGCTTTACTTCCTTGCCAAAGTCTCTGTACATAACCTAATCTCATTAAAGCCCTAGGCCACCCTCTCAAACTCATCCATTATGCCCTCTTCAAGTCACAATCTGTAGTGCACAATATTCTTTCTATCTCTTTATAGTACCTTTATACTTCCTGGAAGTCATACAGCATTTCACTAGTCAATTCACTGTCCTACATTCCCTGAGGACACATTCCCACAGCTTTTCTTTCTCTAAGTCTCCTTCACCTTTCTTCTTTAGCAGATGATAGCCTTACTTATTATTTTTCTTAAATGAAGCAATAATCTAAAATCTCTTTACCTTCCTTCCACCATATTTACCAACAGGCTTCAATTTCAACCCCAATATGTCCCCTACATCCATGAGTCTGATCTCATTAGCTTACTGCATTGACTTGATATTCTTAAAACAATGTAGATGTTTTCCTAACTTCTATTCTTTCTTGAGTATAGAGGAAGGAAAGGACCTCAATATCTGTGAGGATGCCATGAAGTAACATACGTGTATTAGTCAGGGTTCTCTCCGGAAACAGAATCAGCAGGAGATATCTGTCAATAATATGAAATTTTAAAAGAGTCTCTCACGCGACCTTGGGGATGCACAAGTCCAGGTACCGCAGGCAGGCTGCAAACCAGTGGCTCCGATGAAAGTCCGATGAAAGGTCGTTGATGAGTTTCTGGGAGAAGTTGCCTGTCCAACAACGAGCTGGGAAATTCTCTCTGAATGTTGAAATCACTTCTGCTTTTAAGGCATTCAACTGATTGGATAAAAGCACCACCCATTGATGATGTAATCTCCCTGATTGATGCAGATGTAATCAGCCATCCACACAGTAAACTCACTGGTGATTGAAGTCCATAAATGCTCTTGTATTACAATTAGCCCAGTGCTTGCTGGAACAAACACCCGGACACAATTACCTGGCCGAGTTGACACATTAGCCTAAGCATCACAATACGGGTATAAGTTCCGGTTGTTCCTTTCCATCTTCCCTTCTAGTATCAGACAAAGAGACAATTTTCAATGCTTGCTTTGTTATTTGAAAAAGCTGTGTTTAGTTTAATTATATTATTGATTTGTGTGAATTCAAATATGTTACTTCATGTAAAAGGAATATTAAAAATCATTAAAAGAGTGGAAAATTTTATTATTAGAAGAAAGTCTCCAAAAAACATGCATAATGTAGGTTCTTGTTGAATAAATAAAAATATTCATGATTTAACATTAGGATCTAAATATATTTCATATTTATTTTTTTATATTTATACTCAAGGGTAATTCATTTTTCTATATTGTGTACTCTTAAATTCCACTATCACTGCTTTCTTATATTCTTCTTCCAAAAGTTGTATCAACTGAAATAACGTGAATATTTGATATTGAATCATTTCTATTTACAATGAGAATACAATATAGAAATAACACTAAAGAGGTGATAAATATAATTGACCTATATTTGTTTCTCTTTCTTTGCCACTCAAAAATTCATCATATTGGTAGTTAGATAGATAGATAGATAGATAGATAGATAGATAGATAGATAGAAAAAAAGAATAAATAATAGATGATATGCAGATAGATAAATAACAACTTAAACCTATATACACATCTTTTATAAACTGGTGGTTGTTTTTAATATTATGATATATTGACAAACTAAATTACTAAAAATAAAATATTCAAAATACAAACACTGTGAAATATTTAAATATTATAATTGTTGTCTTGCATTATTGAACTCAGAACAAGAACAAATGGAGGAAAACACAATTATGTTAATTTAAACTATTTTGAGATTTATTTTAAATAATTTCTTTGAAATTTTAAATAAATAGCTGGATAAATTATTTATTCCTTTACATATTGAAGTATTCTATATTAATATGAGTTCATACTAAATGCAGAAGTCTCTATGATTTAACACGGATAATGGATTATCTATTATCATCACAGATATAAAATTAAGATCAAAACTAATATTTTTCTTGTAGTATGGGTAATTAGTATCATAAGAAACCTGAGCAATATAAGCATGTTTTATGACCAAAAATTAGTGTAACTGTGGAAAGATAAGTCATGGAGCAATTGGCCAAAGAAATTTAACTTGACAATTATCTTTCCTCTGTAAATTAGTATATTAAAAATCATACCGGAAGAATAAAAATTGTTCTTAATTTATGGGTGTTTGCCTCATACATTTTTATTATACACATTATTGACAACAAATACCATTTGGTATTTCAAATAAATGATGTTGCTAAATTAATACACTAAGTGAGACTCTGTGGTGGGCTGATAATATGAGCAGTTATTCAGAATAGCAATTCACATCTAGGGAAATTATATATTATTGTGGAAAGCTATATTTGTAATGGTATTTATGTATTAATGTAACAAAATATACTAAATTTATACATTTAAAAATGCATCATGTGAAGTATTTTAATGAGAAAGCTATCCATTAATATATTTTACCATAAACAATGGCAAAGTGAAATGTTTTGTTATCTTTTAAAACAGAAATTATAATGTTGCAATATCAAATTAATTCTTCCTCTTTACTTGGAAATTGGCTTATTGGAATTTAAGGGAGTATAGTAAACTAATTTTACATCTTGTTTTGAAGATTGGTTTAAATATAAATATGTTCTATTCATCATCTAGGTCTTCTGCATTTAATATGAATTATTATATTAATATAAAACACTTTAATGTGAAAAGCAATAAATCGATTTATCCAGCTATTTATTTAACATTTCAAATAAATTCTTTAAAATAAATCTCAGAATAGTTATAACTAACATAATTATGTTTTCCTCCATGTTGTTCTTGTTTTGAGTTTAATAATGCATGGCAATGATTATACGAAACCAGCTGAGTTCACTAGAGATGCTCCACAGGAGCGTGGAGGAAACTTTGTCCTGGTGTTAATTGGCAGTTTCTTTTACATGTGACCACTGTGGCTAACTGATGCCCCTGGAATTGTAAAGAGGGGAGGAATGAAAGAATGATTCACTTCCTCGCTATAATTTCTTTTTTTTTTTTATTTTTTTTTTAAGATACTTAAATTACATAAATATTACATTAAAAATACAGGGGATTCCCGTATGCCCCACTCCCCACACCTCCAACATTTCCCCACATTAACAACATCCTTCATTAGTGTGGTATATTCATTTCAATTGATGAACACATTTTAGATCATTGTCACTAAGCATGAATTATAGTTTACATTATAGTTTACACTCTCTCCAGCACAATTTAGTAGGTTAAGGCAAGATATATAATGGCCTGTATCTGCTATTGCAATGTCATTCAGGACAATTCCAAAGTCCCGAAAATGTCTCCATATTACATCTATTTTTCCCCTCTCCTTGCCCTCAGAACCTCCAGTGGCCAGTGTCTCCAAATCAATGATATAAGTTCTTACATTGCTAGAATCACAATAAGTCTATAGAAGAATACCAGTAGTTCTACTTTAGTCCATAGTTCATTCCCTATCTTGAGGATTCTGAGGTGGTGATGCTTATACCACCTCTAACTGAGAGGGGGCTATGATCCTATAGGACAAATGGACGGAACTCTCTTGCTTGCAGTTGTAGACTATCTCTGTTCCTTGGGATGGTCGTTGTTCATCATCATCTCCTTGTTATTTGTCCTGGGTGTATCCAATGAACTGGAGAGTCAGTGTTGAAACTCTGTTGAGATTCAGGTTCCAGCTGGCACATGGACAGCCAAAGATTTAAGTCTTTTGGACATACACCTATGAACTCTAGTACTAACTATACGTTCAAATAGAAGGGGCAGAAGAGCCATGTGTAGGGAAACCACACCTGAGTCCAACTTTGTCACTCTGGGAGCATAAATTCCAAAGTAGAGCCCACTGGCAAGGCACCAAACTCCTGAACTAACTGCCCTGACTATAGTGTCTGGATGTCTCCAGAGCCCTCAGAAACCCTGCTATTTTAGATAGTATTTACTTTGGCAGTTAATGAGATTCTGCTGAGATGTGCATAAGCATAACCTCTGGATAGACTTCCTGACTCACTTTGAAGTCTCTTAGCCTTATAAACTCATTTGTCTTTAACTTTTCCCCCTCTTGGTCAAGGTCTTTCTCCAGTTGCATTGCTACTTGGTACTTGGTAGTAATTTTTCAGTGCCGGGGAGGCTTATCTCTGGGAATCATGTCCCACACTGGGGGTAGGTAATGCATTTATATGTTGAGTTTGGCTTAGAGAGAGGCCACATTTAAGCAACAAAGAAGCTCCCAAGGGGTTTCTCTTAGGCACCCTATATTACTGGACTAAGTTTCAATTTCAAAAGTAAAGGTTCAGAAGTACAGTCATCAGTATCAAGGGCCCATCTATGAACCATCCTCCTTCACTAGTCATGCCCCTGTACTCAGGGGATTCTTGCTGTTCATTGAGAATGTGGCAGAGCTCCCCAGGATGGGCATTTGATATTCTTTCGGTTATTGTGTTAATCTCCACCCACCATGACAATGGCCCATGAACATTTGAACACATTTATATGCCTTATATGTATGCCCCAGGTGAACCTCCTCCTCATGTACCCCCGTTACTGACACCCCAAACCAGTGATCCCCCCCATCACAGTTGTAACCCTTCTGTGATCTGAAACTTCTTCAGAAATGAAGCCAACAAAATAACCAAATATAATTAATGAGAAAATGAAATAATAATGATAGTTTTAAAAATAAGAAATAAAATACAAAAAATTCAGAAAATTAAAAAAAAAATTAATAATAAAAAATAATGAAAAAAAATTTTTTTTAAATTTTAGACATTGTCTTTCATCAGTGTAATACCTGTTGTCTTGTATGTACAGAGATATTTTCTTCCATTTATTCCTCTAGTTTCTTACTTTTTAAAATTTGCCTTCATAGAAATTTTAGGTTTGTTCATGGCAAACACCATGGCTCACTCCTTGAAGAACGAGGTTCGTAGTTACTTGCAACAACATTGAGGATTTGACATTCTGGCTTGTCCTCCTCTATTAGGCACTGCCTATGCTCTTGAGAGACTACTGGCCATCTATTTGAGAACAAAACAGGACTCCTCAGCATGGGATTCCAGCACCTTCCTGCTCATTATGTTGGTCTCCACCCACTGATACAGCACACTATGACAAGATGAACACTCACACACTCCCTAGAAGCCTGCTCAGGTGTGCCCTGTCCTGAATGCCCCCCACATCCAACACCCTAAACCAGTAACCCTCCCCTGCCACATTGTCAAAAGAATATTTCCAACATTGTAGTTTCAACCACATACCCACAAATCCCCGGAGTTCACCTGCTTCCTCCCCCAACATTATTCCCAGTTCCTTGAACTGTCCAACCCACCCTCCCTAACCTAGGGCCCTGAAAAACCAGCACCACCCAACCCAATAATATCATTGCACCATTCTCATGCCCCTCCACTGCACAACTACACACTTTCACATTATCATTGATTTTGACAATATGGGCATTGGCTCAAAACCTTCCTCTCCATCTCCATCTCCTGTAATCCTATTTTCCACACTCTAGCTGTGTGAATTTGCTCAATTTGCTTAATTCATATCAGTGACATCATATAATATTTGTCGTTCAGTGCCTAGATTGCTTCACTCAACATATGGTCTTCAAGATCATCCATGTTACCCCGTGTGTTTAATACTGCATTCTTTCTTACAGATGAGTAATATTCCATTGTCTGTATATACTACAATTTGTTTATGCATTCATCTGTTAATGGGCATTTGGGTTGGTATCCAACTTTTGGCAATACTGAACAATGTTGCTATGAACAATGGTGTGCATATATTTATTCGTGTCCTTGCTTTCAATTTTTCTGGGTATATACCCATCATGGCATTGCTGGATCATATGGTATTTCTATAGTTAGCTTTCTTATGAATTGCCAAACTCTCCTCCACAATGGCTGCACCATTTTGCATTCCCACCAGCAGTGGATGAGGGTTCCCATTCCTCCACATCCTATCCAACGCTTGTAGTCCTCTGTTTTTTTTAACAGCCTCCAGTTTAATGGGTGTAAGATGATATCTCTTTATAGCTTTGATTTGCATTTCCCTAATAGCTAGTGATGTTGAGCATTTTTTCATGTGCTTTTTAGGCATTTGTATTTCTTCTTTGGAGAAGTGTCTTTTCAAATCACTTGCCCATTTTTTAAATGAGTTGCTTGTCTTTTTATTTTTGAGATGTAGGATTTCTTTATATATCCTGGATATTAGTCCCTTATCAGATATACAGTTACCAAATATTTTCTCCTATTGAGTAGGCTGCCTTTTCACTTTCTTGACAAACTCCTTTGAGGTACAAAAGTTTTTAATTTTGAGGAGTTCCCATAATTTATTTTTTCTTTCACTGCTCAAGCTTTGGGTATAAGGTTCATGAAAACATTTCCTAATACAAGATCCTGTAGAGGCATCCTTACATTATCTCCCATGATTTTTATAGTCATGGCTCTTATATTTAGATCTTTGACCCATCTTGAGTTAATTTTGATATAGGGTGTGATATGGTGTTCCTCTCTTATTCTTTGGACATGGTTATCCAGTTCCAAGCACAATTTGATGAAGAGGCAATTCTGTCCCAGTCGAATGGGGTTGGTGGCCTTGTTGAATGTCAGTTGACTGTATATGTGAAGATCTATATCAGAACTCTCAATTTGGTTCCATTGGTCAGTATATCTATCCTTGCGCCAGTACCATGTAGTTTTGACCACTGTAGCTTTGTAGTATGTTTTAAAGTCAGGTAGTGTGATTCGTCCAATTTCATTTTTCTTTTTCAATATGCCTTTGGCTAATCTGGGCCTCTTGCCCTTCCAAATAAATTTCATAACTAGCTTTTCCAATTCAGTAAAAAATGCTGTGGTAATTTTTATTGGAATTGCATTAAATCTGTTTGAGTAGGAGAGACATCTTAATGAAGTTTAGTCTTCCTATCCATGAACAGGTAATATTCTTCCACTTATTTAAGTCTTCTTTGATTTCCTTTAACAATGTTGTGTAGTTTTCTGCATACAAGTAAGTCATTTACATCTGTAGTTAAATTTATTCCTAGGTATTTGATTCTTGTAGTTGCTATTGGAAATGGGATTTTTTTCTTGATTTCCTCCTCAGATTGCTCATTATTGGAGTACAGAAATGCCACTATTTTTGCACATTGATCTTATAATCTGTCACTTTACTGAAGTCATTTATAAGCTCTAGAAGCTTTGATTTAGATTTCTGTTCAAGGTATAGGGTCATGTCATATGCAAATAGTGGAATTTATATCTCTTCCTTTCCAATTTGGATGCCTTTTAAAATCTTTTTCTTGCCTAAGTGCCCAAGCAAGCACTTCTAACACAATGTTAAATAAGAGCAGTGACAATGGGTATCCTTGTCTTGTTTCAGGTCTTAGAGGGAAAGCTTTTAGAATTTCACCATTGAATATGATGTTAGCTGTAGGTTTTTCATATATACTCTTTATCATGTTGAGGAAGTTTCCTTCTATTCTTATCTTTTGAAGTGTTTTTATCAGGAAAGGGTGCTGTATTTTTTCAAGTGCTTTTACTGCATCTATAGAGATAATCATGTGATATTTTTCTTTCAATCTGTTTATGTGGTATATTACATTGTTTGATTTTCTTATGTTGAAACATCCTTGCATACCAAGAATGAAACTCACTTGGTCATGGTGTTTAATTCATTTGATGTGTTGTTGAATACGATTAGCAAGTATTTTGTTGAGGATTTTGGCATGTAGGTTCATTAGAGAGATTGGTCTATAGTTTTCCTTTCTTGTGGCATCTTTGTTTGGCTTTGGTATTATGGTGATTTTGGCATAATAGAATGAGTTAAGCAATGTTCCCTGCATTTCTTTTTTCTTTTTTTTTTTTTTTTTTTGGAAGAATTTAAGCAGGATTGGTGTTAGTTCTTTCCTGAATGTTTGGTAGAATTCACCTGTGAAGCCATTTGGTCCTGGGCTCTTCTTAGTTAGGAGGTTTTTGATGACTAATTCAATCTCATTATTTGTGATTTCTTTGTTGAGTTCATCAATTTCTTCTTTTGCCAATGTAGGCTATTTGTGTGTTTCTGGGAATTTGTCCATTTCCTCTAATTTATCCACTTTGTTGGCATATAATTTTTCAAAGTATCCTCTTACGATACTCTTTATTTCACTGGGGTCAGTGGTGATATCCCCTTCCTTGTTTCTTATTTTATATATTTGCATCTATAATTTCTTAATTCTAGAAAGTTGCTGAAACAAAACAACAGCAGCAACCACATAAATATATATGCATATACATATATATATGGCTACAATCTCCCTTTCTCTTTCTTCTCACTCCACTTTTATACTACTTAATAGTTGTGTTGATCACAATTTGTAGTAATTAAGTAAATGATAATTGTATCTTCTTAAGTATAATCAATTTGTAAAATATGATAATTCTTAATTCATTTAATATATCTAATTAAATAATAAAATTGAATGATCCATCAAGTAAAGATTCTTAATCTTGCTTACTCAAGCATGGCACCATTAGATTCAGATATATTAATTTTAAAATGACATTGTTCAGCAAAATAATTATTGCATCTTTAAAGCTTTCATGTGAGATTTTTGTTTATAAATAAAAAATAACTTTCCTTACTCAAAAAGCTAAAATTTAGCTAAAATTTGCAAATAAGCTCTTATTGTATCTCCATTTTGTTCTCACAATCAATGGGACTCCTGAATTACTAAATGAGTTCACCAGTTTTTTATATCTCATTCAGGTGAATAGATATAAAATTTTCTTTGTGCATAATAAGTACCACAATGATATCAGAAAATGACTTCTGTAAGAGTTACTATTTATATTCAAAGCTCATATATGAAAAAGAAAACTAAATAAATATTTTAATGAATATTGACAACCATGTTTTTAAATGTTGCCTAGAAGTCAGGCAAATCAAGGAAAACATGCTCCAGTTTTATGGTTTGGACATGGAGTTAGTTTCTTAGTTTGTCTATAAACAGCTTTACCATAGATCTTGGACATATGTGAGGCCAGAGTGCCAGGGGCCTAATTGCATGAGATACTAGGAAGTAAGGAAAGGAAAAATACAGTATGGCACATAATGATGGCTGTTGCTCAGATTGACCTATGGCACAGGCTTGAAGGAGTCTAAACAGGTAGGACAAAGAATTCTAATTCTTCACCTTAAGTCTCTGTAAGACAATGAGAATCATAGAACAGTGCTGTAGGCCACAGGTATATGGACTGATTATCCTAATCAAGTTACTGTGGAGCATAATAGGAAATGGAAGGAATGGAGTGGCCCAAGTATAAAATTAGACAAAGTACCATTCAGGCTGAGGAAGGAGAGATCCAGTTCACCAGCATAAGAATGGAGAAAAGTGAAGGATATCACATAATCTTGCAAAATATATAAGGAACTTAAATTTGTAGTTACATAGAACATAAATTCAATAGTTGAGGGACCATCTAAGCAATGATAATTTTTATGTTAAATAATTAACAATTTTAATTATATTGTAATTTTCTTAATAATAATATATGTATTTGCTATGAGAATTGTGGCAGTTTGATATTATTTATGAATTCCAAGAAAAGGCATTGATTATGTTTTTAAACTGGTCTATTCCTCTGGGGCATGACACCCTTTGATTGATTTTAATTCAAAGACTTTACGTCTACTTAATTAAATCAAGATTAGGGCTTTGATTTGACCACATCGTTTGGGCATGCAGAGTTGAGTCCCAGCTCCCTGGGTAGGTTGATGCAACAGACTCTCACACAGAAGCAGATAGTGAGAAAAGAGAGCTCTATAGACATGGAAGAGGATTTTGCAACCCCTGGGAAAGATGAGACATTTGCCTGATAATTTACAGCTGATCTCATGAAGAGAACAGAGCAGCTGAGCATGGAAAGAAAAGAGTCTTCCAGCCTTCAGCTGAGATCAGAAGAAGCTGGACCCATGGAGCCTTAACAGAGAGGAAGGCTGAATCCTCACAGACATCCCACCATCTTGCTTCAACACGTGGCAAGAGACTTCGGGTAAGGAAGTACCTCTTATTGTACCTTGAGTTGGACTCTTTAGGGTCTTGTAATTGTAAGATTTTACTGCAAATAAATACCCTTTATAAAAGCCAACAGATTTCTGGTACTTTGCATCAGCACCCCTCCGGCTGACTAATATAGGACTATATTACCTGATTCTGCAATTACATATTTTGATGTTCTTTCAAACAAATATAAAAGTTGTTTTTTTTTTATTTTCTTTATAACAATCTCTTTTATATCACTGGCTTAACTATATTTCTTTCCAAGGTACTCTCTCATAATGTGATTTTACTAATGGCTAGATGATAATTTTATACCTGTTTCATAAGTTGTATATTGAAGCATTCTAAAAATCAGATAGACACAATTAATTATATATACTTATCAGATTTCTTCTGTCTGTAAGTAAATCCCTTGATAAATTAGATAACTTTAAACATTATATGAATATTTTAAGAATACATTTTCAATTTCTAGATATCTAACACCTGTTTGACCTTCTAACTTCATTTTTTCCTCCTTAAAGGAAACTATTATTTTGGAAAATATTTCCCAAAATTGAAGAGCCTAATTCAATTACTGTGGTGTCTTTGAAATAAGTATAGATAAAGTTCAGTGGTAAACAAATTATTTGGAAAAGGCTATGAAAAATTTGTATTCAGGATATGATTTTCCTCAATTAAAATGAAAATGAATTTATTTAGTTCCTTAAGGAAAATAACAATATTTTAAATCTATATTACCTTTTTTATCAGACTTCAACAACAAAAAACATTGTTTTTAGTGATGAAAACATTAATATTTGTGATGTTATTTTACTTCTTGCATCCATGTAGCATTTTAAAAGTCATAAGATCAAGTCACATCTCTCATGGTTATATACCGAGAGAGAGAGAAAGAGAGAGAGACATGGATAGGTTTGGAAGAATTTCCTTCCTGAAATCAGAAAAATAAAATACTCAACTCAGAATTTGCAAGTCATGTTAATGAAGGAACTACTCTAGAGAAAATAGGGGTAAAGGAAACAACAGGAGTGTGAAGGCACTCAGATATCAGCAAAAACAGGATGCCATTTTTGCCACTAGAGACCCCAAGGTAAATGGGGGATTGGTCGGTAGTGTGTCCATAGGCAAGTGAGAACTAAAACCAGAAAGAGCCCCAACGACAGGAGCCATGGTCACTGAGGAATTCAGTTGCTTCTAGAAAGTTGGCTCAAAGAGAGAAAAGAACACAGAATAAATACCCAGACACTTTCCTATTTTCCATTAGTAGTAAAGTTCTGAGTTTTAGCTGGGTCCATTTCTGCCAGATATCAAAACTAAATATTCCATTCTCCCTTCCAATTATTTGGCTATATAAGTAAGTTCTGACTAATGTGACAAAAACAGAAGTCATAGGGACACATTCTTGGATGTGTCCTTAAAGGAAGTGGGAATGCTAAATGAAATGTAGATATATTGCTGATGTTTCAACAGCTCTCTTAGTGGAAGCATTATGTTAAGGATGGCTGAGTTTCCATCCTTCTCTACTTTGCTTGGTGCTCTGGGACACTGATTTGTTTGGGCCATATTTACAGGCTCACTTGAACCCTGGTTTCTGACTGGGTTTATCCAATGGAAAATCTGGTCAGTGGATTGTTGAAATAAAGGCACAATATTTTCCCTTGGCTAACTCTCAGTTGCATCATCTTGTTCTGGGTTACAGCTAAAAAAGTCACAGCTCTTCTCAAGGTGGCCTTCTCTAGAAGGCTCTCCTCTTTTTTTCTTGAGCAACTGCTACCCACATCCCATCTCACTGGCCTAAGGCTAATGACTGCTACTATTAGCCCTGGGTCTTTAGAGCAGGTTCCCAACCATACCCTTCAAAATAAGAATTTTTTATCAAAAACGTTCACCAAATAATCCTAATTTGAGTAACCCATATGTTTCCTGTTGGGACTCTAATATACAATGGTGAAGCAACAAATTAGAAGGAACCTGCACCCCATTGTGCATCAGACCTATGCTATATTAACTCATTCCAGATTTCTTTTATATGAGAGCAAAGTAAACCTATTTTTAGTATTCAGTATAGTTTTGGGTTTGGTTTATCTCACTGACAATTTAATCCTTACAAACTCAGTGAATATTGCGATTACCTATAATTTTAGGATTGTCCAATTGTAATTTAGAAAAGGAAACTGGCTTTCCCAAGGGTATACAGTACGATGACTGAAATGAGTCTAGAATTAGCTAATTTCATTAAATCCATTATTTGCAAAGTATCTATTGTTATCCAGATATTCTGTAAGTTATTGACAATACATGGAAAAAAAAAGAACAATCAAATGTGGTTCAGTTCCCATTTTGCATCTCCCCCTGTAGGATGAACTTTCTACTTGCCATAAATAGGGCAGGATGAGCCTCACATTCAGAAGGCTACTGTCATTACTCACTCTCTGAAAGGTACAATTGTCTGGGCATTCAGGGAAATCCAGTTTTAAAAGGCTTTCTTTATAGGCCATCTCACTTCCCCATGTTCCCACTGTTTTGTTTGCTTGTTTGTTTGATTTTTTTTTTCTGGCACCTCCCAAATCAATTACTTGTACTTGAATTTTTGTCTCAGGGCCTGCTTCTGGAGAAACAAAAAATAAGGCACTATATCTACGTCTGTTTTTCCACTTAGGTCAATGGTCTAATTTTCTGTCCTTCTGCAAAACCACAGTATCTCAATTTTGATAACCC
Source organism: Tolypeutes matacus (assembly GCA_026826555.1). Taxonomy (NCBI): domain Eukaryota; kingdom Metazoa; phylum Chordata; class Mammalia; order Cingulata; family Chlamyphoridae; genus Tolypeutes; species Tolypeutes matacus. The sequence goes on from JAKSZT010054489.1 coordinate 2,674,663, forward strand.
TAGAATATGCCATGATATATATGATAGAGACAGTGCAGCCACACTTTGCTTCTTCAAGATGTCATTTACATCTTGGTCCAGGGTACTTCCATATAAATTTTAGAATCATCTTGTTGACTTAAAATAAAAATCATTTTAAGATTTTGGGTGGAAGAATATTATATCTTTGGATTAATTTTGGAGAACTGATGATACAATTTTGAATTTTTCAAGAAAATGATATGGTATAACCACCATTTACTGTTATATTTTACTTTATTAAAAAAGTATTTTATAGTTTTAGAGTTCTTGTACATTGTTTATTATATGTTTTATAATTATATTAAATGGCATCCTTTTAAAATTGTACTTTCTGTCTGTTGCTTGTATATATAAATAGCACTGATTTTTGCAAATTGACCTCAACCTCCCAAATGCTCTCATTTCTCACAGTTTATCTGTAGTCTCACATGGTATAGCAATTTGAATGTAGGGGAATGTCTCAATAACTCACATGTGTAAATGCACATATGCTTTATATGCATCTTCACTATGTGCCAGCACTGTGATAATTAATTCCCTCCCTGTACTCTAGGAATACCAGTGGCATACTTGTTACTGTCTTTGTGTCCCAGGATGTATGTTAGCCTGATTTGCCTGCTTATACGAATGTCTACAAGTTATCTGAATTTTAAATTGCTTCTGATTATGTCTTCCACTTCTATTAGGATAGATACCCTTTGAAAACAGAGTCTGATCCTTTCACCAATATGGTACATCAGCTTTTTTTTTTTTTTTTAATCTCTGGAGTAAACTCACAATTTCATTCATATATTTATCCATTTATTCAGTAAATATTTACTGAGGTTCCACTCTGTCAGGCACTATTCTGGCCACTGGATTATAGTAGAGAAAAAAAAAATCCATCTTTCTCTCATGGAGTTTACATTTTAGAATGAAAGACAGATAACAAATGAATTCTCAAACTCTCATTAGATCATTGTAACTGATGTAATATATTTCATTTGTTTTAAGAATTTCAGTCAGTATCAGTCTAATCATAATTAAGGTTCTGACATTTTCTAGCCTATGGCTGCCTGAACCATTGTTTGTAAAGTTAGGCATTATGTATACTATTCTATACCTCTTTTTGTATGACTTCAGCAATTAAACTACTTAAATAAATGGCTTCCATATTTTTTCTCTAATAAACTGTGAAATGAGCTGGTTCCTTATTCACTTTTCACATATTCAAACATAAAATGAGAATGCATTCTTATGACAGCATTTGTTCTTTTATTCGGGGAAAATGAACAGTTTCATTACTTATCATTAGCAGCCTATTTATATTATGGGGTAGTCAAGAAATAATGTCACAACCAGTTGGAATTGTAGGATAATTCTGGATTCACAGAGTGCAATTAATCAAATATGTGATGACACTATGGTAATAACCCAGCTTGGTGAAAAGTACTAAAGAATCTTTAAAGGGTCAGCCACATCTTGCTTCAACATATGGCAACTGACTTTGGTGAGAAAACAACCTTGAGTTGGACTCTTTAGAATCCTGTAACTGTAAGTTACAAATAAATATCTTTTATAAAACCAAAAGATTTCTGATACTTTGCATTGGCACCCCTTTGACAGATTAATACACATGTCAAAGTTTGTAATAGTCAATGATATTGCCTAAAAGTACATAAAGCAAAAGTTGACAGAACTAAAGAATAATTAGAAAAATCCACTACCATGGTGGGAGATAATATACCTCTCTCAGTAAATGATAAAACAAGAAGTTAGACATAGGATGTAGATATTTTCAACAAGTTCACTAATTGAAATGATCTGTTAGATGTATATGGAACAATATCATACATAAACTAAATGAACTTATGTAGAACATTATACTAAAGGAATGCCTTAAAGAAAGATGGTGGGTGGTACCATCTAATGACATGAAACTCAAAACATTTGGGAAGGGGATTCAAGTAGGGAGGAGAATGATCTGGAAGAAGAAGAAGCAATAAGCCAGGGACTAAGAAGACACCTACCCTACTGCACACCCTGGCCCAGTGATATGAGCAGTGTGAAAGAATAAATAGTCACCAGTGAAGAAAGCTACAGGAGAAACAGTGTGCCCCAGACAGAGCCTGGATTCCTTAGAGCAAGAAAGAAAGAGAACACTAGAGGAGAATTTTAGGACTGAAGGGAAATTGCTGATTAGAGCCAGGGAGTTACACAGGACATGGTGGAGGAGTTGTAGAAGTTGGGAAATACAGTCAGATTAGAGGATTAGAACTGAGGAGGGTGAACCTAAGTGCAGAGGAATGACCGGAGGCTCTTGATGTTCTTGTGCTACTGAAGTAAACCAAATTAAAGGGTAAATCAGAACTGGTCTTTATGGGGACAAGACAAAACTCTCAGTAGCTGATTGGTGATAGAGGCAGAGGTTAAAATTTGGCCTTGTTTATTTTCAGTGCTGCCTGGCACAGTATCCTCCCTATTCTCTACTGCAGTCTTCCCGAGTAACCACCCAACAATCTTTAGAAGATGAAAAGCATCTGCTCATTTTCCCATTGTTCACTTCACTCTGTGGCCACCTTTGGAGAAGACTCTCAAGACTCAGAAATTTCTATCATAAGCAAATGGGTTGCCTTTTAAAGTTTGTTTGTTTGACTGCTCTTATGACTTGTACTTAAATCACCTTGCATATCTTTGAGATGAACAAAATATACACTCCTTAAATTAAGGAACGACTTTCTTAAAGAATAACCTCTCAACCTTTATCAAATGCAGTTCTCTTCAGAGCTTCCCTTATATTTCCATCTTTGCTTCTCAACTGGAAAGTTCTAGTTAACCTCGCCTCCAGAATGCCTTCCCTTAAATCTGTTTCCAAAACTGGCTCACGTGCTAGGGCTTAAAGACTTCCATAACAACCTAACTTTATGAATATAAACTATATTATATACTACAATCAGCTACTATACTATAAACTTCTGGTTTATTTCCCAGCATGTGATGTTTTTTCTTTTTTAAATTAAAGCAGTTCATGGTTTACAAAAAAATTATTCAGTAAGTACTCACATATGCCACCACACACAAACAGTTTTCCCAATTATTACCTCATCATGTGATATTTAGTGTTGGGTATTATTGATAGAAGGGAAACCCATTATATTGGAAAGGGAAAATAAACAAGGTAAGGAATAAGTTAAAAAAAATGTATGTGAAGTTTTTTTTGTCTTTGTTTTTTTGTTTTTTTTTCTAGGAGTACCAGGGATTGAACCAGGGACCTCATACATGGGAAGCAGGGAGCTCAAACCCCTGAGCAACATCCACTCCCCTCTGTGAACTTTTGGTATAGGAAACTTTATATAGTTATCCTAAGAAATTTACTATATGTTATACTATATAAAAAAGAGGAGAAAATTATGGAAAAGAGGCTACAAAAATATATATTTATTGTGACTCTGAATGTGAGGTGTAACCAGATTACAATTGGAACAAGTTAATGTAAGGTCCTGACAACACTAGTGCAAGCACCCCTCAAATTTGCCTCACTTTATAGAGCCTTTTTCTTGAGGGATTAGAAGAAGAAGAAGAAGAAGAAGAAGAAGAAGAAGAAGAAGAAGAAGAAGAAGAAGAAGAAGAAGAAGATGAAAAGAGGAAGCAGATGCACAACATCATATAATTATCTTAAAGGAGAGTTTGCCTTGGAGTTTGGGAGAAGCTTGAGTTTAAGGGAAAGCCTACAATTATCTGGAAGAAAGATTTGAATGGTAATAAAATAGATACAAGTTTTCCTAAAAGAGTATCTTGGTGAAGGTAAACTGCTTGTTAATTTTTGTTGTGGTTGTTATTGGTGGTGTAGTTATAATTACAGTAGAAAAACTAATATTTATGAATCCAGGTTAATGGCCTCTCCCATTCAAACTGACAAAAATTAACTACACAGTGGTTTTCTTGAGTTAGTTTTAGTAGATAATGGCAATTAATACATCAGTTGTTTTCTCTGCCCTTTGCTTCTTTTAAGGAAAGAAGTGGCAACATAAAGTTTCATTAATAACTGAGCCAAGAACAATCTTAATGGTTTTAGCCTGAGTGCTATGTATGTACAATAAATCCTTGATCCTTGATCCTTGATTATTTTTTGATTGAATGACTGAATGCTTGGGGTGACTACCCTAAAGACACCAGTTACTATTAGTATTACAATTACCTTTGTAATATGCCCTTTGGCCAACACACATATGCACATATATACACACATACATACACATGCATACACACATTTTTTTTGGAATATATTATAGAAAGAGGGAAATCACTGTGAATACATGAGGTGAAAAAAAAACCCAAAGAAAAGATATAACATTGAACATATGCTATGATGAATATCCTTGTGCAGTTATTGAAACTTTACTGCCATTTAAAAGAGTGTGAGGATTAAAACAGAAAAAGAAAAAAAAAAGCCTGTATGGAGGGTTGGCCTCAAGATAATGTGCATATCATCCCACTGTAAAGCACCTTCAAAAATATTCGATCACAGTTATTTTTTTTTAATGTATATTTTTATTAGAGAAGTTGTGAACTTACAAAACAATTATGGACATGCAGGAATTTTCATACAACACTCCTTCACCAATCTATATTGTTGCAGAATATTTCTTATGGATTATGAGATAATATCATCAGACTATTACCACTAACTATGGTGTATAGTATTCATTTGATATATTTTTTCATATACCCCTATTATTATCAGAGCACATCTTTGGCAATGATGCAAGAATATTACAGTATTGTTGTAATTATAGTCCATAGGTTACATTCCCATGCTTCTCCACATTTTTACCACCTTGCAATGATCACAGTTATTTTTTACACAGTTCTTTTTGTGTGCATGTGTGTGCTGTCACTTGTTAACAACAGGTTTTTGTTTACTTCATTGAGGAGTGTTGTTCATTTGTGAGCCTTCATTAACTTACCGTGAAATTCTTAAAAATATTTATCTTGTTAGAATAGGCTGAATTTTTAAATAATTCATTAAAAAACAAACAAAACAAAATTCTGGTTTTTGAAGTGACATACTAATTTACATTGTTTACCAAGATGTAGTCCATTAAGAACACAACTTAAACAAAATAAACTCGGTTTGTATCTCAAAAAGAGAAAACAAAACAAAACAAAATTTGGCATTATTTGTTCAAAAAATTGGTTTATGCTATTTACTACAGCATAGAAGAATATATTTTAAGAATAGTTGAAATCACCTTAGAGGGGTAAATATGAGAATCTTTTAAATAACTTCATAAAAAATCTGTATTTAACATTGCTAATTAATACGGTTAACTGACGGTATGTTTACAGTAATTTCAGAATCATTTATGTGGGTAAATTGAAGGCACAGTCAAAATTCAATTAAGAACATCTTTAGGAAGCTGCAATTTAGAAATAATAAAACCCAATGTGGGAAACGGATGTGGCTCAAGAGGGTCGGCGTCCGTCTACCATATGGAGAGATGGGGATTCGATCCCTGGTACCTCCCAGTAAAAAAAAAAAAAAACCCAATGAAAGATAGCTACTAAATATGAAACTGTGGCGAGACAGATTATTTTGAAGGCTGATACTGGCAAGGTGGTCCTCTAAACTGGCATTTTTATTTTACAGAAAATAAATACATTTGAGAAAAGTGAGATATTAAAGAAATGAAATGTAACACTCAAATATTTGAAAAGATTACATGCAATTTTAGAAGGTTAATTGCCAAGATAACCCATATTATGATGTAATTCAAAATATTTGCTTAATTTATTCAGTTTGTAACAGGACATATGGCTGACCCCCTTTTGCTCTGGCCATTGAAATAATAGCATACAAAGGCACAACCGTATTTCAAGCAGACAAATTTAATCAATGACTTTTGTTGTAAAAGTAAAATAAATTGGCTACCTACATTGGTGTTGCCAGGAGTGTCCCCTTCTCTGGGAAGTAACAGAGACTTTCTAAAGAGTTAGATATAGGAGCAGGGGTTCTCTGACAAAAAAACTGAATATACCCTACAGTTTAAGCAACAATTGGAAATAAGCTGGCTTCAGTCCAGTAGAAATAGCCTATCAAAAACAGACAAATATTCTGTTATAACCAATCTATGATCATTTTCTGCTTTGTAAGATGTTCCTTTATAATTAGGAAACTAAATGTCAATCAATTATTGTAATTTACTCTTTGGAAACCTCCTAATTGTCTTTATAAGCTAATGTAACTTGATAACTCTTTTGATACTCTTTCTGGGATTTGAGCTCTCCCTGCTCAAGTAGTTTATTTTTCAATAAACTGTTTTTATTGATTATTATTGGTGATGTCTAAGATAAGATGTATGAAAACATCTATATGTTTAAAATATATTCCAGAAATTATAAATTACCTAAATGTGCATTTTAATATAGGATTTAATAACTTGATGGTATCATTTTAATTATTTCTGAGAGTTGGCTTACATTTTCAATTTTATATATCAGAATTTAAGAAAGCAAAACATAGTTTTCCTCTCACATATCACCTACTTGTTTAAATCACATTTATTTGCGGCAAAACTATTTTGTGGCAATGTAATAATAATAGTAATAATAACAACAGAAACTATATATTATTTACTATTCATCAAGTCTTCCCTAAAAGATTTACATATTTTATTCATTTAATACTTATTACAACCTTATAAATTGACTTTATTGCTAACATCCCCTTTTAGAGAGAAAGTAACTGAGCCATAGAGAGATCATTTAACTCTCCCAAGGTCTTCTATTTATATATTTAATAAGTGTCAGAGCCAATCAAAACCAACTGCTATGGCCCCTACATCTATTCACGGAAACAGAAGTTCATGTAATAATACAATGTAGCAACTTTAATTCACGAATACTTTAGATATTATTCATGCTTTTATTTCACATGAAGGAACTCTAACACATAATATAAACCTTTCAATACTTAAGAAATAATTAACAACAGTATATCTATCCGTTATTCTTTTGAATAAATTATTCTATTAACATGCACATGACTTTAATAATTTGTTCTATTTTTATCTGTACATTATTCTGACCATGAATATAAAGAGAACTCTTTTCATGGTCATTTAAGGTATAGCCCTGTCCCCATCTCTGGAATATTTTCAAACACAGGCAAAACACAGTTAGAGGCTAAGCAGGTTATTATACTCAGTAGTTTATTGACTTTGCATTGTTATTAAATTTCTTTAAATTTGTTTCCACAATTATTCTCCTGATTTGCATTGAACCCTCGATCACATGCTACCTCCAGCCTGGGTCCTTATCCTTGAATCCTTAGAATTACTGAATACCTATTTTCATGACTATGTTTAGGCAGCTTTTCATTCTTTGTTTCCATTTATCTAGGACTATCAGATTCTACCTTTGACCTGCTTTATTTAACTTGAAAACTATCTCTTATAGGTACTTTTAAACCTCGCTTGTGTTGAAAGTCTGATCGCCTAGCTCACCTAGCACTTGTTACACCTCCATCAATACAATATTTGGCTCAGTTCAGCTTTTTCAAATCTCCTGAAGATAGCCTTACCTGGGTGGCTTTTTCCATTATGGACTACCAGCCGACTGATATATCTCCTTTGCTTATTGAAACATTGCACTCTGTACTGCAGAGCTTATGAGCATATTTCCTAATTTGAAGATTATTAGGGAAATCACAGGCTTTATTTTTATGTCCATGCTCATAATTTTACCAAGCAGGGATACATGATTATGAAATTGAACCTGGTTCAAAATAATAAATTAAGTTAAATTAACCATGAAATATAAACCTTACAGGGATTAAAAGCCCTTTCAAATGATTACTTAATTTAAGGCTCATTGAATATTATTTTCTTCTGTGTGTAGATTAATTTGATTGGACAATATCAGCAGCATGTAGTTTCATTTCCAGTCTCCCTAGATTTATGGTGTTCCAGGCATTTGGAATGGTCAATTTACTTTAGATTGTTTTAATTAGGTAATTATTCTACAGTCAACACCAAAATGATATCAATAGAGCATTTTTGCAAATAAAATTCCAAAACAAATAAATTTTCTTATTCCTGGAAAATTTTCAGCATATTCTCATCAGATACAATTCAAGGCTTTATTTCAATGGAGTGTAACTATCAAAAGCAGACAAATGGAAAATTGAATGCCTTTCTAATATACTCAATAAATGTTGACAGCAATAAGGTAAACTGAGGATAAAACCATTTTCCCTCATATTAACTATATTTTCTAGCTTATCCTGGTTAATTGCCTTAGTACCACTGCTAAATTTACCATTTTTACAGATGTAAAGGGAGAGTCATAAAATTACTACATGATTGTTAGCATTTGCAATTGAAAAGAAATTCGAAGTAGTAGAGAATCTATAACCAATTAATGAAATAAAATAGAAATATTGTTTCTTTAACAAGGATACTTGTTAAAAATTAATAAATTTTTAAATATCAAGACATATGCTACTATTTATATCATGTTTTGAAGTGAAAGAACTTCAAAGAGCCAAAAACCCCAGAGGTACGCATTTAAAAAAAAATAACTTCAAGCATAACTTGTTTTTCTTATTTTGTTAATTCCTGTGATGTCAGTATCAATTATAGGTTCATACTATTTTACTCAAATACAAAGCTGCATTGATTTCAGAAAACAATTCTTGATCTCAAGCTCATATGGGAATGTTTTCAAATCTGAAATTGTTTTATAATGCAAAGCTTACATTTTCAAATCTACTAATTTCCTGAATATGGAGAGATGTAGACATTCTGTCAAATTTCCAGCTTATTTGAATTTTAGTTTTTGTATCTCTCATGCATTGTTATAATTTCATTTAAGAAAAAAAATATGTAAAATCTACATTGTATAAAATATTAAAAATGTTACAACAGTTAGCATGCTTATCTCTTTGTAACTCTCTTAGTTTTGTAACAGCTCTATTTGCAGGATATGTTTATCTGCAGATAAGAATTGTTCAGCAAACATATACTGAGTACCTGACACAGACAAGGAAGAGGAAAGTATATTGTCTGTGATGATTGTAATATATTGGTTTTTCACTTTTATCATGAACATTTAATTGTGTTATAAATATCTTTTTATAATGCCCCTTTAATGTTTGTGTATATCCCTATCCAAGGTAAAATATAATAATCTGTTTAACAATTCTTCCAGTGTGGGCCATTTTTATTTTTTTCAAAATTCGTATTTTTTCACTAACACTGCAATAATAACCTTGACTATATATTGGAAAGACAGCAATCATAGAACTCAAAAGTCAGGGGTCTCACATTCCTTAATAATGTACTCTTAGACAAATTATTTTATGCATCTATGACTCAACTTCCTCACTTGTGAAATGAGGATAACAAGACTACTTCATAATTTAGCTTGGAACTTTAAATAAGATGATATTCATAATACACAGTGCACAAGCTGGAAATTAATCATTGTTAAGTAAATAACAGGTGCTTTGGTAGTTACAGATATAAGTACTGGGAAATTTGAGTTAAATGTCCCCTGGCCTGTCCTCCATAAATATATCCTTGGAGTAGCTCTGAATCACATGCTCAATATGTAAATGCATAAAGAGATGATTAACACTATTATTCCTAGTGAAATAATATTAATAGGTTCAGATTGTTCCTTTAAGATAGAGGGCAGAGCTACAAAATTAGAAGGGTCAGAAGAAAGCTTTGAGAAGGAGGTAACATCTCTGTCTTAAAGTTTAATAAACCTAAAATAAAGGTCAGGAGGTAAACAAAAGGTTGTCAGCATGAACAAAGTCAGAGAAGTTGGAAGGATGAATCTAATCATCACATATACACAGAAACTAACCCATATTCAAGAACTCCCCATATTACATACGTAATAATACCAAGTCTGCATTCTTTGGGTAATTATTTGGTTGCAGTGCTGTTTAGTCACACCTCCCCATCATTTTCCAATGTGTGCCAATTGACCATTTTATAGAAACTATGTGAGCTCCAGGTAGGGAATTTTTTTCCATTCCAGGATTTTACTTGCTACAACTAGCAATTCTTAATTGTTGATGCACTTCAGTATAACCTACAGACATTAGTACATTTTCCCCCCCAAACACTTCACTATGTTAATTGTTAAACCAGAATTGTAGAAAACTGTTTGAAAGTGGGTTTTCATAACAAATTAGCCCTCTGGAGTAACTGCTTCCTTTATCAAGTATTTTTTTTTTTTTTTAAAGATTTTTTAAATTTATTTATTCATTTATCCCCCCCTTGCTGCTTGTGCTCGCTGGGTCAGCTAACCACGCCGTGCGGGCGGGCTTGCCTTCACCAGGAGGCCCCGGGAACCGAACCCGTGGCCTCCCATATGGTAAACGGGAGCCCTACTGATTGAGCCACAGCCGCTTCCCACAAGTATTTTTTAGTACCCACCATACACCAGGAACTCATCTATGTTCTGAGGCTATAGCAGTAAACAAAACTGACAAAGTCCCTGCACTATCTGGCTACTTTATTCAGAGGTTTTATTAGTAGTCACTGAAGCAAAATGGGTTTGTAACACATAAAGAGTGAGCTATTAAAGAATGTAAGTATAACTATAAATAGGCTACTCTTTTTGTGTAAAGATATCTTTATGACAAAACCCTGATAAAATTTCCTTGATTAAGTATTTAACATTAGATTTTGGATACAAATTTTTATCTGTGTTTATATATGTGTGTATGTATGTGTGTGTAAGTGAAAAAAAGAAAAAAAAAATCTTATAGCACATACAACCAGTGTAATATCTTTTTTTTAAAAAAATTTTTTATTACTAATGGTGCTATTTTTTACTGCTTCCTGAAAGGTGTGATTTTTGTGAGGAAAATGCACTGTGTATAAGAGAAAATTCAAAAACTATGTACAGACCTGATTTTATTTTGAATAATTCATTTCATGTCCAGCATTTGAAGAAAGCAGACATACTTCATATGGGTAAAGATTTTAATATGCCCTCACAAAACATATAAATATTCTATGGTATAAGATTTCTAAAATTGTTTTTGTAGTGGAATAATTTATAGAATAAATTCACAATTAACTTAAATTACAGTTACTAGAGACACATTTTTATATCATGATAATATATTGAGAGAGGTATTTCTGGGAAATTACTATGGTTATGATATGGAAAATATAATGGAGAAAAATGCTTGAAAGCAAGGATATAGTTCCAGAACAATAATTTAAGCATGAAAACATAACTATTTGGACTAGGACAAGGGTAGTAGGAAAGGAAAGGAAGAATAATATGAATGGTATAGGGGGGAAAAGATGTCAAGACTTGATGAAATTAAATATAGAGAACAAGAAAGGAGAGATAAGTCAATTATATTTTTCTTATTCAAGCCCAAGTGGCTAGGAAAACAAAGATAATGTTTTCCAAAATAAAGCTGATTAAATGGGGAGATGATAATATACCTTAAATGTGAATTCAATACATTCATCATGGAATTCCTAGTTTCTATCATATTTTAGAACCCCAATTTGTTTGCATAAGAAATTAATATTTCTTTATGTTATAATTTTGTTGAATTTGATATTTGATATTCAAAAATACACATCCAAAACCATAGAGATGGAAGATAGGAGGTAAGGAGAGCTCTCAAGAAAACCTGATGGAAATGATATCTCAAACCAGGAAAATAGAAGAAAAACTTCCACTACAAGTCTTTGAAAAAGACAATACCTGCTTGCCATCACAAAAGTCAGAGAGACTTAATATCTTAGTATTCCCACAAAATGAGAGGCTGAAATAAGAACTTGGATGCAGTTTGTTTATTTGAGAAGATCCCAGTTAAAAGCAGTGAAGGAGAAATCAGAGTGAGACAGGGAAGAAGGAAAAGACATTATAATTGTGTGTTCATTATTGAAAGCACCAATGTAGGCAAGGGAGCACAATTTAAAATTTTATGGGAATTGTTGGAAGATGGCATTGGACTAGGTAGGCAGGGCTCAACTCGCAAAAACAACAGAGAAAGAGCTAAAAACTGTCCGAGGGACCTGCTTTGGGGTCAGCAGACCAGGACAGTGCTACACAACTCCCAGGAGGGTGAGGGACAGAGAGACAAAGAACCTGAAACAAAAAACATGAGTTACCAAACCCCTTCAGGGGACAGGAAAGACTCCCTTCCTCTACCCCTAAGATATTAAGCTGGGGTAAAACTCCTGGTTCACTGCAGCTGACTGAGAAGGCAACAGACATCTTCCTCCCTGTCAGTTGTAACAAGGGAAAAAGGAGAGGGAGTTGGGGGGCTTTACTTCAGGGAATTTAGCCAGTAGAACCCACTTTGAATCTCAGCTCGGGCCAGACCAAAGCACAGGAAAAAGGAGCTTGAAACACTTCTGTGGATAGGTGCATCAATGAGTGCCACCTACTGGCCAGTCTGGAAATTGCATGGATAAAAACTGCTTTTCACTCTTTTTGTACCCTAACTCCTGGGAGAAAATCTGCATTCCATTAGTGAGTCCGTAGCCCAATTTTGATAATTTAAGTTGGGTAATTTTAAACACTTAGAAAATGCCAAACCAAATATCAAAGAACAATTGTGGGAAAAAAATAGGCATAAGAGAGAAATTGGTCATCAGAGTAAATTTACTGACATATTCAGATGCTTACACAATCAGCTAAAACTTACAAGCCATACTAGGACAGAGGAAGAGATGGCCCACCCAAAGGAACAAACCAAATATCCTGAAGAGATGCAGGATTTAAGACAATTAAACAATGATAATCAAACAACTTCCTAAATCAATTTAAAAATTTTAAAGAAATATGACTAAAGAAAAAAAAAGGATATTAAGGAGACACTGGGTGAGCATAAAGAACAATTTGAAAGCCTGCAAAGAAAAGTAAAAGACATTATGGGAATTAAAGACATGATGGATGAGATAAAAAATACATTAGTGGTACATAGGAGCAGATTTGAAATGCTTGATGAGAGAAGTAAAAATTTTGAAGACAGAAAATCTGAAATGGAAAAGACAGGAGAACAGAAAGGGAACAAAATGGAAAAAAAATGTAACAGGGCCTCAGGGAACTGAACGACAATGCAAAATGCACAAATATATGCATTATCGGTGTCCCAAAAGGAGAAGAGAATGGAAAGGGGGCAGAAAGAATATTTGAGGAAATAATGACTGAAAACTTCCCAACCCCTATGAAGGACATAAATATCAATATCCAAGAAGGAAAACACACCCTAAACAGAATAAATCTGAATACACCTACCCTGAGACACCTACTATTTAGAATGACAAATTTCAAAGAGAAAGAGAGGATTCTGAAAGCAGCAAGAGAAAAGCAAAGCATCACATACAAGGGAAACTCAATAAGAGTAAGTTCTGATCCCTCATCAGTAACTATGGAGGAGAAAACAGTGGTATGATGTATTTAGGTACTGCAAGAGAAAAACTACCAAGCAAGAATCCCATGTCTGGAAAAAGTGTGCTTCAAAAATTAGGGTGAGTACAAAATCTTCACAGACAAACAAATACCAATAGAATATGTTACCAAAAGACCAGAATTACAAGAGATACTAAAGGGAGTGCTGCAGTTTGAAAGGAAAAAAAACAAGGGTGAGAGACTTGGAGAAGAGTGTAGAAATGAAGATTATTAGCGACAGTAAATTAAAGGGTAAAAAGACAGGCAATAGTATGATAAGACAACAGAAAGCCAAAGGACAAAATGGATGAAGTAAATAATGTCTTTACAGTAATAACATTGAATGTTAATGGCTTGAACTCCCCAATCAAAAGACATAGACTAATGGAATGGATAAAAAATTATGAGCATCTATATGTTGTCTACAAGGGACTCATGTCAGATGTAAGGACACAACCAGGTTAAAAGTGAAAAGTTGGAAAAAGATATTCCATGCAAATAGTAAACAAAAAAGAGCTAGAGTAGCAATACTAATATCAGACAAAATAGATTTTAAATACAAAACTGTTATGAGGGAGGACAAAAGTCATTTTATTATTAATAAAAGGGGCAATTCACCAAGGAGAAATAACTATACTAAATATTTATGTACCTAACCTAAGTATCCCAAGATATATAAGACATACACTGGAAAAGCTGAAGAGAGAAATAGATGTCTCTGCAATAATTGGAAACTTCAATACAACACTTACAGTATTGGATAGAATAGCTGTACAGAGGATAAATAAAGAAACAGAGAGCTTGAATAATATGACAAATGAATTAGATGTAACAGATATCTATAGAACATTGCACCCCAAACAGCAGTATATACATTCTTTTCAAACACTCATGGATCCTTCTCCAAGATATACCATATGTTGGGTCACAAGACAAGTCTCAAAAATTTAAAATGGTTTAAATTATACAAAACACTTTCTCTGATCATATGGAATGAAGCTGGAAGTCAATAGTAGATAAAAAAAAAACAAGATTTATAAATATATGGAGGTTAAACAACACACTCTTAAGTAATCAGACAAGTAATTACTTTGACAAGTAATTCTTGTCAAAGAAGAATCGAAAGAGAATTCAGCAAATGTATTGAAACAAATGAAAATGAAAACACAACATATCAAAACCCATGGGACTCTGCAAAGGCCATATTAAGAGGGAAATTTATAGCCCTCAAGCTTACATTAAGCTTTCAGGAGAAAGAGCTAAAATCGAAGCTTTAATTGCACACCTGGAGAAAATAGAAAAAAAAACAACAACAACAGAAAACTAATCCCAAACCAAGCCAAAGGAAAGAAATAGTAAAGATTAGAGCAGAAATAAATGAACAACAACAACAACAACAAAAAAAAAAATGGAAAGAATCAACAAAAGTCAGTGCTTTGAGAAGATCCAGAAAATTAACAAATCCTTAGCTAGATTGACAAAGAAAAAAAGAGAGAAGATGCAAATAAATATAATCAGAAATGAAAGGGAGGACATTGCCACTTTGTAGAAATAAAAGAGATCATAAGAACGTACTATGAAAAACTGAATTCCAAAAAATTAGACAATGTAGAAGAGCTGGACAAATTTCTAGAAACACATGAACCACCTACACTATCCCTAGAAGAAATAGAAGACCTCAACAAACCAATCACAAGTGAAGAGATTGAAACAGTCATCAAAATCCTCCCAAAGATGAAAACCCCAGAACCAGCTGGCTTCAGAGGTGAATTCTACCAAGCATTCACACACGATCTAATACCAACCTTGCTTATGCTCTTCCAAAAAATTGAACAGGAAAGAAGACTACTAAACTCATTCTGTGAAGTCAACATAACCTTAATCCCAAACCAGATAAAGATACTATGGAAAAAGAAAATTGCAATCCAATATCTCTAATGAATTTAGATGCAAAACTCTTCAACAAAATACTTGCAAACAGAATAAAAAAGCACATTAAAAGAATTATACACCATGATCAAGTGAGTTTTATCCCAAGCACGTAAGCATTGTTCACACAAGAAAATAAATTAGTGTAATAAACCACATTGATAAATGGAAGAAGAAAAATCACATGATCCTCTCGATTTATGCTGAAAAGGCATTTGACAAAATACAGAAAACTCTCTTGATAAAAACACTCCAAGATAAGAATAGAAGGAAGCTTTCTCAATATGATAAAGTGCATGTGTGAAAAACCTACAGCTAGCACTGTACTCAATGGTGAAAGACTGAAAGCTTTCCTACTGAGATCAGAAATAAGAAAAGGATGTCCACTGTCACCATTACTATTCAATATTGTGCTAGAAGTTCTAGCTAGTGCAATAGGCTAGATAAAGAAATAAAAGGTACCCAAATAGGAAAGGAAGAAGTAAAACTTTCATTATTTGCTGATGATATGATACTATATCTAGTAAATCCCCAAAAAATCAATAACAAAGCTACTAGAATTAATAGATGAGTTCAAAAAGTGACTGGATATAAGATTAATATGCAAAAACCAATAGCGTTTCTATACGCTACTGATGCACAGTCTGAGGAGAAAATCAGGAAAAAAATTTCTTTTTAATAGCAGCAAAAAAAATCAAATATTTAGGAATAAACTTAACTGAGGACATAAAGGACCTGTATTCAGAAAACTACAAACATTGCTAAAAGAATCCAAAGAAGACTTACATGAGTGGAAGGACTGTCCACATTCATGGATTGGAAGACTGACTATTGTCAAGATGTCAATTCTACCCAAACTGATTTACAGATTCAATGCAATCCCAATAAAAAATCCCAACAGCCTTTTTTTTTTTTTTTTTTTTTTGCAGAAATCTAAAGCCAATAATTAAATTTATTTGGAAGGGTAAGGGGCCCCAAATAGCCATAAATGTCTTTTAAAAGAAGAACAAAGTTGGAGGACTCTCACTTTCTGACTTTAAAGCATATTATTATATACAATGGTAAAAACAGCATGGTATTAGCATAAAGATAGACACATTGATCAATGGAACCAAATTGAAAACTCATAAATAGACCTTCACATTTACAGTCAAGTTGTTTTTGACAAGGCTGTTAAGCCAACCCAGCTGGAACAGAGCAGTATATTCAACAAATGGTGCTGGAAGAACTGGATAGCCATATCCAAAAGAAAGAAAGAGGGCCCTTATCTCACACCTTATACAAAAATTAACTGAAAATAGATCACAGACCTAAATATAAAAGCAACAACCATAAAATTCCTAGGAGAAAATGTAGGAAAGCATGGTCAAGATCTTCTTATAGGAGGAATTTTTTGAACCTTATACCCAAAGCATGAGCAAGAAAAGAAAAATAAGTAAATAAATGGGACCTCCTCAAAATTAAACACTTTTATACCTCAAATACTTTGTCAAAAGGGTGAAAAGGCAGTTGACTCATTGAGAGACAGTATTTGGTAATCACATAGTTGATAAGGGTTTAATATCCATCATATATAAAGAGATCATACAATTCAAAAATTAAAAGACAAATCACCCAATTAAAAAATTGGGAAAAGACATGAAAAGACAATTGTCCGAAGAAGAAATACAAATGGTGAATAAATACATGAAAAACTATTCAACATCACTAGCAATAAGGGAAATGCAAATCAAAACTAAAATGAGATATTATTTCCTACCTAATTAGACTGGCCACTATTAAAAAGTCAGAAAACTGTAAATGTTGGAGAAGATGGGGAGAGATAGGAATGCTTATTCACTATTGGTGGGAATGTAGAATTGTACAGGAACTGTGGAGGACTGTTTGGCAGTTTCTAAGGAAGTTGAATAGACTTGCCATGTACTCGGGAATATCATTTCTAGGTATATACCCAGAAGAAATGAGAGCAGTGACACAGACAAACATCTGCACACCAATGTTCATAGCAGAATTATTAATGATTGCAAAAATGTAGAAACAACCCAGGTATCCATGAGCTGATGAATGGATAAACAAATTGTGGTGTATAACAGGATGGAATATTATTCAGTGGTAAGAAGAAATGAAGTCATGAAGTATACGACAACATTGATGAACCTGGAAGACATTATGTTGAGTGAAGCAAGCCAGACAAAAAAGGACAAATACTGTATGATTGCACTATTATGAACTAAATACATTATGTAAACTCATGGAATTACTAATTAGAATATAGGTCACCAGAAAAAAAGAATTAGGGTAGAGAATGGAAAGTTGATTTTTAATCTGTGCAGAATTGATTAAAAGGTTGTTTGTAATCTTTGGAAATGAATGGAAATGTTGAAAGAACATCATGCTGTTTGTGACTAGCAGAGCTATTATATGGGTATGACAGTGGTTGAAAGGGAAAGTCTCAGGACTTGAATATTATGAAAAGGAAGGCTAAAAATATAACATGGGACTGTATAACATAGTGAAATCTCATGTAAAATATAAATATGAGTGATATTGCATATATGAGATGGTTTTAACAAAATATAAATACAAATAAACTAGAGAGAAGGAAACAGAATAGTGACAATGGATGGCATGGGAAGCATAAAGAGATTGAGAAGTCATGAATTTTATTTGGTTGGTTGGTTGATTTTTGTTTTCTATTATATTATTATTATTACTGGAATAATGAAATTGCTCTAAAAATGTTTGAAGTGATGAATACACAACTATGTGATTATACTGAATACTGTTGATTTTACACTTTGGATGAATTGTATGCTTTATTAATATGTGTCAATAAATTTGATTTGTTTAAAAAACCATAAATCCATCCAAAGTGTATAATCAATGGTATTTGGTATAGCCACATAGCTGTGCATTCATCACTTCAATCATTCTTAGAGCATTTTTTATTATTTCAATAATAATACGCAAAAAACAGATACACAAACAAACAAGAAAATTCTTCACCTCTCAATCTCTATATGCTTCTCCTGCTGTACATAGCTGCTATTCTAGCTATTCTTGCACAATTTTTATTTATTAAGCATTTTTATTGACATGTATTCACATAACATATGATCTATCTAAAGGGTATAGCCAATGGCTTTTAGTATAATCACAATGTTCTGCATTCATAATCACAAAAAATTTTAGAACTATTTCATTACACCAATAAGAAATACTTCACACCCCTCAGACATGCCTTCCCTAGCCCTACATAACCACTAATCAAATTTCATCTTTAGAAATTGATTTATATTTACATTTTATATAAATGGAATCATACAATATGTTACACAATATATTTAGTTCACAGTAGCACATCATACAGTATTTGTCCTTTTGTGTCTGGATTGCTTCACTCAGCATAATGTCTTCCAGGTACATCCAAGTTGTCATATGCTTTACAAGTTCATTTCTTCTTACAGCTGCATAATATTCCATCATGTGACTACACAACAGTTTGTTGGTTGTTGGACTCCTGGTTTGTTTCCAACTTTTGACAATCATGAATAACACTGCTATGAACATCAGTGTAAAGATGTTTATTCGTGTCACTGCTCTCAGTTCTTCTGGGTATATACCCACTAGTGTTATTGCAGGGTCATGTAGAAAATCTATATTCAACTTATTTAGGAACTGGCAAACAGTACTCCACAGTGGCTGTAGCATTCTACATTCCACCCAAGAGTGAATAAGTGTTCCTGTCTCTACAAATCCTCTCCAACATTTGTAGTTCTCTGTCTTTTTAATAGTGGCCATTCTGAAAAGTGTGAAATGATATCTCATTGATTTGCATTTCCCTAATCATTAATGATGTTGAACATTTTTTCATGTGTTTTTTTGCCATTTGTATTTCTTCTTTTGGCAAATGTCTATTCAAGTCTTTTGCCCATTTTAAATTGGGTCATTTGTCTTTTTATTGTTAAGTTGTAACATCTCTTTATATATCATGGATATTAAACCCTTATCAGCCATGTGATTCCCAAATCTTTTCTCCCATTGAGTCAGCTGCCTTTTCATCCTTTTGACAAAATCCTGTGAGGTGCAAATGTGTTTAATTTTGAGACGGTCCCATTTATCCATTTTTTCTTTTGTTGCACATGCTTTGAGTGTAAGGTCCAAGAAACCATCACCTATCACAAGGTCTTTAAGATGGTTCTCTACATTTTCTTCTGGCAGTTTTTGGTCCCGGCTTTTATATTTAGGTCTTTAATCCACTCTTGTATAGGAAGTAAGATAGGGGTCCTCTTTCATTCTTTTGGTTACAGATATCCAGTTCTCTCAACACCACTTATTGAAGAGACTATTTTGGCCCGTTAAGATGGACTTGGTAGGTTTGCCAAAAACCAGTTGGTTGTAGAGGTGAGGGTTTATATCTGGACTATCAATTCTATACCACTGACCAATGTGTCTGTCTTCATGCCAGTATGAAGCTTTTTGACCACTGTAACTTTGTAATATGTTTCAAGGTCAGACAGTGAAATTCCTCCCATATCGCTCTTCTCTTTTAGAATGTTTTTGGCTATTTGGGTGCACTTTCTCTTCCAAATGAACTTGGTAATTGCCTTGCCTATTTCTGTAAAGTAAGCTGTTGGAATTTTGAATGGCATTGCATTGAATCTATAAATCAGATTGGGTAGGATTGACAGCCTCATGATATTTAGTCTTCCAATCCGTTAACACAGAATGTCTTTTGATTTGTTTAGGTCTTCACTGATTCCTTTTAGCATTATATTGCAGTTTTCTGCATAAAGGTCCTGTACTTACTTTGATTAAATTGATTCCTAGGTATCTGAGTCTTTTTGTTGCTATTTTAAATGGAATATTTTTCCTGATTTCCTCCACAGATTGTTTAATACTAGTGTACAAAAACATGACTTATTTTTGTGTTTTGGTCTTGTATTCTGATCTTGTATTCACTTTGCTGAACTTCTTCATTAGCTCAAGTAGCTTTGTCGCAGACGTTTCACAATTTTCTAAATATAGGATCATGCCATCCACAAATAGAGTTTTACTTCCTCTTTTCCTATTTGGATTCCTTTATTTATTCATTTTTTCTTGCCTAAATGCTCTAGCTAGAACTTCTAGTACAATGCTGAGTAACAGTGGTGACAGTGGGCATACTTGTCTTGTTCACGATCTTAGAGGGAAAGCTTTCACCTTTCACCATTGAGTATGATGTTGGCTGTTGGTTTTTCATATATGCCTTTTATCATATTGAGGAATTTTCCTTCTATTTCTGTCTTTTGAAGTGTTTTTATCAAGAAAGGATGATGAATATTGTGGAATGCCTTTTCTGAATCTACTGAGATGATCATGTGGTTTTATTTCCCATCAATTTGTTAATGTGGTGTATTATGTTGATTGACTTTTCTTATGTTGAAATGGTCTTGCATACCAGGAATAATGCCCACTTGGTCATGATATACATAAGTCTTTTGATGTGCTGTTGGATTGGATTTGTAACTGTTTTGTTGAGAATTTTTGCATCTATGTTATTAGAGAGATTATTCTGTAATTTTCTTTTCTTGTAGCGTCTTTATCTGGCTTTGGTATTAGGGTGATGTTGGCTTCATAAAATGTGTTGGGTAATTTTTCCTCCTTTTCATCTTTTTGGAAGAGTTTCAATGGGATTGGTGTTAATTCTTTTTGAAATGCTTGGTAGAATTCACATGTGAAGCCATATGGTCCTGGAATTTTCTATGTTGGGAGATTTTCTATGACAGATTCAATCACTTTAAATGTGATTGGTTTGTTAAGTTCTTGTATTACTTGTAGTATCATTGTAGGTTGTTTGTGCTTTTCCAGGAATTTGTCCATTTCATCTAGGTTGTCTAGTTTGTTGACATATAGTTTTCGTAATATCCTCAAGATACTTTTTATTTCTGTGGCGTCAGTTGTAACATCACCCCTTTCATTTCTGATTGTATTTATTTCATTTATTTCTGTTCTAATCTTTATTATTTCTTTCCTAATGCTTGCTTTGGGATTGGTTTGTGATTCTTTTTCTAATTTCTTCTGTTGTTCACTTAGATCTTTGAGTTTACCTCTTTCTTCTTTTTTAATATAGATGTTTAGGGCTATAAATTTCCCTCTCAAGGCTACCTTCACTGTATCCCATAAATTTTGATAAGTTGTGCTCTCGTTTTCATTTGTCTCAATATATTTACTGATTTCATTTGCAATTTCTTCTTTGACCCACTATTTAATAGTGTGTTGTTTAGCCTCCACACATTTGTAAATTTACCTCTTTCCTGTCTATTATTGATTTCCAGTTTCATTCTGTTGTGATCTGGGCAGGTGCTTTGTATAATTTCTATCTTTTTATATTTATTGAGAGCTGCATTGTGACCTAATATGTTGTCTATCCTGCAGAAAAATCTATGGGCACTTGAGAAGAATGTATAATCCACTGAGTTTGGAATGCAATGTTCTGTATATGTCTGTTAGGTCCAACTCGTTTATCATATTGTTACAGTTCTCTGTTTCCTTTTTGATCTTATGTCAAGTTTTTCTATCTACTGATATGAGTGGTGTGTTGAAGCCTCCAACAATTATTGTAAAGATATCTATTTCTCCCTTAAGTTTTGCCAGGGTTTGTCTCATGTATTTTGGGGCACTGTGGTTAGGTGTATAAATAGTTATGACTATTATATCTTCCTGGTGGATTGTCCCTTTATTAATATATTATGGCCTTCTGAATCTCATAACTTTTTTGCATTCAAAGTCTGTTTTGTCCAATATTAGTATAGATACCCCTGCTCTTTTTTGGTTACTATTTGCATGGAGTATCTTTTTCCACCCTTTCACTTTCAGCTGGTTTGTATCCCTAGATCTAAGGTGAGTCTCTTGTAAGCAGCATATGGATGGCTCATGTTTTTTCATCCATTCTGTCAGCCTATATCTTTTGATTGAGAAGTTTAATCCCTTCATATTCAATGATAGTACTGTAAATGCAGTATTTACTTCCATCATTTTATTCTTTGGTTTTCATATGTCATACCATATTTTCATCTGTGTTTTTATACTTTTGGTTATCCTTTTTGCTCTTCTTTCTTCTACACTCTCCTCCAAACCTCTCTTTCCTGTCTTTTTCTCTCAGGCTCAAAGGCTTCCTTTAATATTTCCTGCAAGGTAGATTTTTTTTTTCCAAACTTTCTTAGTTTCTGTTTTTTTTGTGAATATTTTATACTCACCTTCATATTTGAAGGACAATTTTGCTGGACAAAGAATTCTTGGCTGGCAGTTTTTCTCTTTCAGTCTTCCAAATGTATCATACAACTGTCTTCTCACCTCCATGGTTTCTGATGAGAAATCTGCACTAAATCTTACTGGGCATCCCTTGTATGTGATGGTTTGCTTCTCCCTTGCTGCTCTCAGAATTTTTTCTTTTTCTTTGACTTTTTACATTCTGAGTAGTATGTGTCTTGGAGTAGGTCTCTTCAGATTTATTCTGATTGGGGTATGGTGAGCTCCTTGGACATGTAAGTTCATTTCTTTCATGAGAGTTGGAAAATTTTCACTTTTATTTCCTGAAATATTCTTTCTGCCCCCTTTCCCCTCTCTTCTCCTTCTGGAACTCAGGATTTCAAATCCTTCTTTGTGCTCATGCAACATCTTTTTTGATGTCATTTATCTCTCTAGCCATAATGTCTTTCAACTCATTGATTTGATTCAGGAGATTTGTCTGCATCTCATTAATAAGTTCTCTCAAATCCTGCATCTCTTCCAGGGCTTTGATATATTCTTTTTCTTGGTCTTCCATTGTCTTAGTGTGGTTTGTAATTTTTTGCTAATGTTTGCAGCTGATTACGATAGTAGTTTACTCAGATGCTCAATTTTTCCCTTGTAGGGATTTGGTGATTGGAGTCTGCGTGTTATTACTGTTCTTTGATTCTTGGTTCAATCTCGATTGTAAGGACTGTCCTTGTTAATTGCTCAAAACTGGGCTCTGGACCCAGTAATGGGGTGCAGACCCGCTTCCTACAGCCATGGCGAGGGAGGTGATAAAGGCCTGGAAAGGCCTCTCTTACATAATTTACTTTTAATTTCCTTTTGTGTGCTTCTTTTGTCTGCCAGCAGATAGCACTCTTTGGCAGTACTCTCAGTTCAACGCCTGGACAGTATGTGTTTGCTGCAAAACAGTCTGGATCAGTGTGATATAGGTTCCTGCCTGGAAACTAAGAGCCTTGTAATTCAAACTATCTCAGAGACAGCTCTCCAGCCTTTACTAGGCAGCCGCCTCCCTTTTCCTGGGTAGGAAATAATTATACTCACCTCTGCATCCGATGATCAGTCCCAGTTAGTAGAGAGTGAGATTGGAAGGGCCGGATCTCTTTAGTCCAGAGCCAGCTCCCAAGGCAACCAATGGTGTGGCCCCACCTGGCCTGGAAGGGCTCCTGTGACACAGCATACCAAATTTGTCGGTCAAAAGCTGAGTCAGCCTTAGGCTGTGTCCTTTTCTCTCCCCTTTCCTGGGGTGGTGGATCTCTGAGGACCCCTTGTCTGTAGCCTACCCAGAGGCCTGAGAATTCAAAAGTGTCTTTAGTGTGGGAGAGGATGCTGGCAGTATCAGCCATGGCTTTTAACTCAGTTTTGCCATCGTGGTTCTTTTCCTCTCTCTTCTGAGCAGTGTCCAGCCTTCACCTGGTGTCCTAAACCCTAGATTTTTTTCCAGGCTGTTTAAGCCTGTCCTCTAGCTAATTTCTGGGAAAGAAGAGAGTCCAGTGTCTTTCTAGTCCTCCATATTCTGGAAGTGTCTATGCTTATGTATCAATAAAATTCCATATGTATCAATAAAATTGACTTGAAAAAGAAATTATGACCACTGAGAAGTATTTATGATACTTTCCAGAATTGTCTCATGAAGGATGGAATGTGGAATTATGATATTAACTCTCCTGTGTATATGCCCAAGTCTTGCTTGCATATTGGCCAAGTCAATTCCTAGGGTGTCAGTTTAGGTCATGGGAACAAAATAGAAAAATGGGAGGTGCATGCATCTTGAGTTAGGATGCTGCCTATACAAGCTGAGTTTGAGCTCACGTGTAACCACCTCTCATGACTGCAATTAAAACACAAGTGGGCTAAGTGGGATATGGGGCCCTACCTTTTCAGTTCCTCCTGGAGGTCAATCACAGGCACAGTGCATAGGCTAGGCACATTGGATGCATCTAATCTGGTCTTTGATTCTGAAGCTAAGCAAAGAAAAGACTACAGGCAGTAAGAAATATATCAGAGTAGTAGAGGCAATGACAGCAACAGCATGCATTTTCTAAGAACAGCAGGAGTTGGTAGGTGAATGACTGGTTTCATGGTGATAGCTTACCAGCAGTACATTTACTAAATTAGTTTTACCTCTATCTCTCGAATGACGTGCTCCTCTTGTCCATTTTCTCTATATTCCCTGGTTATTTTGTGAACTAACCATTATACAATACATTTTTTTTTCTGTTTGAAATAGCTAGATTCTCTAACTGTTGATTGCAACCAAGAAAACTGACCAATCAAATTACAATATTTTCTAAGGGAAAGGTTGCAAATAAATATTATTTATATTAATAAATGGACTGTGGCATGAAATTCTCATGCCCTCCAATTTCCCCTTTCTTTCTATGTTATATAGCATCAAGTAATATCTGGGTTCATTGCCCCCTGTAATAAAAATATATTTCCAACTTTCCAGGTACTTATCTCTCAATACACATTCTTGCTTTTTTTTAGAGTAACATAAGTTTAGCACAGCCAAAGACTATATTTCAATACTTCCCTTATAACTAAATAAGTGCATCTGTGTGACTAAATTCTGGCCAATATATGTGTAAATTCCAGGTCATTTTCATAAAGGGAAGACTTATACCCTATATCCCTCTATTTTTACTACCTACAAGCAGGAGTCGAGAGGAGTAGTAGGAGTAGAGAGATAGTGCAGGTAGGGGAACATCCTGAGATTATCTGAATAACTAGAGACTAGAAGCCTCTATCACCTAATCTTGGAACTAACAAATCAGCCTAGGATTGTTTAAGTGTGAATTGCCATGTGACAGATAAAACACTGTGCTTTATTAAAACAAAATCACTATATTTTGTTCTCTTTTCACTATATTAGCCTAACTTATATCTCAACACATTTCTCTTTCAGCTAAAATGTCCATATTTCTAATGTCTAAGCAAAGGAATGTACATGGAACGTAAGTATGGCACTTCAAAACAGGGTTATTTTTCCTACATCCTTGCCTCCATGCTATATTTATGGATGGAATGGCCAGAGATTCAGCTAGATTAAATGGAAGACACAAATGGAATAGCAACATGGTAAAAGGATCCTGGTCTTTAACAATTTGACATCTACTATATTAATCCTAAATTTGCTAACCTCTGGGAACTTTCTTTATGAAGAAGAATGAATTTCTGTCTTAACCTCCTTTATTTTTGACTCACCCAACAAACATTCCTGATCCTAATCGATATATGACTCAAAGAATGTCTTCGCAAATATTTATAATTAAAAACTGAGTGGAGTCTGAGGAGACATAGCAGTAGTAATTAGTTATTGTATAGTTATTGAAATAGAATAATTCAATAATAATACAGCAGGAGAAAAGAGCTTGTAAGGAGTGAAGTCACACCAAATGGTATGGCAAGTGCTGCAGAAAGCTTGAAACTGGAGAAGATTTAGAAAATGCTACTACAAATAAGTCCTGGAGATCATTAGCTACTCAGAAGTGTAGAATTTTGAACACACATCATAATATCTAGAACATAATAAGTGAAGAAATTGAGATCTCATATTCTTGGAAAAGGAAAGAGAATTTTGCAATAACTAAAGGAATGAGATTTATCAGACAACATATTTTAAAGTACAATGGATTGTAATTGACAATAAAAGTGTTATTGAAATTGTTAGAAATAACAAAAATGTTCAAAGAGGAAGGTCCCAGAGGATATTAAGGAAACTAACAAAAAAAGAGAGAATTAAAACTAGTGGGGTCATAATTGACTCAATTTTGTTAAATCTTAAGAGCTTTGACATGGGAACCAGGTCTCTGAGGACTTATCTAAACTCGTGTATCTAATGTAGCATTGTCACTGTCTTGATATCTCCATTTGTATATTCACCATGTCTTTCTCCACTCAAACTTCTCTCCTATTTCCTTGCACGTTTATAAAATCATTGCTCAAACAGCTGTACAAGGCACCACTCTTATTCTCCCTCTTTGCACTATAATTTAATGGGCTGTCCTCTTGTTTTTCAATGGGCCGCTCTACCACAATGGCAGCATATCTCATGGTTAAGTCTAGTATTTGAAGTAAGTTTGAACCTAATCTTTGTCTGTTAATAGCTATTTGGCCTTAAGAAAGTTAAACTCACTATATCTCAGATTCCTCAACTATAGAATGAAAAATGCAATAGTATCTTCCCTTCAACTTGTTCTGAAGATCAGCTAAGGCAAAATTTTCTACCTTTATTGTATATCAGAATCACCGGGAGGGTTCATGAAACACAGATTGTGAGACTCCAACCCCAGAGTTTCTGATTCTGGATTGAAACATGAGAACTTGCAATTCAAAGGTGATACTAAATCTACTATTTCAAAGAACACTCTGAAAGACCACAGAACTAGGATAATGCATATAAAGCATTTTGACCAGTCCCTGCAAGAAAGTAAGCACCCAAAGAGTATCAGTTATTATTTTTCTTACCCCTCAAATTTCAGTCAAATATTAGTTAGACATTTTACATCCCAACCTAGATCAATCTTCCTCCCAAGTGTCCTTATTGCACATTTAATACTATTTTACATCATGTATCATGGCTTAAAAATTATATGTAATTATATATATAAGTATATGTATATATAAATTTATTTGATTAATGGATCTCTCTCTGCCAGAATTTAAGTTCTCTGATGACAGATTTTCTTGGCATTTACTGATAATTTTAAACAAAAAATTAGAGACTCTTTTTTTTTTTTTTTTTTTTTTATTTATTTATTTACCGGGAGGTACCAGGGAATGAATCCAGGTCCCTCCATATGGGAGACAGACACCCAACCATTTAAGCCACATCCGTCCTCCTAAATTAGATACTTTTGATGTCTGTTTTCACTGACACCCTTCCTTAAAGTTGGTATAAAACACATATTTAGATGCCTGTGTCTATATTAGGTGAGAAGTAGGGGAGAAGTATCCAAATATTTGAAGATTAGTAAAGAATTTAAGTGAAGCTTGGGGGGATTTGGAAGGGATTACACATCCATAATTCTTTCAAAGTAATATTCTATAAGAGAATATTTAAGTTTTAAACATAAGATCCTACAAATCATATTTCTGGTAATATTAGTATTTCTCAAGAAGTCAATATGTGTTCCATATGTCTAAATGTATTTGAAGACTGATCCTTTAAGTCCTATTTAGAGATTTTAAATGCCCGTCAGCACATTTACTATCCTAATAAGTCTTAGAGCAAAGACATTTATTAGAATTTAATTTAAAAATTCTCTATATTATAGATTGTCAAACCTTTCTTTTGAAGAGAAAAGGCTTCTTTAGACACCCGACTGTTTTGGCAAGCATTAATCAGAAAATATTCCTTTGACTTCTTTCCAGCCTCTTCCGCTGTACATTCGTTACGGTAGCATAAACACAATTGATTTTGTATATTTGATTAAGACACAATAGAATTTTTAAACTCTTATTCTTTCTAAGAATTTTTCTTTTCATTTTATTACATTTTCTAAAGTCAATGATTATATTTTTTACAATGTTAAAAACAGTTTCATTCCTTTGAAAACATATAATTCTGTTTTTTCCAAAGGTCATATTTTAACTACTTATGCTGTTATTGATAAACAGTTTTCAAGAAACATGTCATATAATGCACGCAATAACAATAATAATAATTTAATAATAATAATAGGGAGAAGAGGAAGAAGAAGAAATTTTATAAGAAATTTCTGTTTTGGACCTTACTCTATGAATTATATGATGTTGGCTGTCAAGTTGTTAGAGACAGAGCTTCCATATCCTTTTTTTAAGGCATAAACTTCAATTCTTTATTTGTTGCTTTGTCTATTTATTTTTCAATTGAAGTATATCATTCATAGATGAACATGCATAAACAATAAGTGCATAGTAAAGATTGTGAACTTACAAAATAAACATGCATAATATCATATATCACCCCTCCATCAATGCCTTGCTTTGTTGTGAAACATTTGTTACAAACTATGCAAGATCATCATCAAAATATTACTACTAACTAGAGTCCCTATCTTACATTTGGTGTATTTTCCCCCAAACTCACCCTATTTTTTAAAAATATATTTTTATTACAGAGGATGGGAACTAACAAAACAATCATGCACATGTGTAGAATTCCCATTCAACACCCCTTCAACAACATACCACACCATGGTAACATTTGTTACAGATTATGAGATAATATCATCAGACTATTACCACCAACCATAGTCTATAGTATACATTTGGCACACTTTTTCCATATGCCTCCATTATCAACACAGTACATCTTTGGCATTGATGCAAGAATATTATAGTATTGCTATTAACTACAGTCTATAGGTCACACCAATTGTAGTTTTGCCATACTTCTCCAAATTCCCACCACTTTGCAAGAGTGATGTACATCTGCTCTAGCTCATAGAAGGACACTCTTGCATTTGCACCCTCAACCACAATCGTCATCCACCTCTGGGCTCACTGTGTTATTCAGTCCCTATATTATTCTTTGGCTTTTTTTCAATTGACATTTACTTCCCAAGACTACCCTTTTCAGCCATAATCCCCTTTACAAAACAGCTGCTACTGACTATAATGTGTTACCATCAACTCTATCCATTTCCAAAATTTACAGTCAAGTTAATTAAAACTTCTACATACATTAAGCATCAGTAGTCCTTCTCAACCCTCCTCTGGTCTCCTAATATCCTATAATCCATGTTTTAATTTCATGTGTTTATTCTTCATATTAAGTTCATATTAATAAGCCCGTACAATATTTGTTCTTTTGTGTCTGGCTTACTTCTCTTAGTTTAATGTCTTCAAGTTTATCCATGTTATCATATGCATCCCAATTTCATTTCTTCTTACTGCAGCAGAGTATTCAATCGTATGTATATACCACATTTTGTTTATCCACTCATTGGTTGATGGACATATGGGTTGTTTCTATATCCTGGCAATTGTGAATAATGCTGCTATGAACATGGGTGTGCAGAAGTCTATTTGTGTCATAGTTTTTAGTACTTATGGATATATTCCTAGTAGAGGAATTGCTGGATCATATGGCAGTTCTATATTTAGCTTCCTGAGGAAGTGCAAACTGTCTTCCACAGAGGCTGCACTATTTTACAATCCCACCAACAGTGAAAGAGTGTTCTTATTTCTCCACATCCTCTCCAGCATGTGATTTTTTTTTTTAAATAATGGCCATTCTATGTGTTTTTAGATGATATCTCATTGTTGTTTTAATTTGCAGTTCCCTAATAGCTAGTGATATGGAACATTTTTCATGTGCTTTTTGGCCATTTTATTTCCTCTTTGGAGAAATGTCTATTTAAATCTTTTGCCCATTATTTAATTGGATTGCTTTCTGTTATATTGTTGAGCTGTATGATCTCTTTATATAGTATAGAAATCAAACCCTAATTGTATATGTGGTTTCCAAATATTTTCTTTCATTGAGTGGGCTGCTTTTTCATGTTCTTGATGAAGTCGTTTGAATCACAGAAGTGTTTGAGTTTGAGGAGGACCCATTTATCCATGTTTTCTTTTGTTGTTCGTGCAGTCAGTGTAAGGTCTAAGAATCCACCACCTACCACTAGGTCTTGAAGATGTTTCCCTACATTTTCTTATAGGAGCTTTATGGCACTTGCTTTTATATTTAGGTCTTTGATACATTTTGAGTTAATTTTTGTATAAGGTGTGAGATATACCCTTTGGTTATGGATATCCAGTTCTCCCAGCACCATTTGTTGAATAGACTGTTCTGTTTCAGCTGGGTGGGTTTGACAGGCTTGTCAAAATCACTTGGCCATAGATGTGAGTGTCTGTTTCTGAACCATCAATTTGGTTCCATTGGTCTATGTGTCTATCTTTATGCCAATACTCTGCTGTTTTTACCACTGTAGTTAGGTAATATGATTTAAAGTTTGGAAGTGAGAGTCCTCCAACTTCATTTTTCATTTTTAAAGTGTTTCTGGCTCTTCAGAGCCTCTTACCCTTCCAGATAAACTTGAAAATTGTGTGTTTTCCATTAGTTTAAAAAATGCTGGTGGAATTTTTATTGGGATTGCATTGAATCTGTATATCAATTTGGGTAAAATTGACATCTTAATGATATTGAGTCTTCCAATCCTTGAGCATGGGATATTTTCCCAATTATTTAGGTCTCTTAATTACTTTTAGCAATGCCTTATAGTTTTCTGAATACAAGTGCTTTTCATCCTTGGTTAAGTTTATTCCTAAATATTTGATTCTTTTAGTTGCTATTGTAAATGGAATTTTTCTCCTGACTTCCTCCTCAGATTGCACATTGCTAGTGTATAGAAACACCACTGCCTTTTGCATATTAATCTTGTATCTTGACACTCTACTGAAATCGTTTATTAGCTCTAGCAGCTTTGCTGTAGATTTTTCAGGACTTTCTAGATATAGAATCATATCATCTGCAAATAGGGAAAGTTTTACTTCTTCCTTTCTGATTTGGATGACTTTTATTTCTTTTTATTGCCTGATTGCTCTATATAGAACATCTAGCACTATATAGAGCAACAGTGGTGACAGTGAGCACACTTGTCATGTCCCTGATCTCAACAGGAAAGCTTTCCATCTTTCACCATTGACTACAATGTTAGCTGTGGGTTTTCATATATGGCCTTTATCATGTTGAGAAAGTTTCCTTCAATTCCTATGTTTTGTAGTATTTTTATCAAGAAAGGATGCTGTATTTTGTCAAATGCCTTTTCTGCATCAATTGATAAGATCATGTGATTTTTCTTTGATTTACTAATGTGGTGTATTATGCTGATTGATTTTCTTGTGTTGAATCAGCCTTGCATGCCTGGTATAAAACCCACTTGATCATGTTGAATAATTCTTTTAATGTGTTGTTGGATTTGATTAGCAAGTATTTTATCGAGGATTTTTGCATTTGTATTCATTAGAGAAATGGGTCTTTAATTTTCTTTTTTCGTTATATCTTTATCTGGCTTTAGTATTAGGGTGATATTGGCTACATAGAATGAGTTTGGTAGTGTTCCTTCTTGTTCAATTTTTTGGAAGAGCTTGAGTAAGATTGGTATTAAATCTGCTTTGAATGTTTGGTAGAACTCACCTGTGAAACCATCTGGTCCTGGGCTTTTCATTTTCAGGAGTGGTTTGAAGTCTTTTTCAATCTCTTTACTTATGATTGGTTTGTCAAGGTCTTCTAATTCTTCTTGGATCAGTGTAGGTTGTTTGTACATTCCTAGAAATTTTTCCATTTCATCTATATTGACTGATATTTGTTCTTTCTTTCCTTGTACTTGCTTTAAGATTAGTTTGCTGTTCTTTTCTTAGTTCCTCCAGCTGTGTAGTTAGGTCATTGATTTTAGCTCTTTCTTCTTTTTTAGTGTAAGCATTTTCCTCTCAACACTGCCTTCGCTGCATCCCATAGGTTCTGGAATGTTGTATTCTCGTTGTCATTCTTCTTGAGGTATTTATTGATTTCTCTTGATCTTTCTTCTTTGACCTAGTGTTTATTTAAGAATATGTGTTTAAATCTCCATATATATGAATTTTCCCTTTTTCTCTCTGTTTATTTCCAACTTTACTCCATTATGATCAGAGAAAGTACTTTGTATAATTTTGATTTTGTTGAATTTATTGAGATCTGCTTTCTGACCCAACATATGTTCTATCCTGGAGAAAGATCCATGAGCACTTGAAAAAAGTGTATATCCTGCTATTTTGGGGTGAAATGTTCTGTATATGTCTATTAGGTTTAATCTATTTATCATATTACTCAAGCTGTTTCTTTATTGATCCTCTTTCCAGATGTTCTATTCAATGCTGAGAGTGGTGTATTCAAGTCTCCAAATATTATTGTAGAGATGTCTATTTCTCCCCTCAGTTTTGCCAGTGTTTGCCTCATGTATCTTGGGGCATCCTGGTTAGGTACATATACATTTATGATTGTTATTTCTTCCTGGTGAATCATCCCTTTTATTAATATGTAATGTTCTTCCTTGTCTCTAATAACAGTTTGCTTTTAAAGTCTATATAATCTGATAGAAGTATAGCTACCACAGCTTTGTTTTTTTGGTTACTGCATGCATGGAATATCTTTTTTCAACCTTTCACTTTCAATCTATTGGTATCCTTGGGTCTAAAGTGAGTCTCTTGCAGATGGTATAAAGATGGCTCATATTTTCTTATCCATTCCACCAGGCTGTGTCTTTTGATTGGGGAGTTTAATCCATTAATATTCAATGTTGCTACTGTAAAGGCAATTCTTATTTCATCCATTTTGATCTTTGGTTTTTATCTGTCATTTTGTTTTCACCACTCTTTTGACATTTTTAGTAACAGTTACTGATACAGTTATCATTTCTAGACTCTCTTCCAAGCCTCTCTCTCCTGTCTTTTCTTTTCAGGCTGTAACACTCTTTTTAGTATTTCCTGCATAGCTGGTATTTTTGTTATAAACTCTCTCAGTTTCTGTTTATCTGTGAATATTCTCATCTTGCCCTCATTTTTGGAAGGTAATCTTGCCAGATATAAAATTCTTGGCTGGCAATTTTTCTCCTGCAGTATCTTAAATATATCATACCTGTGCCTTCTTGCCTTCATTGTTTCTGACAAGAAATTGGCACTTAATCTTATTGGGTATCCCTTATATGTTATGCATTGCTTTTCTCTTGCTGCTCTCAGAATTCTCTCTTTGTCTTTGGCATTTGACATTTTGATTACTATGTGTTTTGGAGTTGGTCTTTTCAGATTTATTCAGATAGGAGTACATTGTGCTTCTGAGACACAGATATCTATGTCCTTCAATAAGATTGGGTAATTTTCCACCATTATTTCTTCAAGTATTCATTCTGCACCTTTTTCCTTCTCTTCTCCTTCTGGGACACCTATGACATGTATGTTTGCATGTCTCTTGCTGTCATTTAGTTCCCTGAGACCCTGTTCAATTTTTTCCATTCTTTTCTTAATCTGTTCTTTTGTATGTTTGCTTTTGGAGGCCATGTCTTCAAGCTCACAGATCCTTTCTTCTGCTTCCTCAAATCTGCTGTTTTGTGCCTCCAGTGTATTTTTAATTTCACTTATTGCATCTTTCATTCCCACAAGGTCTGCTATTTTTCTATGTATGCTTTAAAATTCTTCTTTGTGCTCCCTCAGTGTCTTCTTAATATCCTTAATCTCTTTAGCCATCTCATTGAATTTATTAAGGAGATTTGTTTGAAAATCTATGATTAGTTGTCTCAACTACTTTTTGTCATCTGCAGGCTTATCTTGTTCCTTTAACTGGTCCATATCTTTCTGTTTCTTGGTATGGATTGTAATTTTTTGTTGGTGTTTCACATCTTACTTGCTAAGATATATTTATTCTGGGTGCAGTTTCTCCCTTTAGTTTAGGGCTTTCTTGCCTTTTCTTCCTTGCTCATTGTGTAGTAGGAGTTGAGGATCTAGTTGGTGCTGTAAGCAATGGATGCTGAAGCTTCCCACGTTGCCCCAGGAATTGATATATCTTCTCCCAACTTTCTTCTCTGTCATGGGTAGGGACAGAGCTATAGCCATGTAAAATAATCCAATTTGGGCAGGACAAGACTGTCTGCACTTGCCTGGAGAGACTGATGAAGCTTCACACTCCTTCCTCCCCTACCTTGGGCAGGGATGGACTATAGTTGTGGGCATCAATCTATGCAGTTTGGGTCCAAAATGACCACAGTTGCCCAGGTTAACTGATGTAGCACTTATCCTGTTAGGGTGTGGGGTTGGATCCATAGACACCTAACAGTTCAGTCCCTATAGGCTAAAAGTACCCACTATTGTCTGGAGAGGCTGTGGAGAAATCGGACCCCTCTTATCTTCTGGGGGTGGAGGTGGATCCATAGGCACCCAACAGTCCAGTCCAATGCAGTCCAAAAGTGTCTTCCATTGCCCAGAAAGGCTGTGGAAACACCAGCCCCCTCCTTTCCTATTGGAGGGTGAAGATGGGTCCACAAGTACCCACCAGTCCAGGCTGTGTAAGCCAAAAGCACCTGAAGCAAACACAGTCCATCTCTTGTCCTATTGGGGATGGGGTTGGAGCCACAAGTGCACAACCGTCAGTTTTGTGCAGGTCAAAAGCACCAGCAGTTGCCCTGAGAGGCTGAGGGAACACCAGCCCACTCCTACCCAGTGGGGGAACAGAGGTGGAGATGGGCTGAAAGGCACTTAACACACCAGTTCATGTGGGCTGAACATTCCTGCCATTGCCTGGAGAGGCCAAGGATACCCAGTTCCTCTCCTAACTTATTGGGATGAAGGGATGCAGCCCCAGGTATCCTACTATCCAGTCTTTGCTGGCGGAGAGCACTTGCAGTTGCCTGGAGAGCCTGGTGCAGGTCCCGCCAGCTTCCTCTCTGCTGGAGGTGGGGCTGGAGCCTAGGCTAGGGCTGCAGTCCGATATTGGTGGAAAAAGCCAGTCCCTAACTTCACTGGATTTTCAGTCAGCCAGGCTTCCCCTCATGCCAGGGGTGGAGTCAAAATGGCATCTACTGGACTCTTTCCAACATAGACAGGCTCAAACCTTAGCTGTTTCCAGGATTATACTTTATCCAGTTGAGCCCACTAATCAGTAGCTGGGGTCAGTGGAAATTGTCTCTTCCTCCACTGTTTATGGGAAATGGAGCTTCTAACTCCAGCTACGGAATAGCTCCTGAGGCAGCTTGTGCCGCCAGAGTAGAATGGGCACTGACTCTGCGGCATGGCTTGCAGTTTCCCAGAGAGGTGGTGCAGGTCCCCCAAGCTTCCTCCCTGTCAGAGGTGGAGCTGGGGTTTGGGCTAAAGCTGCAATCCGATCTGGGTAGAAATAAGCTGGTCCATATCAGCTGTGATTTTCAATCAGCCCCGCTATCCCTCCTCCTGGGGCTGGAGTCAAAATGGCCTCCTTCTCACCTGGACAGCCTCAAAGTTTAGCTGTTCCTACGATTATACTTTCGCACGCCAAATTTACTAATCAGTAGCTGAAGTTGGTGTCACACCATGTCTTCCTCCACCATTTTTGGGAAATGGAGCTTCCAACTCTAGCCATGGAATAGCTCACAGGCTGGCTTGTGCCATGGCCACCGACCTCCAGGGCATGGAGGGTTCTACTCACGAATCCTCTTTCCAGATGCAGTATCCTTCTTCCATACTTTCAAGGATGTTGTAGGATATACTTCTGGTCTCCTGGGGCCTCAAACAGGTGCTTTAGGTAGCTCTGGGTGATTACTAGTAAATACCTTGTAGAAGAGCTGACTCCAGGAGCTCCTTACTCTTTCTCCATCTTGCCTTTATCCTATCTATTTATTTTTGTTCTTTATTGAGAAAGATAGAGAACATAGAGTCCCATTTACATCCGGCATCTTTAATATAAGGTGTTCTTATGTAATAAAGTCATTTTTTGAAATGTCAATAATGAACATTGAGCAAGGAATGCCTGGACACTAATGAGTTAAATTTCTGTGAGAACAGGTTACAATTCTTCCTGAGTCACTACAAGAAGGACCCAGATGAGAATTATAATCTTGCCTACAAGTGACAAAATCCCTAACATAGGTGTATTATTATTCTATGATGTAACCTACATCATGGAAAGAAAATCAATTATTCTCAATTGGGATTAATAGGAGGGATTCTGGGCCCCAAGTGTGAGAGCAATATTTTTTCAAAGAAGTTCTTTTAATTTATTTGGTAAGCTCTCCAGTGAGCAGCTCAGCAGGCCCAGGATATATTAAAAATGCCAACGTCTAGTTTCAGTTCTAACATGCCAGGAGCTTGGAAATCATCATTCCCATCCTTACAAGAAAAAGTTTAACAAACTGAAGATCAATAACTTTATCTTGGACCCAGCAGAGAACTGAGTTTGGATGGCAAACCATCACTGTGAAATTTGGAAAAATAGAGAAATCTAGGGAGTCACGACCAAGATCACCTTACCTAGAGCAGAAGCTCATGGAGCTATAAATCAGTGGAAGCAATTAAATGGCAATTTGAAAAATTGCTGGAGGCTATCTATAGACTAGCATGAGAGTAAGGAAGTCCTAGGGAACACAGTCTTCAGGGGCCTCCACACTTTTGTGGGTTACCTAGGAGGAAGAGGGGTCTAGCAGAGGGTGGAGGGTGGTTTCTTTTCAGTGAGTTTGGCCAGCTGAGCCCCTTTTGGATCCCAAAGAAGACCCCTACAAGTACTGAGATGGCCCCAGGAAGAGGGGAGGGGGGACCTATTCAGACAAGCTGTCACACCCTAGGAGAGACAGGAACCAGATCAGTAAGGGGGCAGAGACAGGTGCCTAACCAGTTTGGCTCCAGTAAACTGTTAGAAGCCCAACTAGCCTGAGGGAATGAGGGCAGGAAGACCCAGATAAGCTTTCAGAAACCTACTTAACCTGTGGAGTTATTGTAGTTGAGTGGGGGAATTCCTGCCTTGCATATATGGGATCTGTGGTTCAATTCCCTCAGAATTCTTAAGAAAAAGGAATCCACCAGGCACTCAGCCGCAATGTATAGACATATTTTTTTTCTTGTTTTAGATCTTGGATCTGTTATTTTTTTAATTTTTTACCAGTTCCTTTTTTTTTTTTTTTCAATTGACTAAAACCAGGTATATCACCTGTGGAGGGCAAGCTGCAGGGTGATTGATGAGTACTGGCAGCCTGAGAAGTTCCTTAGGGGCCTAAGAGGGAAGACTGTTTATCCTTGTTTTTTGTTATTGTTGTGGTAGTGGTTGTTTTGTTTCTTATTTGTTGTCTTTCCCCTTTCTTTGTTTCCTTTTCTCTTTTACCTATTTTTTCTACCTACTTTATTTCTTTTCTTCCCTTCATTTTTTTTAACTTTATGTCTTCTGTTGTTTTTCTTCATTCCACCTCTTCTTGTTTGTCCTTCATTTTTCATTTTTCTCTCTCTCATCTTTTTCATTTTCTTTTCCTCTCTTCTCAGCTTTCTGGGCTTTTAATTCATTGGATTTATTTTCTCTATTTTGTTTCTTGTTCCATTTTTTCTTTTCACCAAGTTTATTCTTATCCCTTTATAGTTTTTAAGATTTTTTACTCATATTATTTATTTTCCAAGGTCTTATACAGTTTATCTTCTACCTTTATTATTATTATTACTATTCTTCCTTTTCTTTTCTTATGTCTTTCCTTTTCTCTGGTCCTAATATTTTTTTCCCAAGGGAAGAAAGGCAACTGTAAGGATACAGAATAAGAGGAACCAAGTGTCAATAAGGAACCTTGCCACACACACACACACACACACACAAAAAAAAAAAAAAAACAGCAAAATAAAACATTAGAGTAGAAAGAGACCCTAACCAACTTAAAAAGCCCATCAAGATAAACGGATACCTAGATACCAACAAAAAATTACAAGCCATACTAAGAAACAGGAAGACATGGCCCAGTCTAATGAACAAACTAAAAAACAAGAGGAGATGCAGAACATGGGAAAACTAGTCAAGGATGTACAAGCAAATATCATGAATCAATTTAATGAAGTGAAGGAAGAGATAGAGGATATTAAGAAGACACTAGGGAAACATACTGAAGAGTTATAAATCGATGTAAAAAGATAACAGATATGATGGTGATGAATGGCACAATGCAGGAAATCAAGCATACACTGGAAGCACATAACAGCAGTATTGAACAGGCAGAGGAAAGAATCAGATGCCAAAGTCAGAACATCTAAAATCAGACAGATAGTAGAACAGATAGATAAAAAGATAGAAAAAAAATCAGCAGAGACTTAGGTATTTGAATGACAACAAGAAACACAAACATATGTATTATAGGTGTCCCAGAGGGAGAAGAGAAAGGAAAGGAGGCAGGAGGAGTGTTGGAGGGAATAATGGCTGAAAATTTCCCAACTCTTTTGAGGGATAAGGACATACATGTCCAGGAAGCACAGCATACCCCAAACAGTATAAATCCTAAGAGGCATATCCCTAGACATATACTTATCAAACTGTCCAATGCTCAAGAAAAAGAAAGAATAGTGAAAGCAGCAAGAGAAAAGAGATCCATCATGTACAAGGGAAGCTTAATAAACTTAAGTACTGCTTTCACATCTGAAACCATAAAGGCAAGAAGGTAGTGGTATGACACAGTTAAGGTGCTAAAAGAAAAAAAAAAAAAAAACTTCCAGCCATGAATTCTCTCTCCAGAAAAGCTGGCATTCAAAAATGAGAGAGAGTTCAAAATATTCACAGATAAAACAGAAATTAAGAGGGTGTGTCAACAACAAATCTTCCCTTCAAGAAATACTAAATGGGAGATCTTCAGGTTGAATGAAGAAAACAGGAGACAGAGGGTTGGAGGAGAGTGTAGGAATGAAGATTGTTGGTAAGAATAACTGAAAAGAGAAATAAAAAACAACATATGACATACATAAACCTAAAGAAAATATGGCTAATGTAAGTAATGCCTTGAAAGTAATAAAATTGAATGTTATTGGCTTAAACACTCCAATAAAGAGACAAAGATTTTCAGATTGGATAAGGAAATATGACCCATCTATATGCTGTCTACAAGAAACTCACAATAAACCTAGGGACTTAAGGAGGTTGCAAGTGAACGGTTGGAAAACAATTTTACATGAAAACAATAACCAAAAAAGGATGGGAAAAGCTATACTAATATCAGAAAAATAGAGTTTAAATTCAAAACTATTGTAAGAGACAAAGAAGGACACTATATATTAATAAAAAGGGCAATCTATTAAGAGAAAGAACAATCAAAAACATTTCTGCACCTAACCAAGGAGCCTCAAAATACATGAGGCAAACATTGGAAAAACGAAGTGGAGAATTAGATGCTTCTACAATTATAGTGGGGGACTTTAATACACTATTATCAGCATTAGACAGAACATCCCAACAGAGGATCAATAAAGAAACAGAGACCTTGAATAATACATTAGAGGACCTAGACATAATAGAAATACACAGAACATTACATCCCAAATACAGCAGGATATAAATTCTTCTCTAGCACACATGGATCATTCTCTAGGATAGACCACATGGTAGTCCATGGAACAACTCACAACAAATTCAGAAAGATTGAAATTATACAAAGTAATTTCTCTGACCACACTGGAATGAAGCTGGAAATCAGTAAGGGGCAGAGAACCAGATTAGGCACAAACATATGGAAGTTAAACAACACACTCTTAGACATTCAGTGGGTCAAGGAGGAAATTGCAAAAGAAATCAGTAACTACCTTGAAAGGAATGAAATGGACAACACAACGTATCAAACCTATGGGAAGCAACAAAAGCAGTGCTGAGAGGAAAATTTATAGCCATAAATGCCTATATTAAAAAAAGAAGAAAGAGCTAAAATCAAAGACCTAATTGCACACCTGGAGGAATTAGAAGGAAAAAAAAAACTAATCCCAAAGCAAGTAGAAAGAAGAAAATAACAAATATTAGAGCAGAGCTAAATGAAATTGAAAATAAGAAAACACTAGAAATAATTAACAAAACTAAAGCTGGTTCTTTGAGAAGATTAATAAAACTGATGAACACTAGCTAAACTAACAAAGAAAAAAGAAAGAAAATGCAAATACATAAAATAAGAAACAAAGAAGGGATATCATCACTGACCTCACAGAAATAAAGAGCATAATAAAAGGATACTTTGAAAAATTATATGTCAAAAAGATGGATAACTTAGATGAAATGGACAAATTTCTAGAAACACACAATCATCCTACACTGATGAAAGAAGAAATTGAGGATCTCAACAGGCCAATCACAGATAATGAGATTGAATCAGTCATCTAAAATCTCCCAACTGTGATGAGTGCACAGCTGTGTGATTATGGCAAGTGTCATTGATTGTACATCTTGGATGAATTGTATGTGTTGTTGATATATATCAATAAAATTGATTTAAAAAATATCCCAACTAAGAAGAGCCCAGGACCAAATGGCTTCACAGATGAATTCTACCAATAATTCCAGAAAGAACTAACACCAATACTGCTTAAACTCTTCCAAAAATATAGAAGTGGAGGGGACATTGCCTAACTCATTCTATGATACCAACATCCCAATAATACCAGAGCCACATAAAGACTCCATAAGAAGGAAAGCTATAGACCAATCTCTTTAATGAACCTAGATGATAAAATCCTCAAAAAAACAAAACAAAACAAAAACTTGCTAATCCTATTTAACAACATATCCAGTGAATTATACATCATGACCAAGAGTGTTTCAACATTAAAAAAAAACAACCAATGTAATACACCATATTAACAGATTGAAAGAAAAAAATTACATGGTCATCTCTATAGATGCAGAAAAAGCATTTGACAAAACACAGCACTCTTTTCTGATAAAAACATTTCAAAAGATAGGAATAGAAGGAAAGATCCTCAATATGATAAAGGGTATCATATGTGAAAAACCTACAGCTAACATCATATTCAATGGTGAAATCCTAAAAGCTTTCCCTTTAAGATCTGGATCAAAACAAGTGTGCTCACTGTCACTGTTATTATTTACCATTGTGTTAGAAGTACTTGCTCAAACACTTATGTAAGAAAAAGTAATAAAATGCAACTAAATTGAAAGGAAGAGGTAAAAATTTCACTATTTGCAGATGACATGATCCTATACCTAGAAAGCCCTGAGAAACCTACAACAAAGCTTCTAGAGTTGATAAATGGGCTCAGTAAAGTGGCAGGATATAAGAATAACATGCAAAAATCAGTATCATTTCTGTATACCAATAATGAGCAATCTGAGGAGGAAATCAAGAAAAAAATTCCATTTACAATAGCAACTAAAAGAATCTAATACCTAGGAATAAACTTAACTAAAGATGTAATGGACTTTTATGCAGAAAACTGCATATTATTAAAGTAAATCAAGGAAGACCTAAATAAATGGAAAAATATTCCTTATTCATGGATAGGAAGACTAAATCTCATTTAGATGTCTATCTTACCTAAACTGATTTACAGATTTAATGCAATCCTAATGAAAATTACCCCAGCATTTTTTCTGAATTGGGAAAGCTAACTATGAAATTTATTTGGAAGAACAAAGGGCCCCAAATAGCCAAAGACATATTAAAAAAGAAAAATGAAATTGGAGGAATTACACTACCTGACATTAAAACATACTACATACTACAAAGTATGTGGTCAAAACTGCATGGTATTGGCATAAAGATAGATATACTGACCATCGGAACAGAACTGAGAGTTCTGATATAGATCCTCATGTATATGGTCAACTGATATTTGACAAGGCCACTAAGCCCACTCAACTGGGAGAGAATGGCCTCTTCAACAAATGGTGCTTGGAGAACTGGATATCCATATCCAAAAGAATGAGAGAGGATCACAACCCCATGCTTTATACAAAAGTTAACTCAAGATGGATCAAATATCTAAATATAAGAGCCAAGACCATAAGCTCCTGGAAGATAATGATGGAAGCATCCATGAGAAGTTGAAGTTGGAAATTATTTCATAAACTACACCCATAGCACAAGCAGTGAAAGAAAAAATAGATAAATGGAACAACCTCAAAATTAAAAATGTTTTTGCTTCAAAGGAATTTGTCAAGAAAGTGTAAAGGAAGCCTACTCAATGAGAGAAAATATTTGGGAACCATCTATCTGATAGGGGCCTAATATCCAGCATATATAAAGAAATCCTACACCTCAAAAATAAGCAAAACAACCCATTTTAAAAGTGGGCAAGTGATTGAATAGACACTTCTCCAAAGAAGAAATACAAATGCCTAAAAAGCACAAGAAAAGATGATCAACTCACTAGCTATTAGGGAAATGCAAATCAAACCACAATGAGAAATCATCTTACACCCACTAGACTGGCGGCTATTAAAAAAACAGAGGACTACAAGTGTTGGAAAGGATGTAGAGGAAAGGGAACACTTTTCCACTGTTGGTGGTAATGTAGAATGGTGCAGCCATTGTGGAGGACACTTTGACAGTTCTTCTGGAAGCTAAGTATAGAATTGCCATATGATCCAGCAATCCCACTGCTGGGATATATCCAGAAGAATTGAATGCAGGGACACGAACTGATATATCCATGTCAGTGTTCATATTGGCATTATTCACTATTGCCAAAAGTTGGAAGAAACCCAAATGTTCAACAGATGAATAGATAAACAAAATGTGGTATATACATACAACGGATATACAAGGTGAAGGAAGGGCTAACATGGATGAATCTTGAAGACCTTATGTTGAGTAAGGTAAGTCAGGCACTGAAGGACAACTATTACATGACCTCACTGGTATGAATTAAGCAAATTGAGCAGACTCACAGAGCTAGATGCTGGAAGGTAGGTTTATAGGAGACAGAAAGGGAGTAGAGGGTTGTGAGCCAATGCCTATTTAGGCAAAATCTATGATAATGTGGAAGGGTGTAGTTGTGCAGTGGATGGGCACAACAGGGATGCAGTGATGCTATTGGGTTCAGCAGTGCTGGTCTTTGAGGTGGAGTAGCGTGAGGGGATTGTGTTGAACTGGGGGAAGAGTTGAGTGGGGGAAGGAGCAGGTAAACTCTGGGGATTTGCAGGTCTGTGGTTAAAACTACAATGTTGGGAAGGCTCTTTTGGCAAATATGGCAGGGAAGCGTTATTGGGGTAGAGTGTTGGATGTGGGAGTGTATGTAGGACTGGGCGCACCTGGGGCAGGCTTCTATGGAATGTGTGTGTATCTTGTCATAGTGTGTTATATTGTTGCAGCTGTCGCGATGGAAAACCCAGACTGGCACTCCGAGAGAGAGGAGGAACTAGGCTTTATTATGAGTGCGGGCCCAGAGGAAAGTTCGGTTTCCATATTCTGGGCCCCCAGCCCCAGTTTTCTGGAGTTTGTATTGGGGTCTGCAGGCTCCCGTTCATTGGCTAGCAAGTTGGCGGGTGGAATTTTCCATTACCTTAGGCAAATAAGCAAGCATGGTTACAGAAGCAGAATTTGCAGGTTAGG
This sequence comes from Tolypeutes matacus, assembly GCA_026826555.1. Lineage (NCBI taxonomy): Eukaryota > Metazoa > Chordata > Mammalia > Cingulata > Chlamyphoridae > Tolypeutes > Tolypeutes matacus. Next base: position 2,718,303 of record JAKSZT010054489.1, read on the forward strand.
AAATCAAGTGGGCGGGGTTACAGAGCCAGTACTGCAGGTTCCAGTTCTAAGGTGGGAGATTCTTGTCAGGAAAAGGGGGAGGGGGAGGGCTGCAGTGACTTTCCCTTATCAGAACCAAGTTGGCCCCAAAGAAAAGGTAGATCAGATTCACCTCCATTGAAATAGCAGGAAGCTATTGGCTATTTAAAAAATACATTTTAGTAAATGTCCTACCTTTTTGCCTAATAATTCTTCATTTACTTTTTACAACTTGAAAATAATTTTAAATATAAATAAATCATCACAATGGTCATTTTAGAATATGTTTCTTAATAAAAATAACCCATTATTTCAACAGGAGAAGATTCAGATAAGTGCCCCCCGCCGCCAAAGCTCCAATTAAGGGATAATCACTTCTTTAACATGTTTTTAGTGTATATTTTATACTCCTTTCTGATTTGACTGATGTAAGTCAATATATTTTCACCTAGATTAGTTCAGCCACTTGCTATCTGATCATGAGATCATGCAGTCTCAATTAGTATCACCATAAACTGTTACTGCCATTGTTACCTGTCAACCATGTCTCATCACACATGGCAGCACTGCCAGCAGGAAACTGGCCTAAAGCCCTTGCCCAATTCTTTGTCTGCCAGGAAGTCCTCTAATTTATTTTAGCTATCTCGCACCTCATCTCTGCAGCCCTGAGATAGATTTCTCAAAACCCTGAAAATAATTTGTTGTAGGGATCAGCATGAAACACAGTGTAGAAACCGGTTCCCCAAACCATAGATGTTTACAAAAGCTTCTAACAGCTCATAATGTTCCTAATCTTGATATAATATTTGCCCCTTCAGGTATTGTGGCAGGATGTTTTCTTGGAATGAAGCTGGGGACTAGGCCTGATTAAACAAATCCCCATCCTATCTTGCAATGCATTTCCTCAGGAATAATATCAATGTACAGTCTGAATAAAAAGGCCCAGTTCAGGTGACCACAGAGCAACAATGGGTGCCTCTTTTAGGGAGAGCTGGTAGTAGATAGATGGGAGCTGGTTCTAAATTTTCCCTTTTGTTTCCTCACCCAAACACTGCATTCCTCATTCCCTGGCTCAAAATCCTATTGGGTATGAAGAGCACACTTAGATTTCTAGCCTCCTTCTTCTCTATGAGCTAATATAATTGCTCAGAAAGCGCGTCGGTGTTTCCATAGTGCTGGCCTTTAGAGAAATGCACTTTACCTTCCCAGGAAACCTCTCTAGTTCTTGCCTAGTGCTTATTATGGCTACCCAAAATTCCAGTACTTGCTTTTTAGCCTCTTTCAGTTTTCCTCACTACTGAAGTTAAATAATGTTGTTACACAAACCCCAATTACCAGCCTGAAAACTCCAAGCCAGATAATCATCAAATGCCTATTTTCTTCCCTCTCTCTTCTACCTGCAACTTTGCTGCATGTTTTGGTTTCAACCCCTCTTCTTCTAAATATGCATAAATACCTCCTTTTTGCACAAATGTTCTCCCTTGATCATGCATCCAACTCTAGTTTATGCTGTCTCATTTGTTTCCCAGCAAAATTTATCAAGAACCCACTCTTACCATACCAACTTTTACAATTTACATTTAATTTTTATGTATTATGTAGTATTTCAAAGTATAAAAGGCTACGGAGCTAATACAAAATGAGCCCCACATTTAACTTTTACAAATCTTTAAAATATACTGTGTTTTATAAGACCTTTTTTAAAGAAGAAATTTAATAATTACCTATGTAGTAAACATTTCTACAAAATAATCTCTGATCCAATTTCATTCCTTCCAATCCAGATATTATTATGGTTTTAGTAGATTTTCTTTCTAATCTATTATACTTTTCTCTATTTTTCTTTTCATTCTACATTACATACACTATTGTTTTACTATTAAGAATTTTATGAATGATGTTGTAATTATGTTTCTTGTCAATATTAATTTTGTGAATTAATTTTGATACATATGGATCTAGTTCATTCATTTTGACTGCCATGATGCAATACACTACAGTTTATTAATCAATTCTCTATATGATAAGCATTAAGTTATTTCTAACTAATTATTACAAATAGATCTATAAGGAAAATACTCGTTTCTCTTTGTGAACATGTCTACAAGTGAAATTTCTGATTTCTATTTTATGTAATCTATTAAATATCGATGTTATCCAATATTTTACTTTCTGGTTTGTGTTTTCTTGAGTCTTGTTTAATAAAGCCTACCTTTCTCCAAGGCCATAAGTAGGTTACATTCTATTTTGTTTATAACAATAGACATTTTTATTTTTCACAAGTAGATATTTTTTTCAGAATATTTTAAAATTTTGTCTCCACGATTATGTCTTTCCACACATATATGGAATAGAGAACAATAACTTGTAGTTTGAGAAGAGTGTGCTCTTTTGCATAGATATGTATTCATTTTCTTCTTTAAAAACTCAATCAAGGGAAGCAGATATGGCTCAACCACTTGGGTGCCTGCCTACCACATGGGAGGCCCTGGGTCTGGTTCCTAGTGCCTCAAGAAGAAGGTGAGCAAACAAAGAGCAGACAAATGAGAGAACCATCTGGGAGGGGGGAAATAAATTTAAAAAATTATTCAAATCAAATAGGTCACCAATTATTGAATTATTACTCTTTTCCCAAGTGTTTGAAGTCAATGATGTAAGATGCTCCCAAGGCATTGAGTGTCAATGACTTGGCAAATCAGGGATGACTGAATTAAAGGATAGGAAGCATTTGGTTCCTAATTGTATTATTATCATATCAACAATAAAAAACAAATAAACAAAGAACAAGAAAGGAAAAATTTTAAAAAGAGAAATTAATAGAAAAGGAATAAAAATAATGTGGCTTAGCATGAACTCCATTGCTTAATCAAAGAGATGAAAACAAGAAAAAAATAAATAAATAAAATAAAGGCTAAAACTATTCATATAGTTGAAACCTAATGTAGTGGTTTGAAGCTGTATGTACCCCCAGAAAAACATATTCTTAAATTAAATCCATTCATGTGGGTGTGAACTTATTGTAAGTAGGACATTTTGATGAGGTTACTTCAGTTAAGGTGTGGCCCAGTCTAATCAGGATGAGTCTTAATCCTAACACTGGAGTACTTTATAAGAGAATGAAATTCAGACAGAGAGAGACAGTCACAGAGAACAGACAGAAACACAAATTCAATGGAAACCAGAAAAGCAGGGAGAGACTAGGAGATGCCACTATATGCCTTGGCACGTAACAAGCCAAGGACCAAAGATCAGCAGGAGCCAGCCCCAGAATTCCACAACCTTCAGGAAGAAAACATGCCCTGAGGACGTCTTGATTTGGACTTTTTTCCTAGTCTTGAACTATGAGTGAATAAATTCTCATTGTTTAACCCAACTCGTTTTATGGTATTTGCTTCAGCAGCTTAGGAAACTGAAAAACCTACAAAAAAACATGAGAAAATGTGTGAATAACCTTATGCCAACAGCATTCAAACATAAAAAAGAAATGTGTAATTTTCTAATAAAATATTATGATGGAACTAATAAAATAATAAAACATAAAAATGCAATAGCTAGACAAGTAATTAACAGAATAGTAAAAATGATTCATCCAAAAGGATAACCAGATCCTTATGGTTTTATAGGCAAGATTCTTAGAAACCTAGAAAGAATTAATCTTCTTTGATGATTATTGTTTAGAGAATAAAACAAGTAGATGAAATGCTCACCAACTATTTAATGGAGTTATTATAACATCAATACCTACCTATAAAACACAACAAAACAAATAATAGAATAATATTTCTTATAAAACATTGGGCAAAAATACTTTCAAATTGCTTTCCTTTAAGTGTTTGATTACAAATGACTATTCCCAAAAACCATACACAATATTTTATTTTAAATGGTGTCTGTCTCACTTTCTTTTATCAACTTATCTTTCTGCTCAATATTAATTTTGATATTTATTGATGTTGAAATATGGAAATAAAATTTGTTCATTTTGTTCATTATATTTTAATTCTATGCATTAATCCATTAGGTCTATTTATTCTTTCCCCTACTGAGACACAGTTTCAATATTCCCATTCTTTTCTATTACAAACCATGATGCACTAACATGCTTTTACATGCTTTATAGGATGAAACATATTCAAATGTATTAGATATTTCTCACTTGTTCATGGTGTCTGCACTTTTATTCACATGTACTAGGCATTTCCTGTGCTATGTTAGACAATATAAACAGGAAGATTTAAATTGATTATGAATAGATGCTTCCACTTCCGTGGGAATATGACTTTTCTGAATTTCACTGATAAATTGAATACAGTACAATTCAAATACTAAAGATATTTTATAAGACTTGAAATTCCAAACCTAAATTTTTAAGGGAGGGGAAAGAACCAAGAAAAGGCAAGATAATTCTGAAAGAAGTAAAAATGAAGCACTCACTTTAGCAGATAGCAAGCATTAACACTAAGTCATAATAAATTATACAGTGTTTTATTAGCAAAATGTTCAATGTCTATTCCTAACTTATGATTTAAATTAAAAATAAAAGTGTTGGTTTACCTAGAGTTTGCTTTTTTTTTTTTTTTTTTAACCGGGAGGTACCGGGGATCGAACTCCGGTCTCTCCATATGGTAGACGGACACCGAACCTCTTGAGCCACATCCGTTTCCCTAGAGTTTGCTTTTATACTTTGATAATTCTTTGTATATCTATTACTTACATTATCATTTAAATTAAAATGATATTTTTCTCCACTTTAAAGGATGATGAAATTGGAAAACTTACATGAGTTCCTTATTTGATCCCATTTTCCCTGAAAGCTATAGGTAGTGATATAATTTCTATATTGACAGATTTATAATCTTACCATTTGATTTTATACCAATACATGTCAACATCATTTTAATCTAAACTCTAAAGTAAAAGGTTTTCTCTGTTCAATTATGTATTGCATGGAATGCAGCCTCTTGGAATTTCTTCAAGAAGGATACATGGAAACTAATTTGCTGAATTCTTTCATTTTTAAATCTGTATATTTATTATCTTTTTTCTTGAAGGACAGTTTACCTGATTACTATATTCTTTAGTCATAAGACTATTTCTTAAGATTTAAAAAAATAAAACTTCTCTCTTCTAGCATTAATAGTTGCTATAGAAAATTTTAGGACAAGCTTATGATTACTGTTGTTAATTATTGTTATTATAATTATCATCACCTTACCATTTTAATTTAATTGTTCTTTTTGTTATAATGCCCAAAGATTCTTTCCTTATTTTTAGATTTTTCATCCATGTGGTTTATCATTTTTATTCCACCTAGAACACAGTATGTCATTTCAATATTCACATTATAATATTAGAATTCAGGCACATTTTTAAATTTTCCTTTTTAAATATTTTTTTCACTTCAATTTTTTAACATATCCTTGTAGGGGGCACTTACATGTATATTTATGTCCTTTTTGTTCTTTCATATCTATTGTCTCTCTCAAATGTCCTTTCTCAACTTACCCCACATCACTTTTATTTTTCCTTTCAGCAGTATCTATGAATTTTTAAGTTATGTCCTCTTTGGTTTTCATTTCTTTGCAAGATATATTTTATCTTTCTCATTTCTTCCTTACCCATACATATTTTATCTCTTTCTGTTATTTCATATATCTACCTGAGCCAGTATATATTTGCTTTGAGATCTTTGATCATTTGTTTAAGTTCTGTGCCTTCAGGGCCATATTGCCAGAATTTTTTTAAAGTCTTAGTCAAAATTTGGTTTGTTTATTTTGGAACATTGATTTCTGATAATGTTCTTTATGTGGCATTTATTGTTTATATCATTTTATTCCATGTTGGTTGTAATTTTCTTGTATATATCATGTTCTGGTTGCTTTTGGATTGGCAATTATTCTTGGGTTCTTCCAGAGTTCTTTCTGGATTAACCAGTGTATTAGTCAGCCAAAAGGGTGCTGATGCAAAGTACCAGAACTCTGTTGGCTTTTATAAAAGGTATTTATTTGGGGTAGAAGCTAACATTCACAAGGCTATAAAGCATAAATTACTTCCCTCACTGTATTAGTGAGCCAAAGGCATGCTGATGCAAAATACCAGAAATTTGTTGGCTTTTATAAAGGGTATTTATTTGGGGTAGGAGCTTACAGTTACCAGGCCATAAAGCATAAGTTACTTCCCTCATCAAAGTCTGTTGCCACATGTTGGAGCAAGATGGCTGCCTGTTTCTGCGTGGGTTCAGCTTTCCTCTTCCTCCTAAGGCTCTGTAGTCCCAGTTCCTTCTGATCTCAGCTGTATGCTGGTATAAGGCTTTTTCTCTTTTTCTGGGGCTCTATTCTTTCTGGGCTCAGCTGCTCTGATGTCTCCACAAGGTCAACTGTAGACTATCAGGCTCTCTCTTCCTGGCACCTTTGCCATATCTATGGAACAATCTTTATTCCTTTTTCTTCTTATTCTGTGTATTTACTTCCCAGGGCTCCAGCATCAAAATTTCCACTCTCTCCTCTGCCATGTAGTTTTCTCTGTGAGTCCCCTCCCACCAAGGGAGCAGGGACTCAATGTCCTACTGATGTGGCCCAAAGACTTAATCATAATTTAATCAAGTAAAAGTGAAACCTCTGAATCTAATACAATCTGATATGCCCAGAGGAATGGACCCATATACAAACATAATTCAATAATTATTTTTGGAATTCATAGACAATACCAAATTGCTACAACCAGTTATAGAAATTTCATGTGGAGAAGGGATCAGACAGTATTCTGTGTAGCAGCAATTCTTCCCAGTTCAGAATAAACCTTTTATGTATTTATTGGATTTAACTATAGACTAGCCTATATTTTCTGGACAGCTACAGGATATTAGGCAGAAAGCAGAAAGAAGACTTGACATGGCTGTTTAAATCTCTTGTCTTCCCCATATTCTAACTACAGCTTCAAGGCTATCATGCTATATTGAAGGCACTGGCAGAAAGGAAATACCACAGAGGATCCTAGAATAGAAGGTACTAAGTGCCAAGTACTGAAGTGGTATGTATTCAATGCAATTCTCATTCAAAGGGAGTTGCTGATTGGCAGATGACTCTTTTCTAAGCAATGATCCAGACCTGGGCTTCTTCCATCTCATAGCTTTTCTATCTTTAACGTTTACTCTACAATCTGCATTGTAATTTATTAGGAAAGGTCTTAGATATTTTCTTGTGAAATGGGAGGGTAAATGGAGAACAGTACATGGGAAGTTTAATATTGGTCAGACCTAACAGTGGCATTTATTCCTTGGACAAATATCCTACTGGTTAGAAATCAGATTTTCTAGGACAAGTATAAAAAAAAATTTGGAATTACTGAAAAAATGAAAAGACTAAGGCAGAAACAGAAGCCTAAGTTTGGCTGAAGGGGAAAGTGGGAAATAAGGGTAAGAAAAAAAAATAATGGTTAATATTTCAAAAAATTACATTATTTCCCTTCTTTTCTATTATACTTTTCCCTGGGGAAGGGAAATTTCTGTGTCATTCAGTTGCTGTGGTACATTGATTTATGTACTCCAATTTAGACATGTTCACAAACTTAATCTGCATTCTTGTGCGCATGACCCCATTGTAAATAGGTTGTAAATAGGACCTCTTAAAGATGTTAGTTTTAGTTAAGATGTGGCCCAACTGAAGCAGAGTGGGTCTCAATCCGAATTCCTGGGCATATTATAAAGGCCACTGGAGTAGACCCAAGACATTGCCGTGTGACAGGGAACGGTCATCACCAGAATGCTACTGACCCTGGGAGGAAGCAGACATTGCCTCCCCCTTGATTTGCAACTCCCGGCCTCTAAAATTATGAGCTAACTAATTCCTTTTGTTGAAGCCAAAACTAGTTTGTGGTACTTGTGATAGTAGCTATGGAAGACTAAAATAAGTACCATTAAAAACCACCCTTTCCTATAACGCCATAGGATTTTCCAGTTCTGTGTTGGATAATTTCTTCCCCATATTGATAGTATTTTGGCATATGCATGAGGTCACCTTATACAGAATAGATTAAGGGACTTATTAATTCAGTTCAGTAGCAGATTCCTACTAATATGGCGATAGGAGATGCAGTTAAGGGATATGTCCTCCTTTCTCCAGAAGTTTGTACTTTTAAAATAAGTTATGACTTTAAGATAACACCCTTATAATCACATCCTTGCAATTTTATGTATACTTGTGGTAATTAAAATTTTTAACTTGGTGACAAACTCTAAGAAGTCTATATTTACCTTTGCTTCTTGGTTTCTGCCAAGTATACTTTATTCGTCAAGAAGATTTAGATCATTCTGTAATAAAATAATCAAGAATTAACCTTTATCATGTTGCAGCCATTATGTGTTATTAGGTAGGTTAAATATAGAAAATATCTTTATCTTAATTAATGTAGTAGGGTTTGTATTGACAAAACTCTCAGAATGAGATCCATGATCAGAAGTAACTTTTTCCTGTATACCTTAAGCAAAACCAAAAGAAAACAAGGTTGAGAGAAAAGATTATGGTACCAAGCCCTACAGCGATACTCTCAATTCAGAGCAATGAATAACAGTTGCTATGCTCATATTGGGGGCACCTGAGTACCTGTGCACTTCTAAGACTACACAGATTTTCCCACAGACCATTAAAGGGCAGAGGGAGACAATGCCAGCACTGAAAGAGATTTTCCAATGGAGAAAGTCCAATTACCAAATTACTCTTTTTGATCCCAGTGCCAAAGGTAAGAATTGATGAAACACCATCTCACTGACTGTGAACGTGGACCACATAAAACTGGAAATAAGATTGGAATTCCCTCACAAATTGCCACTACTTAGTTCCTCTGAACACATAAATGTTATTACTTTTACTCATTTAAGGGAAATGAGTAGTAAGAAACTCAATCAGATTGAGACTATTTTTGTTACTTTATGTGAATCGAGGCTTGAAATATTTTAAAAACTGAGTTACAGAAAAATGGTAAAGTTGTATTTTTTGCACGTCTAACAGTGTGAGGGTGGTATATGTTTGCATTTTCATAAAATGCCATCTTCAGCTTGTTATGTCAATCTTTTGTGGCTTAAGCTCAGCCTATGCAATACTCCATTCTGAGTCTTTGAAAACTGAATGAGTGTCAGTGCAATGGTCGCTGAAAAAATAAAAGGTAAGATTCTGGCTGGGTTTTCTCTATGTGAGCATTAGTGATTTTTGATCATCTTCCAGTTCTTTACACATTCCATAATCTCTCCTGTCTTCTTCAAGAAATTGCTCATTAGCTTCCATATTTTGTTTTCCTACAAGAACTTAAATATTCCAACCCTATACCCTTGCTGATGAAGTCCCTGGATATCATGTGCTACTTTAGTTCCTTAGCTTTGATCATTCATTCTTCCTTATCTTGTTCATTTTTTTCCATTCCAGTCAATTTCTCTCTTTGTTTAAGGGAGCCATAATCCCTGTTGAGTAAAAACAAAGACAAAGAAAGCGTAACTACTGACTTCTGCTTCCAGCTATAATGGAATTGCTTGCATCACAAGAACACTCCCACTTAGAGGAATTATAAAAGCTGGAATAAAAAAATATTATAGTTATTTGAAGGCACGAGCAAAATAGGTTGTTTGGAATTGAGGAATAAAATACCATAGAGAAGGAAAATATAATGAGGTAGGTCCAAACATTTGCTTCTCTCTTACAAAATTATTGGGATTCAAGAAAAAAGAAATAAAAGTCACAGCAAAGCAAAAGCATGCTTGTGGTAGAAAAAAAGATAACAGTGGGTTCTATTCACATATAGTCAGATAATGTCAAGCAGTATCAAGGATGCAGGGAAAATGAATTTCATACATTAATGGAGGGGTATAAAAGCAACATAGATATACTTACTGAAATAAAGTATGCATAAAGATGTAGAGCACACACTCAGCTGAGTATAAAACTATCAGAAAAAGTATTACAGATAAATAACTGTGTTCCTTTCCACATTATTTATAATCTGGAGCTAGAAGCAAACTAAGACTATCGAGTAATCAGCATCAATGAACTAGATATTCTAACAGGAATAATGCCTATAAAATTTGTGTGGATAGATAAAATAATGAGATATTTAGAACAATACCACTTATATCATCAAACAAACATATATACACACCATTATATACTTTCAAGAAGTAATTTTGTCTTGGCTGTGTAAACATGATTATTTTAATTCGCATTTCCAATATATGGAGGTAATCATATATTGACATGATACTGGGGTATTTCATGGAACAAAAAGAATAATAAAGAGGACAGAAAGGCCTCTTTCTTTCTTTTTTTTTTTTTAAATATTTATTTATTTATTTATTTATTTTTATCCATTTTTACCCCCTTCCCCATGTTTTTGCTGTTTTTGTATCCATTCACTGGACAATTCTCTGTTACAACTCTGTGTCCGTTTCCTGCCCTCTCTTCTCATCCTTCTCCTCCTGTCTTCACTGGGATTCGATCATCAGAACCTCCCATGTGGAAGAGAGGCATCCTACTGCCTGCACCACCTTAGTTCCTGGTTTTTTGGTGTGTCTTGGCTTGGCTTTCCCTTGTGTCACTTTCCTGTTACGTCATCATCTTGCTGTGTGGCTCGGCAGAGCCTAATGGTGCACCCAGGCACAGGGCTTGAGGGGCTCACCCACGTGCAGGGTCTGGGTGGCTTATCTAATTGCACGACCTGATGATGAACCCGTGTACCTTTTATATATTTCTCTTTTTTATTTTTACCAGAGGTTCCCAGGGATCGAACCCATGTCCCTCCATATGGGAGATGGACACCCAATTGTTTGAGCCACATCCACCCCCAGAAAGGACTCTTTCTTGCTACACAGCTGCACAAGTGAATGGCCCATCTTTTATCATTCTGCCATTAATACGGCAGAGACAGTCCGTTTCTGGGACACTCTTTCCTAAATTGCAAAGAATATGATGTGCCTAGATTGTTTCAGGAATTCTCATCTTTTCTTAGATCAATTAGCTCTAGCTCTGTGAGCAGAAACTTTTTGTGCAGAACTTGATAGTCGGATGCCCACCTCCATGTGCCTAAAGTCATCTGCACAAAATGGCATGTGTGGTGAACTTGGCTGCCTGTCTAGTACTGAAAGTTAGCAATCATTTTAATTATCTCAAGATTAGCGGGGGATAATATAATTCACTTTCAATTATGATTCTTCAACTCAGAAAGTATGAGTGTAGCAGTTTGATATTGTTTATGAATTCCAGAAATAGATATTGGATTATGTTTGTAAATTGGTCTCTTCCTCTGGGCATATTAGATTGTATTAATTTCAAAGGTTTCATTTTTACTTGATTAAATTATGATTAAGTCTTTGATTAGGCCACATCAGTAGGAGATTGAGTCCCTGCCCACCAAGGGAAAATGACACAGCAGTGGAGTTAGTAGGAGTTGTTTGGATGCTGGAGCCCAGGGAAGTAAACACACAGGAGAAGAACAGAGGAATAGAGATGGCTCCACAGATGTGGCCAAGGCCTGAGGAATAGAGACGAGCCTGATAGTCTACAGCTGACCTTGTGGACAGACCAGAGCAGCTAAGCCTGGAGGGAAATGAGCCCCAGGAGAGACAAGTCTTATCCCAGCCTACAGCTGATATTGCAAGAAGCTGGGATTATGGAGCCTTAAGAGGAAGAGGGAGGCTGAACACTTGCAGATGTTGGCAGCTATCTTGCTCCAACGTGTGGCAACATACTTTGGTGAGGGAAGTAATCTAGCTTTATGGCCTGGTAACTGTAAACTTCCACCCCAAATAAATACCCTATATAAAAGCCAACAGATTTCTGGTATATTATATCAGCACCCCTTTGGCTGACTAATATAAGGAGGATTAGACATAACTAGTTATTCTTTCTGTGAAATACCAAATGTCTAATTTCTGTTTCTATTTAATCTCTTTATTGTTCATTTCAAAAGTTCCTTGTATTTAAAGTATTAGAATAACGTTTGGTTGTTAATATAAAGGCTTAGTTATCTCAGCATAATATTCAAATTGCAATTTGTAAGAATGCTTCATTTTCCATGGAGAAATTTTCCATTGTCTGTAATTATTTCCTTTTGGTTATTTGTGTTTTATCTCACTTTAAAAAGGGCTTCCTTCTTTAAGAATGTAAAACTTTTTACTACCAGTATGTATTATGACTTTCCTTTTATTTTGTGTCTATTCACCTTGGTTATGTTCCTCAAAAATAGTGTTTCTTTCTTAATCTGGGGAATACTCTATTTTCCTATATTATTATATTTAACCACTTTTGATATTTTAACTCTATGCCCACAATTTGTCTTCCTCTTCGCTTTCTATTTGTAAATTGACTAGAACTAGAACTGATTTTGCCTTCAAAGAAAAATTATATTTGTAAGTTCACAAATATACACACACACACATATATACAAAATAATGGTAATATTAGAAATATGCTTTCCAAAAATTTCAATTCATGCTCTCCAACCAGCATATTCAGATAACTCCCCACAAGTTTTAATTGTTGTATGATGTAAACAATTTCAAATATCTAGACTATCTCCCCTTTCTTTTTTTCATTTGACTGAATTAGTCTGGTTTATTTTCACCTTGAACATTTCAACAACCTGACCACTCTTCCAGTTGGCACTAATAGCAACTGAATAGCACCTTCTCTCAAATGCTGACCTCAGGCCTCACCCATTCTCCATGATCAGACCAATAGCTTTAAATTAGCCTAAAACATCTCCTGCTGACTTCTTGTGTCTTCCAGGGAAATGTCTGGATAGTATATCCACAAATCAGCTGTAGCATATCTTATCTGACCACTCTAAGATGGATATTTCAGAGCACGGCCGATGGGATAGAGTCAAGCCTAAATGATGGCCAGTTTAGAAACAATGGCTCAAACCTGCAATTTTTCCTAATTGCTTTTCATAGCTTTTCATGTCTGAAAACTTAGATTGTCATTGTGCTAGGTTGGCAAGCTGCTATTGCAAATATCACAAAATGATTTGACTTAAACAGGAAAAATTTACTGGCTCATATTTTGAATCAAGGTCAAGTCCAAAATCAAGGCATCAGCAAGGCAACGCTTTTTCCCCAAAGTCTAAAAAATTCTGGTGCTGGGTTGTTGCCATTCTTTGGTGTTCTCTGTTTGCATACCTGCCTCGCATCACATGGTTATGCTATTTCTCCTTTCTCTTCTGGGTTCCATTGACTTCTGGCTTCCAGGTCCTCCACATGGCTTTGTTTTACTATGTCTGTATTTCTTCTGCTTATAGAGGACTCTAGTAATCTGGATTAAGGTCCACTCTCATTCCATTAGGCCACATATTAACTATAATTAACTTTTTTGAAAGGTCCTATTTACAAAGGGTTCACACCCACAGGGATGGGGACTAAGATTTAAGAACATGTCTAAACTGGAGTACTTAGTTCAATCTACCACAATCCTTTTAGTCAATTGGCCACTGCTTTTTTGTGGAGGAAAAGTGAGGATGGGGCCTGTCTTAGTTTGCCAATGGGCTGCCGATGCCAAGTACCAGAAATGAGTTGGCTTTTATAATGGGAATTTTATTATGGAAAAATCTTTCAGTTCCAAGGCCATGAAATATCCAAATCAAAGCACCATCAAAGATGCTTCTTCCTCACCAAAATCAGCTGCTGGTGGTCATGGTGTTCTGCCACATGGCAAAGATGGCAACCAATCTCTGCCAAGGACCTGTTTTCCCCTCCAGAATCTACTGTCTCCTGGAGCTCAGCTGTGGGCAACCAGGCGTAAAGATTTTCTCTTTCCAGGCCTCCTTTCTCAGTCTCAAATGCTCTGCTTACCTCCCTAGTTCATCTGTGGGCTATTGGGCATATGGCTCTTTTCTTCTGCCTTGATCTTCTCTATGGACTGAGTCTTGGGGACTTTGTGTTAAGCTTTGGCTACTACTAATCCCTATGTCCTCTCTCACATGGCAGGATAAAAAATTTCAGCTTCCTTGCTCTGTGTCTTTCTCTCTGTGTCTCCATTTATATAAAGAGGGTGGAGATCCAACCTGAGTCACACCTCACTGATGTAGTCCACTGAAAAGGGCCCCACACCTACAGGAATGAATTAGATCAAGAACATAATCTCTTTTTGGAATTCACCAAATTCAAATTGCACAGAACTAAAGGGAGGGGAAAATCTTTCTTTTCTCACAAAGTCCCCTCTCAGGAGCTACAATAGACTAGATTGGGATTGTGGATCATATTGCTTCCACTGCTTCACTGAGCTAAACAGATGTGCTAATTCCAGTTCTTTGTTTTGGCTTCAGCCAGTTGGTTACAAGGGCACTTTTATTCTCTTCTAATCCTAATTCTGCTTATCTCATGCCTGGTCCAGGCTCACAGTGGCTGGCACTGCCCTAGTTATAAAGATATACCTTGAGCTTGGCCCAGCCTCCCCTCCATGCCAGCTAATAGAGCAACCCTATGAGCTAGAAATCTCTTGAAGATTTCCATAGTCCCTCCCCTCACAGAGATGTTCTTTGCATTCTTGAAATGATTCCTTCTCTGGTGTCTTGCCCATCACACCCAAATGTTTGTTTTTTGTTTGGTTGGATTTTTATGGTCATCCTGAACTTCAGTACTTGCTTCACAGTCTTTTCCAGTGTCCCTCACTGGTGTGGCTGAGCAGCATTTTTGAACCCATTTTCTAGGTGAGAAAATGCATCTGTGTCTCATGTTTTCCCTTTGTCTCTTAACCACAGTCTTGTTTTGAGTACTCCATCACTTTTCCTATATTTGTGCTCAAATATCTCCATATTTAAAAATGTCATACCAGATCTGGCATTCAACATGGGGAAACTTGTTTTCTCTCTCATTCACTTTGTATCCACTTTTATCAAGTCTACCCTCACTATCTTTTCTTCATTCTTTGTGTTTACTATTTTCTAATATGAAATATTTCAATAATAACACAAAGTACCAGACAATAATTCAGCTCTGTTTTAAATTTTTGCTATATTTGCTTCAGACCTTTAAAAAAGAAATTAATACTACATATGACAACCCACCCCAACAAGCCTCGGTAATCCAACTTCCCTTCTTTCTAGCATAGAGGCAAATGCAATGAATTTAGTATTTTTCCTACTATGCAAGTTTAATTCAAGTGCATATTTATATACTCATAAATTACCTACAGTAATGTTTTATAGTTTAAAATTATAAAGTAATATTATATTTATGTAACTTCTGCATCTAGCTGTTTTTCCTCAGCAAGATGTTTTACAGATTTATCAGCATAAGTACATGTAGAGATCAAGCTAATTTATTTTATTGTGTACACAATATTTTATGGCATGAACATACCACTGTTTATTCATCAATTTTGCAAATATTTGAAACAAATTGCTTTTAATATTTTTGTTGTTATTACAAACACTAGTTCAATATGCATGCTTATCCCTGTCTCCTTAAGTATGTACATCAGAGATTCTCTAGGTATTCCCCTCGAAGAGGGATTTGTGAGTCATAGTGCATGGCTATTTTCAAAAAGTTTATATTGTCAAAGAACTTTCTAAATGTTTGTGATAATTTCTATCTCATCAGTACTGAATGGGTATTCAGGATAATACATATCATTACCTAGATTGATCAGTATTAGAATCTCTTATATTGTCTTATGAGCATGAAGTGCATTTGGATAAAATGTAGTTGAGCATCTTTTTATGCTTTATAGGTCACATAGGTTTAATAAATTAATTTCCTATATTTTCTAACCATTCTTTTTCTTGTTCTTATTGATTTCAGCTGATAAATATATACGCACACACATACACACATACATACATACATACATCACACAGTCCTCTTCCTTCTTGACCTAAATTTGCTTATGACTTCTTTTGTTGTGAGAAAAGTTTAAAAATAAAGGTTTTTCTTTTTTTTTTTCTTTTTTTTTTCCCAATCTCTGTCTGTCTATTTAGTTTCCTATGTACCATTCAATTAAAACTTTCAGGATTCAAAGTGATTGAGAACCTCTCTAAGTTTGCTCTTTAATATTCTCTGGAGCCATGTCTAGATGAAGCAACATGTTGTAGAGTAAGATTGCAATAACATAAGTAGCAAGTGATGGAGGAAAGAAAGAAAGGAAGTGGTGATATCGTTGGAGATAGGGTCTTTGGAAAGAAGAAAGAAAGTAGTTGATTCTAGAGAGTAATATTGGTAGGTGAAACATTAAGGATATGACCCATAAATTGATTTGCTGTCCTTAAGATTCTAAAAGGAGTTAGGGTACACACTGGTGCCCAATTAAAGTATAATCTATATTGTAGGCCCAACTCAAGCATAAGTGCCTAATCCATGGGCTATCAAAGATAGTGTCTCAGCAGAATAATGTGCAGGTTACTAGAGAAAGAGTGCTCTTCAGAGGCTTTTCTGAAATGTTTAAAACTAAAACCCAACCAAGTTTAGGATAACTAAAGACTCTCTTTGTCTCTATCCAATCAATTCTCAATTTCTGTATTCCATATATCAGAGTGTTTAGGTTGTATAAGTGGAATCAAAACATAAGCTCACACCTTTTCACCAATCCTGGTTAAAATTTAAAAAATAAAAGAGTACTTGTATCGAAAATTCTTGTAACTTTTTGACAGATGTATTTTGAGAATTTAGATATCTTTATTTTCATTTGCAGAAAATACATGAAAGAAAAAATTATAGAATACTGACATTTTAATGATCCCAATTTTATAATTAGTAAAAGCACTGTAGGAAAACTAATATGCAAATTAACCTTAAGAAAACAAACTGGAAAATTACTTTTTGGAATTTGCAGTCATCATATGCAAAAATAAATAGTAAAATGACAGGAACACAAGGCAGAAATTCACAAGAAGGGAAGACTGAGCAACAAAGTTATAAATAGATTTGAAAACTCATTTGTAATCAAAGCATTAAAAGTTAAAGTAACAATGAGATTCTACTTTAAAACTAATAAATTGGCCAAAATGAGAAAGTCAAGTAACACCTTGTGTATTAGTCAGGCAAAGGGATGCTAATGCAAAGTATCAAAAATCCGTTGGCTTTTACAAAGGGTATTTATTTAGGGTAAAAGCTTACAGTTACAAGGCTCTAAAGAATCCAACTAAAAGCACCATAAGAGGTACTTTCTCTCACAAGTCAGTTGCCACGTGTTGAAGCAAGATGATTGCCTATCTCCGTGAGGGATCAGCCTTCCTCTCTCTCAGATTCAGGTTGGCAAAGGACTTATTTCTTTCTGGGCTTTCCCACCACTGCAGACTATCAGATGAATGGCTCATCTCGCTTCCTGGGGCCACAGGATCAAAGTTCTCTCCTCTGCCGTATCTATGAAGCTTTCTCTCTTCCTCTTGTGTATCTTCTTCTGTGTCTTCTTGAGTGAATGCCCCTCTATATCAGCTCACCAAGAGGGTGGGGACTTGGGAAGCGGCTGTGGTTCAATCAGTAGGGCTCCCGTTTACCATATGGGAGGCCCCGGGTTCGGTTCCCGGGGCCTCCTGGTGAAGGCAAGCCCGCCCGCACGGCGTGGTTAGCTGACCCAGCGAGCACAAGCAGCAAAGGGGGGATAAATAAATAAATAAATAAAATCTTAAAAAAAAAAAGAGGGTGGGGACTTAACCTGAATTACACCCTTTTGAGGTAGCTGAATCAAAGCCCTAATCTTAACATAATTTAACCAAAGACAAATCAGCTGAATCAAAGCCCTAATCTTAACATAATTTAACCAAAGACAAATCAGCTGAATCTATACAATCAAAGGGGATCGCACTCAGAGGAACAAACCAGTTGCAAACATAATCCTTCTTTTTGGAATTTATAAATAATATCAAACTGCTACACACCACCCTCTAAATTCCAAGAAAAATATTACAATATTGAAAAAAGACCCTTAAATCAATAACAATGGTAAGTTCAAAATCACATCACAATCAGTTTATAGAAATACAGTTTGACTTAGGGCAAAGTCCCCTCTGCCTATAGACTTATGAAACTTACCAAATAATTTATCTGCTTCCAGTACACAAAGGGACAGACAAAGGATAAATATTTGCATTACCATAAGGAGAATTCAGGAGGGAAACATAAGTCACATATGCCCAAAAGTTCTGAAAACAAACAAGGCAAACTCCATTAGATTTCAAATTCTGAGAGTCATACTTAAGAGGATGGATTCTTCTCCATGGGGCTTCATGGGGGTCCACCCTTTCCACAGGCTTGCCCAATGGCCATTTCCTTGGTTCCACCCTTATCAAGCATCTTTGTGCTGATTGAGCTCCAGACCTCATCCTCTAAGAAACTGGGGCAATGGCCACAATTTCCCCAATCTCTGGGGTACAGTCTCAACCCCAGAATGACTAGCGACATTCTCCCTAGTCTCTGGCATATGGGCCCAATCTTCTCAGAACAGTGAGTTAGCAAACTGGCCTTCTCTAATCTATGAGGAACAGGCCCATTCCTCTGAGTAATGAGGTGTCAACTTCACTCTCCCTAACCTATGGGGGAATAGACCTACACCTCTCAGAGCACTGGGTGGTGACTTCGCTCTCCACAATTCTTGAGAAACGTGCTCCACCCTCTCTGTAGCCTGGGGCAGCAAAACTTTCCCTGAATAGTGGGCTGGAACATCCACCCTCTTCAAATACTGGGGCAAACTCACCCTCTCATACATATTTGTGGGGTCCCTCTCTTGGCCCAAGGAGTCTCTTAATTCCAGAACTCAGCTTCCATGATTTTCCTCTTAAAGCCATTTTCCTTTCCATCTCTTCCTTCCATGTATCTTTTAGACCATGTTGACAGTGTTTTTGTTCATACAGAGTCCACAAAAAGCTTGTTGGTTTAGCATGCAGGAAGCAGGGGTCCAAGTGATCAGACAGTAAAGCTTTCCACAAGTCTTTCCTAGATAACTGAATTTTCAATCCTGACTTACAAGTTTCAAGTTTAGTTAATTCCTCAAATGGGGCACTACTGTCTGGGGGCTTGATTCCAGAGGCTTTAAATTTCCTGAATCAGTTTCTGGTTTCTTTGTGCCCAATAATTCAGTTATCATCTTATCTCTCCTCTAAAATTTTGCTATAAGCTGCAAGGAGAAGCCAGACTACATTTTCCATATTTAGTTTGGAAATCTCCTTGACTAAATGTACAAGATTGTAATTTTCAATTTCTTCCCTCCAAATAACATCAAAAATCAATGTTGCTAAGTTCTCTGCAATTTTAAAGTAGCATTAAACTTTCCTTCAGTTTCCAATATTAGTTTAATCATTTCCTTTGAAGGCCTTATCAGAAACAACTTTAGGCTCCTTATTCCTACCAATAGTCTCTTTAAAGAAATCTAGGCCCTTTCCATTAAACATCTGACACATTCTCCAAAAAATACCCCTTACCCATTGTGGCAGTTTGGCATTGTTTATGAATTCCAAAAATAGATATTGTATTATGTTTGTAAACTGGTCTGTTCCTTTGGGCATGATTAAATTATGATTAGGACTTTGGGCCACATCAGTAGGACATTGAATCCCCACCACATTGATGGGTGGGGACTCACAGAGAAAACAACATGGCAGAAGAGTTAGTGGGAGTTTTGAGGTGGATCCTGAGAAGTAAACACATGGGAGAGAGCAGAGCAGCTGAGCCCAGAGAGAATTGAGTCCAGGAGAGAGAGAAAAAGCCTAGAGAACCTGATATTCTACAGCTGACTTTGTGGGAAGAACAGAGAGACTGAGTCTGGAGAAAAATGAGCCCCAGGAGACAGACAAGACTTATCCCAACCTACAGATGATCTTGAAAGAAGCTGAAACCATAAAGCCTTAGGAGGAAGAGGAAAGTTGAATGTCAGCCATCTTGTTCCAACAAGATGTCTGGCAACAGACTTTGGTGAGGGAATTAACTTATGCTTTATGGCCTGCTAACTGTAAGCTTCTATCCCAAATAAATACCCTTTATAAGAGCCAACCAATTTCTGGGATTTTGCATTAGCACCCCTTTCAATGACTAATACAGAATTTGGTACCAGAGAGTGGGGAAGTACTTTTGCAATTACCAGAATGCTGGAATGGTTTTATAAATGGGTAAGGGGTATTTTCTGGAAGAATTGTGAGATGATTGATAGAAAAGGCCTATATTGCTTTGCAGAGACTGTTGATAGGAATATGAATGCTAGAGAGACTTTTTATGATGCCTTAGAAGTAAATGATGAAACTATTATTGGAAACTGGAAGAAAGGCAGTCCATATTTTAAAGTTGCAGTGAACTTAGCAAGATTAACTCCTGATGTTATATGGAAGGCAGAATTTGAAAACAGTGAGCCTGGGCATTTAGCTGAAGAACTTTCCACAGTAAATTTGGAGAATGCACCTTGGCTTCTCCTTGCAGCTTATAGCAAAATGCTAGACAAGTGAGATAAGCTGAGCACTGAAATGTTGGGCACAAAGAAACCAAAAACTGATACTGGAAATTCGAAGCCTCTGGAAATCAAGCTCCCAGATGATAGTACCTCATTTGAGGACTTAACTAAACTTCGAACTTGTAAATCAGGATTGAAGATGAAGTTATCTAGGAAAGACTTGTGGAAAATCTTACTGTCTGATGGGTTGGAACCCTGTTTCTTGCAAGCTAAACCAACAAGCTTTTTGAGAGAGCTGTATGAACAAAACCATTGTCAACTTGGACTAAAAGGTACATGGAAAGAAGAGATCAAAGGAGAAATGGCTCTAAGAGGAAAACCATGGAAGCTAAGCTCTGGAATTAAGACATTGCCTTGGACCAAGAGAGGAACCCCATCCATGTGTACAGAGAGGGTGAGTTTGCCCCAGCAGTTGAAGAGGGTGGATATTCCTGCCCAAAGTTCTGGGACAGTTTTGCTGTCCCAGGGTACAGAGAGTGTGGAGCACATTCCATATGGATTAGAGAGGTTAAAGTCACCATCCCATAGGTCTGAGAAGGGTGGGCCTGTCTCCCATAGATTAGGGAAGGCCAGGTCACCAACTCATTGCTGTGAGAGGGTTGGGCCTGTATGCCAAAGGTTAGGAGGATATTGTCTTCACTTCACTGTACTAGGAGGGTTAGGACTCTAACCCAAAGATTGGATAAAGTGTGGCCATCTACCCAATAGTCTTGGGGGGTGAGGTCTGGAGCTTGGTCGATATCCAGATGCTTGATGAGGGTGAAACTAAGAAAATGGTCACTAGGCAAGCCTGTGGTAAGGGTTGGTCCTCATGAGGCCCCAGGGAGAAGAAACCATCCTCTTAAGAATGACTCTCAGACTTTGACATCTAATGAAGTATGCCCTGCAGGTTTACAGAACTATAGAGGACCCGTGATTCATGTTTCCCTCTCAATTTCTCCTTATTGTGATGCAGATGTTTATCCTTTGTCTGTCCATTTGTGTATTGGCAGCAGATAAGTGGTTCTGTAAGTTTCAGAGGTCTACAGTCAGACAGAACTTTGCCCCGAGACAAACTGTATTTCTTTAAACCGGTTGTGATGCGATTTTGTACTTAGTATGGTTATTGAAATAAGGTTTTTTGAATATTGTAATGTCTTTTTGGAATTCAGAGGGTGGAGTGTGGCCGTTTTGCATTGTTTATGAATTCAAAAAATAGATATTGGATTATGTTTGTAAACTTGTCTGTTCCTCTGGGAGTGATTAAATTATGATTAGGACTTTGATTGGGCCACATCAGTAGTATGTTGAGTCCTCACCCTCTTGGTGGGCAGGGAATCACAGAGAAATTGACATGGCAGAAGATTCAGTGGGAATTTTGAACTGGAACCAGGGAAGTAAACACATGGGAGAGAGCAGAGAAGCTGAGCCTGGAGAGAAATGAGCCCTGGGAGAGAGAGACGAGACGTATCCCAGCCTACAGCTGATATTGGAAGAAGCCAGGACCACAGAGCCTTAAGAGGAAGAGGAAGGCTGAACGTCGGCAGCCATCATGCTCCAACACGTGGCAACAGACTTTGGTGAGGGCAGTTACTTACGCTTTATGGCCTGGTAACTGTAAGTTTCTACCCCCAAATAAATACCCTTTATAAAAGCCAAAAGATTTTGCATCAGCACCCCTTTGGCTGACCACCCATTTATAAAACCATTCCAGTATTTTTGGTAATTGCACTAGATTGTACCTCACTCTCCTAGTACCAAATTCTGTATTAGTCAACCAAAGGGGTGCTGATACAAAGTACCAGAAATCCATTGACTTTTATAAAGGGTATTTATTTGGGGTAAAAGCTTATTGTTACAAGGCTGTAAAGAGTCTAACTCAAGGCATCATAAGAGGTAATTTTTCACCATGTTCAGTTGCCACGTTTTGAAGCAAGATGGTTGCCTATCTCAGTGAGGGTTCAGCTTTCTTCTCTCTCAGTTCCAGGCTGGCTTAGGGTTTTTTTTTTTTTTTCAGGGCTTTCTCAGTGCTGCCAACTAACATTTGAATGGCTTATGTCTCTTCCTGGGGCCACATGGTCAAAGTTCTTTCTTTTCCTCTTGTGTATCTTCTTCTGTATCTTCTTGAATGAGTGCCCATTTATATCAGCACACCAAGGGGGTGGGGACTTAACCTGAGTTACACCCTACTGACATGGTTGAAATACAGCCTTAATCTTAACATAATTTTATCAAAGACAAATCAGCTGAAACTAACACAATCACAGGGGATCACACTCAGAGGAACATACCAGTTCACAAACATAATCCTTTTTTTTTTTTGGAATTCATAAATAATATCAAACTGCTACACCATGGAAAGTAAACTGGAACCTAGGAGCCCTCATATAGTGCTGAAAGAAGTATAAATTAATCAAGCCATTCAAGAGACTAACACAAATGTATTTTGTGAAATTGATTTTGCACATTCTATGACATAGAAACTACTACTCAAGTATATAAAACTTTCATAAAGGAAATGTATAAGTTTATTCATTGCAGTTTCCTTATGACTTAAAGACTGAGGACACCTTAGTTGTGTATGTTTAGGAGGAAAGATAAGTAAAATATGGTGAACAAATGCAATGGAATACTATGGAGCAGTCAGAGCCAATAACCAAGATATGTATTTAGAGAAAAATAGTTCTTACCAACATTGGAAAAAGAATGAGATGATGAATATATTAACATATATGTACACTTAAAACAAATTTGCAAATTACATTATACATCTTTCAAGAACAGGAGTAGGACAAGGTATGAAGGGGATAGATAATAAAACAAAATACGTCAATAGAGGAATTGTGGCTGAGACTGCTCATTGTGTTTTCCAACACCTGCTCTAAACTTACATCTCAGTAAAAGAATCTCAAGTTTTACCTGAATGTTTTACCATTCAGAAGCAAAGTCCACATTAACACCATTTCTTCAAAATATGTGTGCCCATACAACAAGGTGCTGACAATAGATATTAACAGAAGAATTATGTAGAACTACAAGAAATTCTATGCTGTAGAAACTTATTTGCTTTTATGCACTTAAGTCCTTCTTCCTTTATCCCCTTGTAAACTGGGCATGCCAAAAAGGAGCAGCTTGTTTACGTGTAATGGTACCTTGAGGCTGGAAGCAATTCTCTTATCTCTCTTTACCCAAAAGACCAAATAGGGGTTTGGAGGATGAAGAGGGAAGTGCCATTAAGGACCATACAGTGATGTTAACTTAGAAAGCCACAGAGTGACTTATTAGGCCTAATACCCAAACATAGAAACAATGTCAATATATCTGTACTGGTAAGCAAACAACATTTCAAAATGAATTTTGCAATCTAGCACATCCTGATCTCTAAGATAAAAGGAAATTATTAATGTAAAACTCTTAAGAAGAAAAGCCACAGGGGTAAAAGGCAGGGTCAAAGAAGAGAAGTAGAGCTTTTATTAAGAACTACAGATTGGGTACATGACATCTTTCAGAAGAAGTGCTTTGGAGTTTAAAAAAATATATATAGTCAAGTGAATCCAGTATCAAATCTTCTCTAATTTTAATTGACCTAATCCACAGTCAGCTCCTTATTAAGACTTAGGATACCTGGGAAAAAAGAGACATTGTCTTTTCACTGTTCTTGCCATTAAACCAAACCAGTTCTTTTGTCTTTCTCCACTGAATGTGAACTAAAGTCAATTATCCCAATAAAATATGAGTCAGCATCTCTCCACAGAGTCTGAGGCATTTCTAAGCATCCTTTACCTACTGAGTGTTAATGAAACAGACATTTATAATAATGTTACCCCAAGTGCAGTGGTAACCTTGTTTTCTTTTGGTTTCTATTTCAAAGCACCTTTATTTTATGTTTCCCTTTAGTCTCTATGCTCCTATTTTTTTAGGTCAAGACAGTTTTTGTAAGTTGGCATTACATTTATAACATGTTAAATTAAGAAAATTAGGTATCCTAATTCCCTTACATGAATTTTCTGAACTTATCATCTCAAATCCACACTCTTCTCCCCCATTTCAATAGCCAATTCACAACAGGAGAGCTTTGCTTTTGTGCCCCATGGTAATTAAAATACATTTACTTAATCTGAACAGCCAGTTACAACAAACATGCAATATTTCATATAGTCTATTATCCAGTCTTGAGAATGTATGCTTGCCACCAAAATGAGAAATGGAACCAAGAAATAGGAAGCATAGAATCTGGAAACTGAAGATCCCACAAAGGACAAAAGATAATGAAATGTATATGTAACACTAAAGATAAGTCCTAGGAAAATGGTTTTGCTGCCAGGAAGAAAGCAACCACTCCAGATCAAAGAAAAAGAGATCAAAAGTTTATAGCAAAAATAAATTCAGGAAATTAACTGAGATTATAAATTCTCTTCCATGTTTGGATACATACAAAAGTATATTGTCAGGTGTTTTAGAGAGGTGAGTTTACATAAGAACTATGTAAATGAAAGATCATGATAAACTGGTATTAATTTGGGGGTAGGGATAGAGTTGCAGAAGAGAAGACATGCTCTTATATATTAAAATATAGAATGTATATTAATAAAAAATAGATGCATTATTATTTTGGAAGAATGGAAAAGGGAAAGGTGTAAATGAGTTGAAATTTTCATTTCCCAGTATCAGATGTTAATGAACAATCACTAAAATATATTTAACAAAATACAGAATGATATAGACAGCATTAGAAATATGGAAATGAATACTAAAGGGAGCAATTAAATATGAAAAGCCAAACTGATCAACAGTAATAGAAAATGTGAGGACAGGAAGGGGACAAAATTCTACTTTTTTTTTTTTTTACTTTTTAATTCAATGCAGGTAATATTTTATTAAAAGTAAAAATAAAATAATTCTAAATTTTGTGATGAGAGTCCTGGGAAAGGGAACTTTAATTATGCCCATGAAGGAAACTATAACTGAAAAGTATGTAGGACATTAATTTGCATGAGAGCTGACTTCAATTTTATTCATTCATTCATTCATTGATTTAATTAAAAATGAGTAATATGAGCTAGAGATGCCTTCAAGGAACACAACTTATTATGATATTAATAAAGCAAAGAATTACAAATCAGTATGAGAAGTGCAAAAACAGACAACTAGATGAAATATAGAAACATCAAAGCAAAGTATAGTGGAAGAAAATCAGGAAGGATTCCTGGAAGTGAATTAAAGAAATGTTTGAAAGATTAGAAGGAATTAGAATCATCAAAGATAACTCTATTTTGATAATCTTAGAGCAGAGAAGACTTTTCTAACCATGATGCAAAAAAACAGAAAAGGATTTATTAGTTTCACCATAACAATTTTTAAATGCACATAGAAAAAGTCTATAAATGATTAAAAATCCAAAAAAAAAAAAAAAACCACATGCACATATGAATACAAAATAGACAATATATTCATTTTTTTAAAGATATCTATAAGGTAAATAAGAAAACCAAGAGAAAAATTGTCAAAAGATATGGATAGTCAATTAAGAACAAAAGAAATACAAATGAATAATAAAAATATGAAAAAATATTCAACCCACTAATATTTAAAAATTAATAATTAAAATGAGATTCCAGTTTCACCTATTAGATTGGCAATGACTAAACTGAATGAAATATCTTATGTGTGTGGGCATTTGTTAGACTTACAATGTGTATTAGTCAGCCAAAGGGGTGCTGATGCAAAATACCAGAAATCTGTTGGCTTTTATAAAAGGGTACTTATTTGGGGTAGAAGCTTACAGGTACCAGGTTATGAAGAGTAAATTACTTCCTTCACCAAAGTCTGTTGCCATGTGTTGACGCAAGATGGTGGGCAATGTCTACGAGGGTTCAGTCTTCCTCTTCCCCTTAAGGCTCCATGGTCCCACCTTCTTCTAATATCAGCTGTAGGCTGGGATAAGTCTCGTCTCTCTCCAGGCACTCGTTTCTCTCTGGGCTCAGCTGCTCTGCTCTCTCTACAAGGCCTACTGTAAACTATCAGTCAAATGGCTTGTCTCTCTTCTTGGGGCTTCTGCTGTATCTATGGAGCTGTTTCTATTCCTCTGTGTTCTTCTCCAGCATGTTTACTTCCCAGGGCTCCAGCTCAAAACTCCAACCTACCTTCTCTGTGGTGTGGTTTTTCTGTGAGTCCCCGCCCACCAAGGGGGCAGAGACTCCATGTCCTACTGACACGGCCCAATCAAAGCCTTTAACAGTATTTAATCAAGTAAAAGTGAAACCTTTGAATCCAATACAGTATAATATGCCCAGAGGAAAAGACCAGTTCACAAATATAATCCAATATCTATATCTGGAATTCATAAATAATATCAAACTGCTAAACAATGTTTCTCCTGTCATGACAAAGATGTTTGATAAGACAGAATACCAATTATCTATATTTTTCTGAACAAATCACCTGGCCACATTGTGGGCAAAAAACCTTCCCTACCTCTTCAATTAATAGCTAGAAAAGAGGGAGAAGAGATTAGGAATCTCTGCAGTTGCATCACATTAAAGACAAACTCTAAAGAGATAGACAATAGCAGTGAATTTTTGTCATCTTTTGGCTGCTGGACTTGTATTCTTTCACCCTTATCCCATTTCCATTACTTTTTGGGAGGAGTCACTTTACTCATTTGGTTGGTATCTGAGGTAATCACTCCTCATTGGCATAGCATAGCAGATGTTGCCTTGCTGGTAGTTAGATGTGCAGTATTTAGAAGTTTTTTCTTATAAAATTCACTGTGTGGGTGGAGGGATTGTTCTATCAAATAAATAAATCAGGAAGGTGCAGGGGGCTGATATGAGAGCAAACGGTTCAGTCTGGGATATTTTGAGGTAGAAAGGTCTGCCTAATATCCAAATAGAAGTTTCTCAAAACATATATGTCTGGAGCTTCTTAAGGAAAAGATTTGGTTGGAATTATGGATTTACTTGGGAGATAGACAACAGATGACAATTATATAATCAAATTTGAAAAATATACACAGATGTATTAGACTGGAGATATTTATAGAACAGAAGACAAGGAGAGTGGGTAAGAAAACACTGATAATCTCAGAAAGGTACCATGGATTAGGATGATAATAGAAGTGAATATGAGAAAATGAATTAGTGATATTAATTAGATTCCATTAAATGTAAGTGCAAAACAAGTCTAGAATGACTTTCATATCTGTATAGGATGAGTCTGATATGATCTTGAAAGGAAGTCTTAGAAAATTCTTCTTTTCAATATACTGTGCACACCAGATTGTTGACCCACAATTCTAAAAACTACATCCCTGTCATTCCCAACTTGTGGTAAACTGAACTGAGAATGAAAGACATGTTCTTAATCCTTGAAACACATTCTTGCACCCTATATTCTTCATTATATATTACTTTTTTCTATTTTCCTTCTCACTGTGGGAATGAAATTATCTGTACTCTATGGCTTATTTCATGACTGCCCCTGCATCCACATCTTACTATAAAGTGTGGCTGCTGTCGACCTCTCCATTGAATCAGGGGCCCCAAAGTTCATCAAATTATCTATGTTAACAAACTTAATGGATTTTAGTGGAGATATCCGCATTGCCACTAGCTAAAATAAAATCTTTAAGTCCAAAGTAGAAATTACCTCAGAGGCCATAACTATGACTTTCATAATTGTGAAGTGGACTCTTAGGAATATACACAGATATAACATCATTATTCTCATTTCTGTGAGTCATTAAATCTTGAAGAGCTAGATGCAAGGGTAAAGGAATATTGCAGATTTAGTTCAAGTTCCCAAAAGTACTGATTATATTTTATACAGGGAACAAAATATCCAGTAAAGGATCAGAGGAAAACAGATGCAGGAGCAGAGAGGAGAACATACTAAATTATTTCTACCTTCTGTGATCTCCCAGATTCAACTCTATGCCATTATTGATCAGCAGCCTTCAAAGAATTCCTAAGTGTGAGAAACAGAGAATCAGAAAGTTTGAATATAAGTTGAAGTAGTTATTTTTTTCCTAAAATTTGCTGCCTTTTTCTGGATTATTTCGAGCTATGTTTATCTCTTTTCATGTTTCATATTTAATTTTTCAATGAGAAATTCAGAATAAGTTAAGAAAGTTTTGTTTTGTAGTCGATTTTTTGCTTTTGTGCAGCAAATCTTTTTTTTTTCTTTCCACTTCATATATTCTAATCAGCATTACCCAGTTGTATACCAAAATCATAACCTTCCCTCAAGAGGTTATTTGCAATATAATTGAATTATAAGTTTAAAGTAGTTCAAAATTTGGATAAACTGTATGTTTTAAAATTCAACTTGGAGATTAATAATGTACACCAGTATATTTAAAACTATAAGATTCCTGCATTAAGAGACAATTATTTTAAGCCAGGATTTTCTCAAAGTATTTAGTTAAGGACTATTTATTAATAAAGAACAGTAACCAATATTATAACTGCTAGTATTTTATCAAGAGTTTTGAAAATGATCTGTCAATTTTAAATGCAATTGGGACTTAAGTATTTGATTTTACATATTTTTATTCGTTTTCAGCATTTTTTCATTGTATTCAGTTAAGCTATTTAAGTTTATTATTGTCTACAGCTATAGAAAATTGTATTAAATCCTATCCAATATTCATTCTAAGAGAATGTTGCAGTGTTACTATGTGATAGGGATAATAAGCCATCCTATTTTATTACGATTTAATGAAAATATCTTTAATGTTTTATTGTGAAGTATTAGGTAAGGATGAATATTTCCAATCTTTTTGGTATGTAAAAAATATATTATGTTTGGAGCTTAATTAAAATGACAACTTTATGGGATCTGACAAAAATTATGGGCAAATTCTTTTTCTCAGCCAGAGCAAATTGTACTTTGATTATTCTACAGACAATGAATGGTGTAAAGATTTTATGAAAGCAAGAAATATTGACCAACCTTTGCACAAATCTTTTATTCCTTCTTAAAGGCAATGCCCAATATACAGGAAGATGAGAAGCAACAAATAACCACATTAGCCTGAACGCACATTTGGTGTTTCATGTTCACTTTGAATGTATGTGAACAGAAGAATTTCCTGGTCATCTGACCGTAACAACTGAAGAGACTTTCCTGGAATATGTATGTGTGTGTGTGTGTGTGTGTATTTTAAGATATAACAAGGCTGTGAAGTCTGAGGTAGTGACTTCATGAGGAAATATAATTCTCATCTTCCCAGGGACACATTAGGACCTTTCCTAGTGTATTATTAAAAAAAGGATGGGCTGCTTCCAAATAGATTTTTAAAAAAAGAGGTGGGGCCAGAAGAAATTTTTAAAAAGTAACAAACAAATTCATTCTTTTTCAATTCAAACAATAAATATCACTTTGGAAAAAAATCCTGGCAGTCACTAGAATAACTTGATTAAAAACAATTATAAAGTTAATAATATTTTTATTATTCACAAACCTTTCACAAACAGGTTTTCCATTAAGAGACATTCTCCTAATAAAAGATATGTTCTCTTTGTAAAAACCTATAAAATTGTACAATGCAAAGTGTAAACCATTATGTAAATTATAGACCATGGTTAGTAGCAACACTTCAATATTTGTTCATCAATTGTATCAAATGTGCCACACTAATGATAAATGTTGTTGATGGGGGTGAGTGTGAGAGGGGAAAGAGGGGAGGTAATGGGTATACCCTATATGTTCTATGGAACTTTTATGTAATCAAAAACTTTTTTTAGAAATAAAAAAAAAATTTTTAAACATATCAGTAAATGAGAAAGTTCATCTATTTAGGAAAGGATCAATAAAGGATACTAAAATCATTAAGTGGCATGTTAATGGAAAACTGGATATTTATCTGATGCCCAGGTATCACCTTACAGCTTATTTGCTAATCACAAAGGGGAAGATTTACTTTTATAGTAGAGAAATCTGACTGTCACCATCTGTAACAGACCAACCAAATGTGGTATCACAAAGTGCCAGAGAGCCAGGCACCACCTTCTGCTGTGATGCAGTAGGCAGTACACACAGCAGCATCACCCATGAGATTTTGTCAACAAATGTGTCTAACTTTAATACAACTAAGCTTTGGATTTAATTTACATTGTATAGGAATTACAGGAAAGAGATACGCAAGGTATTATGAGGAAACAATTGGACAAATCGAGAATGTGGGGCATTCTACAAAACATCTGGCCCGATATCTTCATTTTAAAAGGGAGGGAGAAGGGAGGTACTGTTCTAGATTAAGAGAGATTTAAAAGACATAACATTTCAGCACATCATGTTTGTATCCTAGATTGAAAACGAGTATCTATGAAATTTTTTTATGAAAATTGGGAACATCTCAATATGTGTAGGTCGTTACTGATATTAGGAAAAATAGAGTAAAAATATATATGTTTTTCTGTTATTATTCCTTTATGCCCCATAAATTTCAATGATGAACTTTCAGAATAAATATCTTAAATCTAATTAAAGCCCTGAGACCAAAGACTACCAGGAAGATACCCGTGAAAACAAAATAAGATTAAATGATGCAGCAAGGGAATCTGTCTCTCAGCAATCCTGAGCCATCTAAATAAGTAGTAGTTAGAAGGGGCCTTTCTAGTAGTTGGTTTATATTTGGTGATTTGGGGAGAGTTCAAGGGAGTTGGGGTTTGTTTTGGATTGAATGCTACCAAGAAGTGGAGAATATAGATGATTAGGTATTTAATAATTTTTATCTAGGGGGTGGAGCTAGAGATGTCACTGATAAAGATGCATCATCATTCCTGAAGCTAGGATACAAATTTAATTATTTTTAAACATTTTGTGTGTCTGTGGTAGTATATTGTCCTTGTTTTATCTTATTTGCAGACATCATTACAAATGATCTTATTTTTGTCTTGCATTACCATGGTCACAGAGTGCCTTGTCTAATTAATATTGACATTCAGTGGAATTGTTTATGCTCAGTACAGAGCCCTGACAGCTCAGAATGGAACATTACTGTATTCTAATACATACATTCTTAAGCGGGGGGAAATAGAGAAGAAGAGGTGATTAGGGAAGGGAACAAAATCTTCCCCAAAGGGCAAAAATTGGTTCTTGGGGCATGAAAAATACATCAACATTACAATTATTTGTGGTCATTCAAAGAGCCACAGTGCATAAGCAGATTACATTATATCTGTGGCATTAGAATTTTATTATGGCGCTTGATTAGAAAAAATGTCTGAAAAAGCTCCTTAGGGTGGCAGTAACAATAAAAAGCTTTTGGAACACTGGACTAGAGGTTAGGCACTAACTTCCAAAGCTCTTTTCTTTTTCTTTTACTTTTTTTTCCTTTTCATCTATTTCAAAAGAAATAGGATTATGAATTCTCTGATCATAATTGAGGTCCAAGATAACTCCACATTACCTGATATTGGTAGGGCTTTGGATTCAAACCAGTTTGTAACTCAGCAGTGTTACTCTTTCTGTTAAAAGTGTTACCACACTTTCCCATGCCCCAGTCACTTGGTGGTGTCCTGGAGGTGAGCATGAACTACCACCTCACTCTGCTTGCAGCATGAAACATTCAGATGTGCAAAGATGGGCCTTGACTCTTTCAGGTTTGACATCAGAGACTTAGTGCCTCTCTGACATTTTCAATTTCTTGGGAAAATGGAACTTTCTAGGAAAAGAGTTGCATCCAGGGGCAAATAATAGGCATTATATAGTACCAAGAGTGATACTCACCATGCTCAGGCACAGCTGTGCAAAACAGCCTTTGCTGACCAATAATGGTAAGATTGCAGACCATTGCCAAATTTGTCAATAAGGTAAACCAACAATTTAGGGCTTAACCCATGCTCATTTGGAAAAGCAATATGCAATATCCTGGCATTCTTTAAAGGGAATAATGACCCATAACTTTAGGATTCTTATCTAAAGCCTGCCTGCATATTAATCTCACCTGGAGGGTTTTAATAACAATCCTTGCTCGGATCCCACCCTGGAACAATTAAATGGGAAACTAGAGACCAGTATAGAGATCAGTATACAATCTGGGAATCCCTTTCTGCCAAAGTCAGAAATTAATGTATCTTCTTCCTTCTAAAGTATAGCGCTCTAACAGCAGAAACCATATCTGACTTCTTCATTCTCTTTCTCCAGTGCCTAGCATAGTACCTGGTAAGTATGTGATACATATTTATTAAATAAATAAATATACAGCCTAGAGCCTCACTGTGTTGCTATTTATATGGGGAAAGGCAAAATCAAGAAAATGTAACATGTGCTCTGACAGACATGGGTACAGTTGAACTGTGGATTCCAGAGAAGACTTGTGATATAATCCCTACAAAATCTCCAATTATCAGGCAGATTTAGCCAGGAAATAAATGTCTGAAAATGTGTTATAGAGCTGAAGTTTGGGGCGGGGGGATCTATACAAAATCCAAGCTTAGGAATTTGGATTTTGTCCTATTGGCTCTGGAAATCCACTGAAAAAGTCTATGGAGTTAAGATACTATCCAACAGTAAATGTTCCAAGTTAATAGATTCCCTAGACTTATTTAAGGATAAATATACATGGTATTTAAGGATAAACAAGATTTTTCTGGTTTCACTTTTTGAATGAAAAAGTGTAATACGAAAGAACTTCATACTTCACACAGTGAATGAGTTCAAATGGACATTTAGAGATCCTCGATATCTGGAATGCACTGTAAGTGAGATTTTAATAAATACAATTTAAGCCTTTCTAAAAATAATCTTTTAAAGAAAAATACATTCACTATGAAGTGTATTAGAAGACAAAAACAGCCTCATATTTTTTTATACATGAGCATCTACTACTTAATCTTTAAAAATCAGTTTCTTGAAAAGTATACTCCATTTATAAGCAGGGATAGTTTATCAGGCTTTGTCACAGATAAGGTGAACATCTTTAATGATTTTGGGAATCACCACCAAGCAATCTTCTAATTACTGCTCAAGATCCCTGGGGATCAATGGATTGTACAGCCAACCACTTTATAAAATCTGGTAACTAGAAAGGGTAATTCCTTACTATAAATGGTTCCCCAACAGCAGGCAGACCTTCCTGGGAAGTGTGGGATTCTCTTGCATGTACTATTTGCTTGCAGACACTTCTCTAATGGATCCTTCTGGTGAATGCATTGCTCCTCATACTGCATGTCGATATTGGTACCCTTGTTTTATACGGATGCATTTTTTTCCCAAAGCATCCATAAAGGCTACCCTGACTCCCCTTACCCCTCCTAATTCTTGCAATATTATTTCTGTACCTTACATTTATATCTACTTTTGCATTATTTATTTCATGGTTCCAAATTTTTCCTTGATTTATTCTCTATTTAACAGTGACTTCTTTGAAGCCATTCTCAGGTTTTAGACCCCAGTAGGCACTAAATTATTTCATTGTTGCTGTAGAATGAAAAAGACTTGTCCTGAGCAGCTCATTATCTATTTGTGATAACAGATATGCAAACATTTGTCTATGTATGCTGTAGCAGTTTGACATTATTTATGAATTCCAAAAATAGATATTGGATTATGTTTGTGAACTGGTCTTTTCCTCTGGGCATATTAGATTATATTGGATTCAGAAGTTTCGCTTTCACTTGATTGGGCCATGTCAGTAGGATGGTTAAGTCACCGCCCCCCTGCTGGGTGCAAACTCACAGAGAAATCACACTTCAGAAAAGGGAGTTTGGAGTTTTAAGCTGGAGCCCAGGAAGTGAACACACAGGAGAACATAGAGGAATAGAGACAGCTCTTTAGACACAGCATAAGACTGGGGAGAGAGACAGAGCCCTTCGCTGGATAGTCTACAGCTGGACTTGTGTAGAGACCAGAGCAGCTGAGCCCGGAGAGAAATGGAGCCCCAAGAAGAGAAGAACCCAAGATGCCTGAACTCTTGGCAGATGTAGGCAGCCATCTGTCCCCAACACGTGGCAATATAGTTTGGTGAGGGAAGTAACTTATGCTTTGTGGCCTGGTAACTGTAAACTTCTACTCCAAATAAATACCCTTTATAAAAGCCAACAGATTTCTGGTATTTTGCATCATCACCCTTTGGCTGACTAATACATATGCCTATTAAAATTCTACATAGTGCTCTAGGTCCCAACACTTTCCTCTCTAAACTTTTTGGAACTTCTGTTAGATTAATCTCTGTATGAGATATTACCATAGGATACTATTCAAATACTTATTATATAATATTAATTTTGAATATCTCTCTAGATCCCTAATTCTCTAGGACATAGCAGACTACAAAAAAAAAAAAAAAAAGAAAGAAAAAGAATAAATAAACCAGGTCTATTTTCCTGTGCCCAAATTTTCTCAACTTTTCCTTAACCTCTGAACTTTTATTATTATAAAAATCTTTTATCTTTTAAAATAGTATATAAAGTTTTAAAATAAATAAAATAGCATAACTGGCTTAGTTTGTACCAATCCCTCCTATGTTTTATGACAAGATTCATCCACTCATCACATATATTTTTATTCCTCACTCCATAATATCAGTTCACAGAGTTCCTCAGTTCTCTTTGGCCATATTCCCAGCCATAAGTACACTTAATTCACATGGACTCCAAACTATAAGAATACTTTAATAATTGTTGCTGTTTGTTTATTTTCAAGGGCATGGCTCTTACCTGAAAAATTTGAAGAATGCCCTATATCTTTGGGAATATTTTAGAAATTGACTGGCAGGAATACAAAATACAAATCCTGTCAGCTGCTAAATG
This sequence comes from Tolypeutes matacus, assembly GCA_026826555.1. Lineage (NCBI taxonomy): Eukaryota > Metazoa > Chordata > Mammalia > Cingulata > Chlamyphoridae > Tolypeutes > Tolypeutes matacus. Next base: position 2,753,464 of record JAKSZT010054489.1, read on the forward strand.
TTGCAGATTACATCGTGATCTTTCAGTCAGGATGTCCTCTGCCTTTTTGCAGGTTAACAGAAGTCTGAGGATAAAGAAAACAACCACTCTTCCTCACAGGAACCTGAGGTCCCTGATTTGTCCCAAACATCCCAGGAAGCCCAAAGCAGGCAGTGTTAGACCAGGGATGAGTCTGGAGCAACCAGGAGCCTATCTGGGCTTTCCTGTGACAAGCCTAGTGTGAAATCGATGTCTGTATGGCTCTTCCCTGGGTCTCACAACTGTGACTCTAGAGGTTTCTGTCTTTTTCTCCTCAGTACTTGCTTTTCTTCTGATCTACTCCAAGTACTTGCTAGCTGTCACCAGCTACAAGGCAAAATCAACCATCTGAGAACTGATCTTTGGGGGATCAAAACAATGCTTGGCTGCTGTGTTCTACGAAATCGATCAAAGCTTTCAGAGAGGCTCTGGGGCTTTGGACCAGTTGCTGATCTAGCTATAAGACCTAAATATCACCATCACAAAGCTAGCTAGAATAGCATATCTGGTATTTGTAAAACAAAAGCATGTATGAAAACAACAATTAAAACAAAATCAAGAAAGACAAGTTGTAGGGGAGTCTCAATTTAAAGAGAGGTGGCTCTGTTAGAGGTGTAAGATTTTATAACCTTGGACATACTAGAAAGAGGGTGCTATATTTCAGATAGGGATTAGTCACATTAGGACAAGTTTTTTATGGATCAATGTATAACAATCATTTCAAGAAATTCTGTACTTCTGAAAGTTTTATGTTCAATGAAGAATATATGGGATATTGAGAATTAGAGGATAAAGGTCAGGCTACAAAGTTAATAAATCAAAGAAATCTCTTAACTGGGATTTAAGTATCGTGAGGAGACATGCAAATAGACACCAGAGAAATGTAGATTGAAACCACTATGTGGGTGTTGGGCAATTTCTAGTATGACCTAGAGGTCAGATATATTTATTAAGATTCTTCACAGGGACGGATGTGGCTCGGGTGGTTGGGCGTCCATCTTGTATATGGAGGGACCTGGGTTCAAGCCCCGGGACCTCTCAGTAAAAATTAAAAAAAAAAAAAGAAAAGATTCTTCAAAGTCTGAGGAAACATTTCTGCATACAAAAGAATACCCACAAATATGATTCCTTTGTATAATATATTGCTCAATTTATTAAATTCACATATCTTATTGAACAACACCTTGGAAACCACCTTTTTTTTAGCAATTAAATACTGATGATATGTTTGATTAATTAAATTTCTTCAAGCATTTTGACTGCAATTATAAATTAAAATATCTAATAGGAAAGTGAATGGTAGTTGTTATGTTATCTAAGAACTGTGGTGAGAGCCGTATGAGTAGAATTAATAAACATTCAACATCCTTGTTATGTTTAAGTTCATGTGTCAACTTGGCTAGGTTATGGTGTCCAGTTGTTTGGTCAAGCAAGCACTGGCCTGATTGTTATTGTGAGGATATTTATGGACATAAATCATCAGTAAGTTGATTGCATGTATGGCTGATTACATCTACAATCAACCCAGGAGAATTCCTTCAATGATGAGAGAAATCTCATCCAATCAGTTGAAGGCCTTCAAGGGGGAATTGATGATTTCAGCAGTCAGAAAGAAGAATTTCTCTATTTCAGTCAGCCAGCTTCTCCTGGGGAATTCTTCAAGATTCATCTCCTGGGAACTTCATAGAAGTTCCCAGTTTGTGGCCTGCCCTGAAGAATTTGAACTTCCCCATCCCCACATTTGCATGAGCCCATTCATATAACAAATCTCGTAATATTTACATAATATATCCTGTCAGTTCTGTTTCCCTAGAAAACATAACTAACAAAACCCTCACAATTTAATGAGGACCACCAAGAAAACAAACCCAGCAGGCATAGAACCTCAGAAAAAATCAAGGGGTAGCAAACTGCGATCATTACTCTTCCCATGTTTCCACAGAGAAAAGTGGGAATGAGAAGTCCTAGAAACAATGAGTCCTCTTCCTAGTGGGTGAATGTTGTGGTTTTTCCTTTATTTATTTATTTTTTTCTGAGAGGACGGTAAAGGGAAACTGCCTCTTCCCACCTACCCCAGAATCTAAGTAAGATGGTGGATCAAAAATAATCACCTATGGTGATTTTGGGTTGCTGGAAGATGGGGGAACTGAATATTGTCTTATTCAGTAGTCTTAATGATCTATCCTGCATGCAAAGTTGAGCCTGGACAATTGGGTAGAAATGGTAGGGAAGACATGGGACTACAGGGGCACTGCATGCCCTTCTATTATGTGATAAAATCAACATTTTGAGAAGGAACCAGGCTTGAGCTCTCTTTTTGGTGCACTAGCCAAGAAAGCTATCTGGCAGGGAATGACTAACATAGGCACAAGAAGCTATAGGGTATATACAGGAAACAGGAGCTGATTGCTAATAGGAGAAGGTCAAATTGGAGCACAACTTACTTATCAAGCAACAGTGAAAGAGGGAGTTGTTGGAAAAATAAAAAAATAACGCTATGGCTGCAAGTAACTCACAGAATTGGACACATGGATAGGAATAAAGGAAGCCTATTTTATATGTGTTAAGTGGGACAAGAAAATAATTTCAGGATAATATGATATACGTGGTAATGGAAATGAGCAAATGAAAGCTATTTCTGCCCGTGTGTGTGTGTGTGTGTGTGTGTGTGTATTCTTTGAAGATTTAAACTCTGTGCAGGTTAGATTCAACAGTGAGATAGATAAATCTTGGAAAGAAAGAGTGAAAGGGAAATGGCAAGATAGATGATTAGAGGAGTTAACCATGGCTGTTTTATAAAGTATCTTGAATCCCAAGCCTGAGTATTTGGATTTATGCTGATGACTATGGGAATTCATGGAGAGATTTACTCTGTTGATACAGAGCCTCAAACACATATAAATATTAATAAATTCCTCAGAATGCTATGGAAGAGAAATGAGGGAAAGTTTATACATGCTTAATTGAGTCAGAGATGAGAAGTTTGAGTCCAATATTTAAACATAAATAAGAATTTTTCAAATCGGGGTGCCAGATCATGAGCCTTTCAGCAGAAAAGGATTATGAAGTGAAGAAAAATCAATTAGACCAAGGTTATCAACTAAACCTACTGTTCACTAAACTGCATCAGTAAGACTACAATATTTTCAAGATTATAAAGTGATTAAATACCACGACCCAAAGTTAAAGAATGAAAAACCATGTTTTCCATCTGAAAGGACTACAACCAAGCATGCAGATATTGATAGCATACTTCTCATCGGAAGGTTATATAACCACCCAGTTTAATAACACTATAAATATTTCTAAACTCTGTCTTACAATTGTACAAATTCAGACCTTCATCATCTAGACTATTTTAACAGTATTGTAGCTAATATCGCAAATTTTTAGTTTCTTTCCACCTCAATTTGCATATCTTAAATACTTCATAGGATTGAAAATGTGTGCTTTTCTCCTATTAACCCAAGAACCTGAATTTGTGTGCTATTTCTTACTTATATTCAAAATCTACCACCTCACTTTTGATAACCTTACTGATCTATACCATAACTATATGGGTATGCAGTTGAGATTCTTCTTCTCTTGTCTTTTAGAAGCATAAATAGTCATCATAGACTTTACCTTGATTTACAAACAGCTTGCCACAACTTTTGGGTCTCTCTATACACCGTCAAATTCAGTCCATATGTTTTTCATAATGACTTTTTTCTTGGCAACATTCCACAACCGTAAGCAAGTCTATACCAGCTCCTGCACAATTTTTCATTACTGTCAAACTGGGAAGCTTCTTTAAGTTGTTGTGTAGTTGGTTGGTTTTGACGTTTGTTGGATCCTATTTCTTTGTTTTAACATGAAGTCATTTATGATAGACTTAAGATGGTATTCTCTGTCTGTCCAAAGAGTGGATTTCTCTGTCCAGAAAGTGAGTTAGAGGCAGACCTCATGAAGAATTTGGATTTGGTCCAAAAGTTCATACCCTTGCATTTTTCTAGAAAGTCTTTCAGCAAGTCAGTGCCCCAGAGTACAGAAAGTCACTTTGTTAGTCTTCTGTAGAATAGAGAGTTCGTACTTCCTTGAGGAAAGATCCTGGAGTTTGGTGCTTACGTGAAAACCCTCTCTCAGAGAGATTTTTAATGAAAACAATTTTTTTTAAAAAAATCTGGAAGCCCAAGAAGGCTAGAGTGGGACTGAGAAAATGTCAGGTGACCTAAAGTAATACTTAGTAACCACTTGGAGGCAGACTTCGTGAGCGATAGGAACTGGATTTAGATTCTTCCTTAGAACCCCTTTGCATTAGAACACAGGTCTTTGGGGAGAGGGTTGTTCCTGCTCAAACCCTCATTTTCTCTTGTCCTGCACTCAGTGTCATGGACTCCAAATATTTTCTAAGCCTTTGAAGTCAAATAAACCATTTTATGAGGGCTCAACATAACTCCATCCCCTGTCGCCCTAACATTATAGCTCTGTGTCTCTAGGGGATTGTGGGAAAGTTATTTTCTCATTGTAAAGTTTAGTGTTCAGAAAAGATAATCTCTGAACGTCTTACATTGTGCTTTCTCAAATATTTTTAATCCTTCCAGCTTCTGAAGGAAGTGTTTCCTCTTTAAGTCCTAACCCTTTTCAATACACCCTGTATGCCAGTGAGACTGGCAAATTTGAGGATTCCATTCCCTTTTAGTTTCCCTAGACCCCACTTTGTCAATAATGTCCATTTTTTCTTCAGTCCTGCCTCTCTATTACTTACCTGATCTATGCTTATAAATATGCTCAAATAACTCCCATAATGAAACAAATACTTCCCTTGCATCTTTCTTTAGTTATTTATCTAGCTTACTGATTCCTTTACCTAAATGTCTCAAATGATCCTTTCCTTACTGAATTTATACTATCTGCATTTACAACATTTACTATTAATTCACTCCAGTATGTGCAGCCTACCAACAGCATTATTAATGGAAGTTCCTCTTCATCAATGTGTTTATACTCCTTTATAATAGCAATTGCCCCTTCAATGTAGTCTTCAAATTTAGTCTGAACTCAAGTGTTCCTGAAATGCGACCCTCCTTTCTTAAGAATAATGGATAATTGAACAATAATATAATATTAAAAAAGCTTTTGATTGTTATCCTTACGAAATGGAAATAGATAAAGCACTGATTCTCACAAAAATTATTTATTGGGCCTAACCTTTTTTTTTTTCCGTAGAATAATTCATTTTAAAAATTTCCAAAAAATTTTGATAATGAATCCAGCTAGCAATTTGCTCCTTAATCTGTGCACAATAAAATAACTTTCCCTTTAAGATATGGAATATGTTTCATTTTTTTGCCCATTCTGTGCTAATTATATATGTAAGTTAGATTTAGATAATTGTTTGGTAAAGACTATTGCCAAGTATTTGAAATAATTAGACTATTAAGAATAATTACAAGGCAAGAGCTCTTTCCTGGGGCCTTTTACTGTTGTTGTGATCAGACATTTTAATGTAAATAGACTTACTTCATTCCAAGTGAGAAAATTCTTGAAATATGCAAATAGAAAAAAGTCATCATGGGACAATGCAAGAGTAGCAAAGGCAATGCTTTATGTCTTTAAAGCATTGTTCTTAAAAAATAGTCACATGCATTCTTACATTTGAATATACTGCCCTTAAGGTTGTTGTAAATTAGTGCTTTTCTTTCACATGTAAATTGATTAAGGTGTTAAAATATGATTTTTCCAAGTTTCATGATTGAAAAGTAGCTGGAACAGTTCCAAACCAAAGTTCTCAGGCTCAAAATTAATGCTTCTCTTGAATTGAATGGACACATCAATATATAGTGATGTTAAGTAAATACTTTTTTAACTTATGTGCTGATGGTTGATCTCAGAAAAATACTAGGCATTAAGAAGTTTTAAATTGTTACCTGTGGAGGAAAGTAGGGAATGAAAGTGTAATATAGAGATAAATGAAAATGAAAAATAAAAGAATAAAATAAAAGGTAATATGACTGTTCGGTATGATCTGAGCTTTTGTTTTGTAATTATTCCCCAAAATAGGGCTTCTGGCAAAGTATGTTGGAGATATTTAGCTTAATATGAAATAAATCCTCCTACTCAGCATCTCACACACATTTGCATCAACTGCATCCTATTTGTTTGTATACATATTCATAGGCAGGGAATCTGGAAAAGAAGGAATGTGGTTGGATTTTAGCTCCCCCTGCTGCCCACCACATAAGGCAAAATGCATATACACACCTTTGAAAGCCATCTTAGTGACTAGAAACAGCACGTAGAGAATCAGAACAAGGCTCTCCAGATGGCAGTTGAGACCTAAAGATGGTGTAGCATCCACTTATTAACTCATTAGAGAATTCAAATGAATAGTAATTGAGTCTCAGTCTTGTTCCAGAAATGTGAGCCTGGGTTCTGGCTGTTTAACTATGGATAAAATAGACAAAGTTTCCTCCTTCACAGACTTATATTCTAGTTGTGTATATGTAGATGGGTGGATGGATAGATAAAGTTTACATATGCATGTATGTATACATGTATGTATGTGTCTTTTATTATATATATTATATATATACACCAGGTAGTAATAACAACTACAATGAAAAGGTAAACAGGATAAAAGGATTAAGACTGAAGAGGTAAATAGATAAGATTTTAGATTAGATTATACAGAAGACATCTAAAAAGAAGTGAAATTTGAGCAAAGATCTCAGTAAAAGGGAGTGATTCATACAGAATATGGATCTAGAATGTTCCAAAAATAGAGGACAATAAGGCAAAATTCCTTTAAAAAATATCATATTTGGAATGTTCTAAGAAAAACAATGAGACCAGTGCTACTATCATGCAATGAAAAGGAGATATTCAATGCTAAGGAGTTTAGATTTTCTTTTATGTGTTAAGGGAAGTTATTGAAAGGCATTGAGAAAGGGAATAATATCATCAGATTTTTGTTATATAAGAATCATTCTCACTATGAATGGAAAACAAACTATAGATGGGTAAAGTAGAGGCAGGGAGAAAATTAGGAGATTATTTTATTGCTTTAGTTGAATATGATATTTGGCATGAATTACTGTGGTAATGATGAAGGTAAACATTTAACTTTAGAATATATTTGGAAGACAGTGCCATTATGATTTGCTAATAAATTGTAAATGAGGTATAAGAGCAAAGTAAGTCAAGGATGAATGAAGCCTCTTAGCCTAAGAAACTATAAGGTTGTAGTACATTTTTTGAAATGGAAACAATGGCAGAGAAGACAGTTGAGAGAAGAAAATAATGATTGATTTTTTATGTAATATTTAAGATGCTTATTATGCACCTAAGTTAAATTCCTATAGGTAGCTGGCAGTATGTTATCTAAAAATTGTTCTGGAAATATTAATTTCAGAAAAGGTAGCATATAAATTTTTTTAAACAATAGACTGTGAGATATAAATTATGGAGTAAATATAGCAATGTAGATGAAGTTCAAGTATTGAACTGAAAACTTAGAGGTTGTGGAGTTGAAGAGGCCCACAAAAGAAACTGAAGAAATACAGTGGTGTAGAAGGATCTTATGGGTTTAGATTGCTGAGGTTGGTTTGGTAGGTCAATTGGTAGAAGGATGTAGAAATTGTCTTCTGAAAGCCTCTATTTTCTTGGAAAAATAAGAAGCAAGGGTGAGGGAGAGAAGGGCCATTTGAAGAGAGAAGAGAAAGCATGAATGCTGTATTAACTTGATATTGAAGAGTGAATTCACTTGAGAAATCTACTTGTGTTTTCAAGGGAAACTGAGGGTCCAATTGCAGTTCTCAGTCTTACATTTCAAGTATGTGTGTGTGTTTCCATTTACCTTCAGCTATTCTGGCACAAGGCAAAGAGAGACTGAGTTTTTCCAGATCAGCACTAAACAAAAATGAGAGAAATGAACTGAAGGCTTATGCAAGGGAAAAAATAAGATAGACCATGGACTCTAAACCAAGTAATCAGGAAATAAGAGACATGAATGGGATGATGACAATGGGAAGAGGATATAGCCAGTGTAGAGGAGGTACCAGTGGGTTCTAATAATACTGCGCCTTGGGATTCTAAAGAAAATAGGCTTCAAAGGCAGAAGGTGGTAATCAGAAAATGAAGGATTGAAAAATGAAATTTCAGAGAGGCTGCAGTTTTTGCTAAAGACAAGGTGTAGGATATGGCCAAGGTGGTTAATGGCAGAAGAACATAGAGAACAAGGTCATTAGATGAGGACGGAAGCAGGAATTATTTGTAGAGAAAACCAGCAGTGAGCCAAACGTTAAAACTCTTCATTGAATGAGAAATGGCCATGTTTGTAGATGACTGTGACAAGGAAAGGAAATGGATCTTATCAACCAAAATCTTTGCTTCAGAGCAGATAGAGTTTAGAGGAAAAGAATAACAGAAAAGAATAACAGCCTGGCAGTGGCTATAAGGAGCAAGAAACTCACTTAAACACTCTTTCAAGTCCTGGCAGTACATGGGTGTCAGAGGACAATAACCTTCATTTTAAAGGCTGTAGGGGAAGCATTGTCTTCATGAAATAGCCGAGTTTCAGATAGCACAAGAAGGTGAGGGGAAAATAAAGAACTATAATGTATGGAAAGTTTGCCAATCACAAAAACAAAATTCCAAAGAACAGTAAAAGTTTTGGGACAGTAAGGATGACATCATGAATGAGTGAAAGATTAGATAAGAACTGAATGGCAATGACTTCAGATGAAGGAAATTTGACAGATCCTCTGGAGACTGAAGAAAATAGGAATATAGGCATGATGGGATTTGTTTTGAGTGTGAACTTTAATATCATGCAGGTACAAGGAAGTGTTGCCAATAAAACCCAAGCACTCACTAATATGAGAAAAACTCCTTGACACTGTGAGATGAGTAATGGGTGAAAGAAATGCAGAAATATTCATTCCTATACATCATATATTTTTGGAAACTAGAGTAAGGTGATATCAATATAACTTGATAGGAGACAATAAGATTTCTAGCTCAGAAACTAACAGAAGAATTTGGCCTTTCTTAACAATAAGGCAATATTCAGATGTGATTCAAAATTGAAACTTTTCAGAATAAGGTATGAGTTAACATTTTTATACTAGTAATTTATGTTCATAATGATGGACCCAAGTCATTTAAACACACACAAACACACATGCACACTTGTGTGTCCATACATATTTGGAGATGGTAAGCCATTATTCTTATAAAAACATTACATTAATCTAAATATTTAAACTACTCATGTTACCATATACTTTTATAATTCTGAATTGTCATATTTTATGTTTATCTTGCAATGTACCAATCATCCGATTTAATATATATATAAAAAAATAAAGTGTCACAGGACACTAATGGAGGAGAAATTACTTTCTTTTGAAAGCAATTATCTTATTAAGATCAGTCAGAAAGCATTGAATTACTATTTACAATACTTTGAAATTAATGCAGAAAAACATATTATTTGCTAAGAATGCCAAGAGATGTACTTTCAAAATTGAGAAAATTCATTGTAGGAAAAAATGTTGCTGATCTATCTGATATATCTTGGAAATTGTTCTGAGAATAATTTCATTATTGAGAATGTCTAAGCAAATAAAGTTATTCAACAAAACAAATGACTAATAACAATCTGGACAATTCAATGGCAATTAGTGAAGCTTAAAATGAAATCTTCAAATAAGCAATGCTCCTATAAACTGTTTTTTTTAATTTTCTCTCTTTGAGTCCAGAAATGTAGACACAGGATGAACTGTAAAAATAAGAAACAAAATAATCACTTTTATAATGATTTCCATTAAAATTTCATTTAAACACCATCCCTTCAATAAGAGTGGAAACTTTTAAAGTCTAAATTGCCATACCTAAATCTGTACTACTAGAAAGTTAAATCAGTCAACCTAATTTATAGTGCACCAATATTGTAGAGGCAAATGTCTTCAACATTAAAGAAATAAATGGAATGGGAAAGCGTTGACTCTCATAGCTGAATAACTTTATGTTATTTCTTTGGTTAGGTAGTCAATACATATTTGCAAATTAAATTAACTATGGAATTAATAAAATCTCCTTAAAATTATAAACAAATATAATACCTAATTTTCTGAAGAAATGTTACCATGATCAGAGATAGAGTGGTGAAGAGAAACAACAGTTTTGGGTGAGAAAGTTCTTGGCTTGAATCATGGATATTTTACTTGGTAAAATTTTGCTTTCATGCAATTTACTTCATTATCCATTTGTTCATCTTATAAAGGGGCAGGAGCTCTTTTGCAGCATTGTAGTGGACCATAGGTATAATGTTTATAATCCAATACCTCTGATTATGGTATGTCACTCAATAAATCATTACAATCAAATACAGATCGTTTTGTTTGGTCAGAGAGATGTTCATAGAAGAAATGTACTTTAAAATTGGAGGGATGCCATGGACCTCAGTGCAAAATTAATAAGCCACATTTACTGCACAGTAAGCACCCAGGAAGGTCAAAATAGGGAGAATTAAAGAAAGAAAGGGTTCGGGGCATTTTAAAAAGCAGACCAAAACAAAACAAAACAAAAAAACCTGCTATACTACATAATTAGGTCTTCTGTAAATGTGTCAGAATTTAATAATAATAATAATAACAACATATTCTGGAATGCATGGAAAAAATATTCTAGAACTTCATTATTATAAGAAAAGTTTATTGGATCTCCACTATGTACAAAATATAGTTCTAGGCACTCAGCATACAGTATTGAGAAGGCCAGAAAATATTCTTCCTTTATCTTTTATTATCGTTGGGGGAAAAGCTATTGAGAAATGAATAAATAAATTTGTTAATAAGGAAACTCAGATAAATGCTATGCAAAGGCCATATAGGTTGTTATAGCAACTGAACAAAAACTCCAATAGAACAGAAATAAGAGTGAAATAAATGGTATGTTATAGAAGGTAAGAATGGAAGTCCCAGCCAACATTTTTCATTATGGGGCAAAGGAGAAAGAGAAGTCAAAGAAGATGCAAAGTGATGAGTCCATTGTAACACTGAAATTGATGACAACAGAAGGTAAGAAGATAAAGGGTATGTTCTTCATTGTTACAGGATAGACTATTATGATACTAAAGGAAAAATTCTGCTTATATCTCACATGGTAAAATTAATCCAATGCCAATTAACAGATTTAAACTAAAGAATAATTTATTATTACTTGGCTTTATGAATGACTTTTAAAGGCTAGAATCATAAAATTTTGTTATTTAGTCCCAAATTCATTAATAGAAGATGGAAAGTTAGAGCATTTTAAGCCATATTCTCAAATTTAGTTCAAAAGAATGCAGATTTTATTTTTAAAAACTTGTAGACATATCTTTAGGTTTACATTATCCCTGCAAATTTGAAATATAAAAATATAATCTCTTACTGTATTGCATAAATTTCCTATCTGTTTCAATGTTGTTCTTTCTCTATATTACAACTGAACATTTATATGATGGTACATAGATGAATTAATTGATAGACACACACCTTAAAAACTTAAAAGAAAGTAATTGAAGTGTCTCTTGACCTTGAAGTGTGCTACTTCTTTTGTTCTCTACCCATTATACAACTGTGAAACAATAACTGTCTAATCACTGGGGAAACATAATCCATTTCATTCTCTAGCACTACTTTATGACAGTTTAGTTGGCTTACAATATTTTATTCATCTGGGTATAACCTACAAAGAACCCTTACCTCTCTGTCATTATTTTTTCTCCCTAAATCATGAGAATATAAACTGAAAATAAATGGTGAGAAGTTGAAATGAAAATTTAAGGTAAACTATATACTTCTTTTGACGTCAGGTTTGTTTTTAACTTCCTTGTTAGTGACTAAAATCAGGAGAGAAGCAAGTTAAGTCTCATTTTCAATTTAATGGTAATTCTTAATTGTCAAGTTGCTTAAGTGAATCTTTTTTAAAAATAGCATCTAAAATTTTCCATACAAGCCTTTTTTAGTTCTATGATATTTTTAGTAACATTTTCATTATTTTTATGATTCTTTAGAAATATGGAAAAAAGAGGAGAATATGTATGGCTTCTTATTATATAATCTTGAGGCTTTTGTAGAGCAATAACCCCTTCTATTTGGAATCTCCTTACTAATTTGAAGTAAAAGATTTTATGAAAACTTCGTAAGGCAGAACCAATCCTTATATCAAGCAAATAAAATCAATGACAAGTTAATTTAAAATATTTGTCATTATGTGCACCACTAGAATATTTTATTTGGCTTATGTCTTATCAGTGTATTTTTAACAAAAGAGTTTTTTTTCAAGTCAAGGAAGATTAAAATTAAGTGATATACTCATAAAACCAGCAATCCTTTAAAAAAAGATATATTGTTAAGTAAGAGGTAGAAATATTAAATAAATACTTATTCACTAGGAATAAAATATTTCTTATACTCTATGTGAGATCAAATTTCATAATTAAAGAAAAATAATATTGTGATACATATAATTTGATTGGTTAGAAATTATAGCAAACATATGATGCTATACACTAGATTGTTCTAAATTTGATAAAAAGATGCTGTAATGTTTTTAAAAGTATATGCTATATAAAATGCTAGTAATAGCATTTGGTTAAGCTAAGGAAAATGAATTTCAATTAAATCAATGTTAATTATAAAAGTTTATTTTAACATTTTTTGATAAAATAGACTACATTCACACACAAGATACAAAAAATAGTGACAATAGTGGATAATAGATAACAGATACATTTCTAATTCAAAGATGTCTCATGAATAACTGCATGTGATTATATGTGAAGACCTGAATCAGGGTATAAAATCAAATACATATTATTTTACCACTATTTGATAAGGAAGGAAGGAGGGAGGGAGGGAGGGAAGAAAGGAAGAAAGAGAGAGACAGAGACAGAAGTTTCATTAGTCAGAAGAAAAGTAAGACAGGAGATCTGGACTTTAACTATTAAAATTTTACGTTCAGCCATGGAGTATTTTGGGGAAAGGATGAAAAGAAAAGATGAAGCCATTATCTCACTCTCTCTGCCAAAATAGGACTGCTTACTATACCCCAATCTCTGCTGACCTCTCTGGCTTTAATGGCTGTAATGATGCCATTTCTATGGTTGCCTCTAAATGAATTCTCATGATCTCTGACAGATCCTCAATCCAACATTTCAAAAAATTATGCTAAAGAGATATCCTTCTCAGGAAGTGATTTTATTTTCCATTACATGCCTCTTCGAGCAGTCCCTTGTTCCCTCTTGATGAAAAAACTTTCAAATATTCAGCAGTGATCAAAGACTGTCTTTTTAAAACATATATTACTATTTTAACTATTTTATGTGTACAGTACAGTACACCTTCAATTACATAAATACACTTACAATGTTGTACTACCATCTCCATAATACATTGCTAAATTTTTTCATGACCCCATACAGAAACTCTGTATCCATTAAGTAATAACTCCCCCATTTTCCCTATCCCCAGTGTCTGGTATCTTCTAATCTACTTTCTGTCTCCATGAATTTGCTTATTTTAGATATTTCATATAAGTGGAATCATACAATATTTGTTTTTTTCTGTGTGGCTTATTCCACTTACCCTAATGTTTTCAAGGTTTATCCATGTTGTAGCATGTATCTGAACATCATCCCTTTTTTCGGTTGAATGATATTCCATTGTGTATATGTGTATCCCGTTTTGTTTATCCATCTGCCTGTTGACAGACCACTTGAGTTGTTTGGATGACTGTGTCTTAATGAGATTAAAAGACAAACCTAACCACCAAAATTATTTGCTTCACTATTTGATTTAAATATTTCCTTTTAAAAATGATTCTTCAAAGTTAATTGAAAATGGCTTCATAAAAGTTTCCTAAATTGGCTTATTCTTAAGATTCTAGAAACCAGCTAGCCAATCTTCTTAGCCTTGGTTTCCTCATCTGTAAAACATTGCTCAGAATCCCTTTCTTGCAGGATTAGTGTGATCACTCGAAAATGAAGTATAAAATAAGTAATGATCACAAAACCTGGCAAATAGTTGGCAATGAGTACATGGTATTTTTTCAAAGGGCACATCCTTTCAGGATCATCTTTACTACTAGAATAGAAAAGCCATAGATTTTATCTGGTGTCATTGTCTCCCTAATCACAAGATCCATCTGTTACATTCAAGAAGGTAAATTGTAATCTACATAGAATTAAAGTCCATTCATTGTAAACAATTTTATACAAAATATGGTGGGAACATTTGACAATGTGGTCAAATAGTTAAAAAAAAAGAAAAAACTTTTCCCTGCTACATGAAAAAATTAACTTTGGTTAATTCTCAAGCTCTGATCCCCTGGAAACTTAGTATATGTAACAATGTAAACTAAAGTGCTGGGCAACATTACTTATGATTAGAAAATGACCTCTGATTTGTGTACTGTATCTGGCCTGGTAAAGCTATAAAAACATGATGGGACTAACTATTTTTTTCATCCTTGAGTTCAAAGACTCTTTAACTGGTTATGTCCCTTGTGGGGACCCTGACAACTATGCTGAGGAAGATGTTACAAGAGATATTGACACCTACGGGAAGGCTGTGCTGGTCTCTTGCAAGGATTCTGGCAAAAGAAGAATGTCTAACGCTGTATTGCTGGCAAGCAGTGGATCCTGTCCTAAATCTTTCTAATAAGACTGATGCCAAACATAACTTGATCCGTCTCCTGGGTCTGAATAATTTAGTGGAATCTAAAAAGACTCCATGGTGTATGTTGCAGATAGTAATGGCAAAATGCCCTGAAAATATTATCCCTTAGTTTAGATTAGTTTCAGTTGGTCAAAAAAAGTATAATGTTTTTATAAATCCTTGTTTATGTTATTTAACCCATTTTTTTTCAGTCACAGATTAAATTTCTATTATAGCAGTGACCCCAAAACCTTTATGTTAAACAGTGAGACTCAGTCAAGTCAGGGAAAAGTACCTCATCAAGTGCTGATTTAAAAAATAAAACAAAACTATATTTCAGACAGTGTATCAAAAGTAACATTAACTTCATTATCCACATACTAAATTTTAAAGGGAAAAGTAGCTGATAGAACGTATTTGATTCATCAATTTCAAAGAATGATAGGAAAATACATATGTTGAGTTCATTTAAAATTTTATGGCATATTCATTTTTTATGTTCTAATCTCTAAAATTCAGTGGTGTTAAATATACTGTGCTAAGGGCTAAAAAAGAAAAAGAAAAAAGATATTTTGTTCGATATTAAGGATGTACAGATATTCATTGGAGTTGCAATTAATATATTCTAATGTCAACATGTTAAAGAAATTATTATAGTGAGTATATGATCAGACTACCATGAAAGCAAAAACAAATGTCATTACAAGAAATGCAAACTTCAGCTGGAGATAGATGTGAATCGTGTCCCTCAATGTCTATGTTTTTTGTGTTCCCTACCCACATTGACTCTAGGCTTGCTGGTGATGGCTTTGACCAATGGAACTGCAGCAAAGTGATGCAAGCTAACTGGGAAAAGTCCTTTAGCACTGGGGCTAGCCCTCTTAGAGCTCTGCTGCCACCAAGTGATGAAATCTGGTCTAGCATCCTTGACAATGACCGATTACATACAAAGAGAGGTCTTTGGAAAGCTGATGTTTCTGTGCTACTGCTGACTCTCTGGAACTGCAGCTAAATAGTTGGTCTTTGGTCTCAGGTCATTGCAGGGCAGCAGGCCTAGCAGTGAGGACTAGGTGAAGACAGAACAGAAGAGAGTGAGGAATTGGTGGAATCCACCAGGCACTTCTCAGTCTGTCCATTACCACCTCGTCTTAATATGAAAAGGCCTTCCACAATAATGACCCAATTTCAATTCTAATTCCAACTCTTGTCAAGTTCTTCTTTTGGACAACTCTAAGACAGAAACATACAGAGGAAGGAGTTTGGGGAGATATATTTCTCATATTAATCATGTTATCCAACCAGAGTCTACCTCAACATGGTTTCCAAACACACCTCTTTTAAGCATATTTACCTTCCACATAACAGTAAAATCATGCTTCCACCTAACATAATACAATTTGTACTATTGTATCTCCAAAAGCGAATGTGCAAAATCCCGTGCAGCACTTAATTTATCTTAAGTGAACTGATGCATAGTTCACTTCCTGCTGAGTTACGGTACACTTTTTGATATCTGTAACTGATATATATGACTAAACATAATGAGAATATTTATTTTAGCATGTAGGAAAATAGAAGAGGGAAAGAAAGAAAAGGAATTGGTGGATATTTAAATGGAAAAAAAAACACAAAAATACAATAGTAAGTTAGAGTTTGTCAGGGGATTACGGTATAGTAACATATCATATGAATCATATCTTTCAAAATTGTTGGGGGAGCTGGTGGAAATCAAAAAGGGGAAATGGAGAATAAAGGTAGGAATCTCCAATCAGTCATTCTGAAGCCAAGTCCATCTAGTCACTGAAGAGGAAACAAGGAGAGGTGGCAAATGGATTGACCTATGAAAAATAGTTGCCTCTCTGTAGCTATCACATCTGTAGGTCTGCAGAAAGTATCTGTGATAGACTGAGGTTTCAAGAGTCCCAACAGAAATAAGAGCTAGGTGTAGAATCCAGGAAAGTGAGGACACGCTGGAGCCTACTTAGTATCTCTGCATAAGATACTAAGTGTCTGATACTGCATCTTTAGTGGAAGTCACAATGCACTACTGGGATCCCCTTCAGGACATACACCCCTGGGTTGCAGGGTTTGTTTACAGACAACCGTCAGCTGTCAGCCTTCTCTGGGAATTGAACTAAGCTGGAAATTTATTTGGGTAACTGTGCATAGGAGAAAGTAGGATACTCAAACATTTAAACGGTTTATGAATATAGGATCCAAACTGACTCAATATCTGAGGACCCAAAGTTTCAGAAAGGTCCTTGTGGAAGTTTGAAATTATTTCATGAAATTCTCATATAGCTTATAAGAGGCCATGTAAAGGATGGTCACCATGGTACTCTTTATGGGAGTAGTGAGCATGAAAGCAACATTATTGACCAGCTCTTGGGTAGTAAGTAAGAAAAATGTGATGAACGCATTCTAAAAAATATTGTGCTGCAATTAACATTGATCTTTAAAATTGGAGATGAATGAAAACAAAGTAAAAATGGAATTAAATTGATAGTATGGCACCACCATTTGTGTAAATTAAAATATATAAACCAAAGCAAAATATTTTTTCCAGATCTGTGCATATTTAAGACATGACCAATATATTCTAATATTATAGGTAGCTATTATGGTATGAAATGTGGGTGAAGATTAGGCATAAGGTAGAAATTAAATAAAATTGGAGAAAAACCTATCATAGAACAATGAAAACAATATGTTCCTGAGTAGTAGGATTAACGCATATATCTGAATTTGGGATTAAAAATAGAGAATAAATCTGAAATATATGGAACAGGAAAAATGAAAGGACAAATTCATTCAAAGAATTGTACTTGTAAAGTTATAAAATAGTAAAATAACTGAGGAGAGTGTTTATGGGGAGAGGACTATACCATAAACTGAATAAAGAATGAGGAATGATACCTAAAAAGAAATAATTAAAAATTATTTTAAAGAATTTAAAATGCATTATATAGCAAAATACTAAAACAAAAGAAGGACAATATCAAAGTTTTCCTGGCAGAATATGAATAACCATATTTCCTAAGAAGAAGTACAAAATGTGAATAATACTATTGCTACAACAGAATTGGAAAGATGATTAAAATTTTATCATTATAAAAGTCTCAAGGACAAGATGGCTTTTATTTATTAGGTTGTACTGTATGAAATTACCAAAATTTGACATAATGTGTCCTATTAAAATGGCAATTTAATATGGCTTAACCTACTAAAACTCTAAAGCCATTTAAAATTTACCAGTGGGTAGAAAATAAGTGGAAAGCTCACTTATTCATCATTGGAAGTTAACATAACATTTACAAAAAGTCATAGCAGTTTTAAATTTTTATAAAAATTTAAACAATAAACCAATCTCACATGCAAAAATCTACATAAATATTGATAAATAAAATGTAGCTTTGTAAATCATATCAGTAGCAAATAAATATAGAAAATACTTAGATGGTGAAAATGTTCCTGATAAAATTCAACAGCTACTCCTATTCAAAGTCTAAATAAAACAAAAATCTATGCAAATATTACAACTATTTCACAAAACTAGCAGCAAATATAAATGGTGAAAAGTAAATAATTTAAGTATAATTAGAAACCAAGTAGGAATGCTCAATGGATGCATTCACAGTCTACATAGTATTAGGGTATAATAAATGGCAACAAAGCAAAATAAAACTGACATGAAATTTGGAAAATAATATTGAAAATTACCTTCCTTGCTAATGATATGATAGTTGAACTAAGTAATACAGGATAAATTACCATCACAGAGAGGCTTAAGTAAGGTAGGAATTAATTTCTTTCACATTATGTCCAGAGTTGAGTTGTCCAATAACTTTACCCTACCAAATATGTGGCTTCCCAACTTGTTCTAATTACTCCTCTTTCCTTGCTGGTTAAAAAGGGAGGAGAGTCCAGGGAAAAGATCTTTAATAAATGACCCAGAAGTTTCACACATCTCTCCCATTCACATTCCTTTGAGCCAAATGAATTCAAATACCCAAATATCTGCAGTAGGAATTGGGAAATATGCTCTGTAACTTGTCAGCCATGTGTTAAACTAAAGAGGGATTTCTATAACAAAAAGAAAGAATAATGAAATGGACCCTGGAGGGCTGTTACCAGCCTGCATCACAATTTTCTACATAGAAAGCTAAAACAACATCAAAAGTAATATTAATAAAGTTAAAACAACTAGATTTAATAAAATAATTTCAGGAGTTGGCTGAAATCAAGACAGAAAATATATCAATATATCAATAGCTTTTCTCTGTGCTGTCAAGAACAGCTACAAATGGAAAGGTTAGAAAAATTCTAAGAAGTGAAGCACAAGCATTTGTGAAGAAAGTTATAAAATCTAGTTTAAAAGTTAGAATATTCTGACTCTTTAGATTTGCATGTAAGAAGATGGAGGAGCCAGGACATATTGGCCCCGACTGGCCCCTTTTTCTACTCCCTCCTTTCTCTCTTCATTCTTCAATACAAGAGGCCTTGTCTGCATGTTTGTAAATTTGTAAGCCCACAAATTTAATTTCTGTCCACTCCACACATTGGCCATCCCTATGGCCTAGGAGTTTGCGCATTGGTGGTATTCTCTGTTTTCTGGAGGATGGAGCCTGAGAAGAGACTATACAGTCCCTGAAAGCGACAGTTTGGGAAGACAATTCTGTAATTCCAGGTACCCCAAGAAAAGTCCTATGGGGAGAGCATGGTCTCTATGTAGGCATATTCCCTTGAACGGGTACACACAGAGGAGCGATCCCTGGCCCTCTAGAGCCAAGGACTAGAGCATGGCCTCACGTGCCCTCCTCCAAGGACATATTGATGGAGGGGGAAAGACAGACTTTAAAGTGGCCCTGAAGCTGCTTATCTCCATTGGCTCTGGGGAAATAAATTTTAACAGTACTTCCCACAACATGTGTCACTGACACATTTATTTTTGCTGGATAGTACATTTTGATATATGGTAGAATATCTTCCTTCTTTACTTATTATATTGAAATTGTCCATTCTGTTCTTGAAACTTTTTTTTGCTCAACTGGATCTTAGGATCTATATACCAATTTCCAACACTATGTCTCTGAATTCTGATTGGACTTGAACTTAATTAATTGATTCTGGGGGATCCAAGATGGTGGAGTAGGGAATGACTGGCCACACTCTTCCTCTAGAAACTGTGGGAAGGTAATCAGGCTTCCCAAGCATAAGGGAAGCTGGGATGTTGCAGGGGTGATATGAGAGGGTGGCTGGAGAGGGAGGGGTCCCAGCAGGACAAAAAGGAAAAGGGGAGATGCTCACTTGGTCCCAGAGAAGAAGGGCACTTACCAGCTGGCCCAGGGGGACGAGGAAAACTGCCCAGCTGGTTCTGGGGAAGGGGGAGTCATGCAGCCAGCCCTGGGGGAGGGGGACATGCTGAGGAGTGATCCCATAGGCAGGCCTGTGCCAGCCTGCTTGGGGTAGGCAGAGCCAGGTGGCCCACGGGGAAGGCTGAGGGAACTTAGCCAGAGATTTATTTTTTCACCCTCTTTTTTTGTTTTTTCCTGTTTCCTTTTTATAAATTTATTTTTTAGTTTTTAAACTTTTTTTTCTTTATCAGAATACTAGCCAGGAGGCTGGCCTTAGACAGATTGATTGGCAAGTAAAAGCAGCTGAAGAGGAGTAGACAAGTGAGTCACTAGTGTCCTGAGAGCCAGTGTCCTGGTTTTTGTTTTGTTTTGTTTTGTTTTGTTTTGTTGGGATTGGGGTGACCAGTAATTGGCCAAAACAAGAAGTCTAGAAGAGGACCCTAGCCAGTCCTGGTGGTCTGAGAATGAGGCTGAGATTTTTGTTTCCTTTTGTTTTGCTTTGCTTTGCTTGCTTGTTTCTTCTCTTCCTCATTTTCATTTCCTCTTCTATTGACTTTCTTCTTTTCTCTCTTCTCTTCCCACTTCTCTTGTCTTTTATTTTTGCCCTTTTTCCTTTTCTTTTTTTCTCCCTTGTTGTCTTTATTATTATTATTATCTCACCCTCTTTTTTCTATTTTTTTCTTTCCTTCCTCTTTTTAGTTTTTCTTTCATCTTAGTCATCCTGTCATTTTTTGCTCTTCTTTTCTTTCCTCCTGCCTTTCCCTGTTTTGTATTTCTTTATTGTCTTCTCACTTATCTAGCCTTTTATTTTTTCCTGTTTCTTTGTTTCACCTTTTAAAATTTTTATTCCTCCTTACTGTTTTTCCCATTTACCTTTTTGCCTCTTTTTTGTTCTCTTTTCCTTACTTCTTTCCTTATTTTTTCTTCTATTTTGTCTCTTCTTCTTGCTATCATTTTTTGTGAATCTGATTTTTTTTCCCCCATTGAATTCAGACAACTACAAGGATATGGAATAAATGGAACCAATTGATAAAGAGGAATCCTAACAAAACCAAACAAGAATAATACCCTAGACTAGAAAGAGAAAATAACCAACTGAATAAGCCCATCATGATAAACAGATGTCTAAATATCAGCAAAAAATTATAAGCCATGCTAAGAAACAGGAAATCATGGCCCAGTCTAATGAACAAACTAAAAATCAGGAGGAGACACACAGTGTGGAACTAATCAAATATGTCCAAACAGATATCCTTTAATCAACTCAATGAAATGAAGGAAGAGATAAAGGATATCAAGAAGACACAGGGAAAAAAAAAAAAAAAAAGAAGACACGGGGAGAACATACAGATGAAATTGTAAGCATACCTAAAGATAACAGATCTTATGGAGATGAAAGACACAATGCAAGAAATTAAAAATATACTAGAAACACAGAATAACATATTTGAACAGGCAGAGGAAAGAATTAATGACATAGAATAGAGGGCATCCAAAATCTCACAGATAATAGAATAGACAAACAAAAAACGGAAAAAATTCAGCATGGCTGAGGGAATTCAATGACAACCCGAAACACACAAATATATGCATTATGGGCATCCCAGAGAGGGAAAAGAAGGGAAAGGGGGTAGTAGGAGTGTTGGAGGAAATAATGGCTGAAAAATTCCCAACTTCTATGAGGGACATGGATGTACATGTCCAGGAAGCACAGACACTCCAAGCACAATAAATCCTAGCAAACCTACACCCAGGAATATACTTATCAGATTGTCAAAAGCTCAAGACAAAGACAAAATCCAGAAAGCAGCAAGAGAAAAGAGATCCATCACATTTATGGGAAGCTCAGTAGGATTAATTGCTGATTTCAACATGTGAAACCATAGAAGTGAGAAGTGGTATGACAAAGTTAAGGTGCTGAAAGAAAAAAAACTGCCAGCCAAGAATTCTATATCCAGCAAAATTATCATTTAAAAATGAGGGAGGGTTCAAAATATTCACAGATGAACAGAAATTCAGAGACGTTGTCAACAGGAGTCCTGACCTTCAAGAGATACTAAAGGGAGTTCTGCAGGTTGAGAGGAAAATAAAAGAAAACAGAAGAGAGAGGATTGGATGAGAGTGTAGAAATTAAAATTATTGATAAGAGTAAGTGAAAGGACTAAAAAAAAAAGAAACAAAAATAAAATATGACATTTATAAGCCTATAGAAAAAATGGCTAAAGTAAGTACTGCATTTATAGTAATAACATTGAATGTTAATGGATTCAGCTCTACAATCAAAAGACACAGATTGGCAGAACGGATAAGGAAATATGACCCATCTATAGGCTGTCTACAGGAAACTCACCTTAGACCCAGGGACACAAACAGGTTGCAAGTAATTTTTAGATTAATTCTGATAATATTTTGTATCATTATGATAGTAAATCTTATCCTTGACTATAATTTATATCTCCAGTTTGGAGTGTTTTCACAGAAAAGGAAACTGTTGTGTACTGCTGCTGAAGGAAGTGTCAGTTGTCACCAACATTAAGAAAATCAGTTTGACAATATCAAGAATAGTTGAAGATGTGAAAATCCTATTACCTAAGATTTCTAATATATATGTATAGGAGACATGTAAAGGGAATTTCCATGTGAGATCAAAATATTGAATATTATTTAATTGTATATGTTATGGAAAACATAACTACTGTGATTCATACACAGAAATATTTACCAATGAAAAAAATTAATGAACAAACTATATGTGCTCATATAAAGCCATATCAAAACCAGTATTGAGAATGGGCTAGAGTTAATAGTACAATTTTTAAAAATGTGCTTTCATCAATTGTAACAAATGTACCACACGAATGCAAGGTGTTAATAATAGGGTGATAAAAGGGGAACCCCCCAAAAAAAACAATATTAAGAAGAAAATATTTGCAAACCATATATTCATTTATCTGACAAAAGTTTGTATCTATATTATATAAAGGACACTCAAAGAAAAGGGTAAAAGAAGTCCAATTATATAGTGGGCAGAAGCATGAACAGACATTTCACTGAAGAGGATATACAGATGGCAAATAATTACATGAAGATTTTCAAACTTCATTAGCCATTACGGAAATGCAAATTAAAATCAATGAGATATCACTACATACCTTTATCTATCAAAATGGCTAAAATAAAAAATAATGCCCCAACCAAATGCTGGTGAGGATGCAGAAAAATTAGAGCACTGTTTCATTGCTGGTGGAAATGTAAAATGGTACAGCTAATCTGAAAAACAAGTCCAGAGTGTCTTATAAAATTAAACATGCAACTACCATATAACCCAGCAATTGTACTCTTGGGCATTAATCCCATAAAAATGAAAATTTATGTTCACACACACAAAACTGTGCACAAATATACATAGCAGCTTTAGTTTCAATATTTCCAAACTGGAAACAACCCAAATGTTCTTCAATGAGTAGATAGTTAAATAGACTGTGATTTACATTTATACCGTGGACTACTTATCAGCAAGGAAAAAGAACAAACTATTGGGTGAATCTTGATGGAATTATGTGGTATGAAAAAGCCAATCCCCAAAGCTGACATATTGTGTTATTTCATGTAAGTAGCATTCTTAAAATTACTTAATTATAGAAATGGAAAACTTTAATGTTGCAGAGGGCTAGTCATTGTAAGGGGCTGGCAGGGAGGTGGGTGTGAATACTAAAGGGCAAGTGAAGGATCCTTTTGGTGATGGATATTTTCTGTATATCGACTGTATCACTGTCAATATCCTGTTTGTAATATTGTGCTATAGTTTGGAAAAAGGTTAACATGGGAGAGAATGGAATAAGGAATCTCTCTGTATTATTTCTTATAGTTGCATATAGATTTATAGTGATCTCAAAATTAAAAGCTTAATTTAAAAGATGAATTGCAACAACATTTGCAAATCAAGAGATTTTACATAAAATCTAAATTTCTGACTTCTCTTATAAAATAAGATTTGGCAATACCACCTAAAATCTTTTTTTGACAAAAGCCAGATATATTTAAATTGCAGCTTCCCTTTTATATTATACATGCTTTACAGATAGCCAGGGTCACCATTATTTCTGATTACTGCTTATGCTATGAACTTTCATTTATTTACACAATCCTTTGCTTAGGAAGTAATTCTGTTAAACTCCAGCCACCAGATTGTACTTTTGATATCAAACTAGAGAAAATTAAACTAAAATACCCATACCCCTTGAATCCATGAATTAGAAAATGTAGCTACCTACCTTGGGGGCCATTCTGCAGCTATGTCCATTCATATTGCCCAATGTACTTGGTTAAAGCTTTCTAGGTTTTCTGAGCTGTCTGTTGTTCTGATTATGTTCTTGTTTGCTGGAGCATTAAAGTGATTTTTCAAGAGCATGGCTAACTGGTATACTTAATGAGTCATTTTTATATCTAAAATTAGCTTTCTGTAATTTTTACCATAAAACAATTCTGTTGAGTCATTTGGGGGTCAAAACTTTTTTGAATTAGACTCTTAAACTCTAAAAACATCATCTTGTTGGGAAGAAGTTTCAATTAAGTGAATTAAAATTAATCTAAATAAAAATTATATACTTTTATTCTGCTAAGATAATTAGAAATATTTTTATCTTGATATAAAAAATCATAAAGTAAGCATATGAGTGGGTTTCTCTTAATAAATTTCCCTGAAATATAATGTGTCCTTTTTTGTATACAGGTTTCAATATTTTAAATCACAGAACAATATTCATTTATAGCTTTGAGTTTTGTTTCTGAATTATGCTTAAGGAACCATAATTATTATTCATAGGTAGATGCCTCTGTCACATTTTTAAAAATAATTTATTAATTACTAATAGAGCTCCTACCTATTGAGCATTCACTCTGTGCCAGGCATTCAACTAAATTTTCTATTTAGGTAGCTAAATTTACTGTCATAAAAGCTTATGAACTCAGTCTTTTATAAATCAGGCTAGACAGATGAAACAAGATAAAGTTGATACAAGTATTACATGTAGTTTTGGTCTTTGTTAAACTAACTACTAGGTCATGATAAGAATTCTACTTTCCAAGGTAAATTCTCACATTCCATTTCAGCTGTATCAGTTATGTTTGGTACAGTTTACAATAAGTATCTTAATTTTTCTGTTATTTTTTTAATCTATTTTCAGTCAGTGTCCACTTTTTTCTTTTAATTTACTATTTTTAAATTTACTTGAATTCCTTTGTTTCTTACCTGGTGGCTCCACAAAGAATCTCCTAATGCCTTCTTAGTTGTTAACTTTAGTACCCATTCCTCTACAAGTTCACCTTGCAGGCTGAACTTTTTCCAGGCTTCAATCATAGTTGACCTCACATTATTCAGTGTATAACTTTTCTTCAGTATGGCCAACAACAAATTTATAAATGCAGTCTTGATTATCTCTTGAAATTAATATTAGTAATTCAACCAAATGTATAATAAATGTTTTGTTTTCAATATTTTAATTTTTCATGCAGCATAGTGTTAATGTTTTAAAGGTGGCATTGGATTTCCTTAAAAATTAGTATTTTAAATATGAAATATTTCAAGCCTAGAAAAGTAAAATGTAAAATGCATAAAATATATAAAATATTTCTAAAGTTGACACATTAAATAAAACCAAAATAATCTAATAATCGTTAATATAATTGATGAGAGAGAAGTTTTCTTAACAAAAAGACACCAGTAACTCACAAATTTAATGATGAGTATTTCCAAACATACAAAGATCAAATGTTTTCTCTCTTATATGAATTGTTTCAAAGAATATAAAAACAGGAAGTTCTTGAAAATTATTTTTATGAAACTTTCTTAATATTGATCTAAATACAGAGAACAAAACATAAAGGCATAAACTTAAATGTATAACAACAGACACAGAAATCCTAATGGAAGCAGATTCTACTTTTAACCAATAACATCGCAATGTGCACTATTCAGAGACCTATTTTTTTAGTAATTTATGTTGGAAAATTATTTAAGTAACGTCTTACTGTTTATTTTCCTATAACTTATTTCTTACTTCAATATTAACATTTTTTAGCTTTGGGAGAGATAATTGTAGATTCACATACAGTTTTATAATAAATGATACTGAGAGATCCTTTGGATTCTTCCCGCAGTTTTCCTCAATGTTAATATCTTGCAGAACTATAGTACAATATCACAACCAGGAAATTGACATTAATATATACCATCAACCTTGTTTGGCTTTCACTTGTTTTACACATGCACTCGTTTGTGGGCATGCACGCGTGTCAGGGTGTATGTTTATTTAGTTCTATGTATATTCATGTGCCCACCACCACAGTGAAGATCCAGAACAGTTCTATATCACAAGGATTCCTTGTGCCTCCTATTTATAGCCACAACACTTCCCTCCTTCTTCCCTTTCTTAACTCTTGACAAACACTAATCTATTATCTATTTTTATAATTTTGTCATTTTAAGAATGGTGTATGAGTGGAATCTTACAGTGTATAACCTCTTGGAATTAGCTTTTTTCACTTAGCATGATTCTCTTGAATTTCATACAACTTATTGGTTATATCAAGTTTGTTGTATTTTATTGCTAAGTTGCAGTCTACGGTATATGTACTGCTTACCCAGTCACTGGCTGAAGAACATATGAACTGTCTCCAGTTTTAGGAGATTATGAATAAAGCTACTGTGAGCACTTGTGTACAATATTTGTATGAACATAAATTTTTCATTTCTCTGAGTTTAATGCCCAAAATTATAATCGCTAGGTCATATGGTACTCACATGCTTAATTTTATAAGAAACTCAATCTGTTTTCCCAGAATAGCTGTACAATTTACCATTCCAAACAGCAATGAATGAATAATCCATTGCACTCACGTTTTATAAGCAATTGGTAGTATCACTATTTTTTTAATTTTAGCTATTTGGATAGATGTGTATTGATATCTCATTGTAGTTTTGATTTGGATTTCCCTAATAGCTAATCAAGTTGGACATCTTTCTATGTGCTTATTTGCCATCTGTATATCCTCCTCAGTGAAATGGCTATTTGTGTCTTTTGCCCATTTGATAATTGAGTTTTTGTTGCTCAGTTGATTATACAAATTTTTCTTTGTATAATCTATATACTAGTCATCTGTCACAGATATGGTTTGCAGATGTGTTCTCACCATGTCTCGTCTTTTCATCCTCTTTCCAGTGTCTTTTGCGGAGCTAAAATTTTTAATTTTCATAAGGTGTAATTTGTGTTTTTTTTTTCCTTTTATGGATCATGCTTTTGATAGCAAGTCTAATAATTACCTTCCTAGCCATAGATCACAAAGATTTTCTTGAATAGTTTTTCCTAAGCTTTACAGATTTGTATTTACATTTAAGTCATTGATCCACTGGGAGTTCATTTTTGTAAAATGTATGAACTTTAACTAGAGATTAATTTTTTTGGCTGTGGGTGTCTAATTGTTCCATCATCATTTTTGGAAAAGGCCATTCTTCCTCCACTGAATTTTTTTTTCAGCTAAATTAAAAATAATCTGGGCATATTTTTGATAGTCTATATCATTAATCTATTCTGTTCCATTGATCTATGTGACTATTTCTCCACCAATACCTTATGCCTTGATTACTGTAGCTATATAGTAGGCCTTAATTTTGGATAGAGTGATTTCTCCCACTTTATTCTTCTTTTTAAAGAGAGCTTTAGCTATTGTAAGGCCTATGCTTTACCATATAAATTTTAAAATAAGCTTGTCTATGTCTACAAAAAATCTTGCTGGAATTTTGATTGGAATTTCATTAAACCTATAGATCAATTTGGGGAAAGTTAACATACATACTATGTTGAGTCTTCCAATTTATGAATATGGTATATCTCTATTTAATTAATCTTCTTTATTTCTCTCATTAATATTTCATAATTTTTAGCATAAAGATCCTCTACATCTTTTGTTAAGTTTGGACTGATATTAAATGATATGTTATTTTTAATTTCAGTTTCCACAAGTTCACTGTTAATATGCAGTTTACTTTTAAAGACAGTTTTGGCCAAACAAAACACAATGTAAGACCAAATTCCTCCTACAAACTACAAGTTTGCAAATTTTAATCTAGGCATTGGAATTAGCACAAAATCAATGATGAAAATATTATACTATTGAATGGAGACATCCCCTAAGGAAAGTTAATTTATTTTGAAGCACTTGGGGGAGCAGTCAATATAAAGAAGATATGTATGGTAGATTGAAAATATGGCTGCAATATTTTACAGCTCCCATTAAGATGTATAGTTTATTTCCTCCCACACTGAACCTGTGTTGGACTTGTAATACATGTTGATCAAGAAAATGTGTAGAAAAATTTTTTGCAAGAGTTCCAGAACATGGATCCTGAGAGGTCTTGCAGCTTCTGCTCTTAGTCACTGAATGTTACCCTGAGACTGACCATATAAAGAAGCTCAGTTTAGTCTATTGGAGAGTGAGAGACCACTTGGAGCAGAACTGAGAATCCCCAGCTGACAGCCATGTGAACTGTTGTTCATGTGACTAAGGACATTTGGACCCTTCTGCCCAACTGAACTTCTAGATGAATGTACTCATGTGAATAAGCCTAGTCAAAATAAGCAGAAGTTCCAACCAACCAACCATGGAATTATGATAAGTAAATCATTTTGTTTTAAACCAGAAAGTTTCAGGGTAGTTTGTTACACAGCCACAAATACCTGGTATACTATGTTTCTCATTAGTTGAAAAATTCAATGAAATATTCAAATATACTTGAAAATATTGAAGAATCAGATTGCAGAATAAGAGCTAGTAATGATAACATTTAAACTTTTTAGCTCCATGATTCTTTGACTTCCTAAGACTTCTTTTGCAACCCTGAGATCTTGAAAGTTGTAATGTGATGTAAAAAAGTTGGACAGGAGCTTCTTTTCTTTTTCAGAGTTAACTAATAAACATCATACTAGTCCTATTCAGCAAAACAGCTGTTATTAATATTGCAATGCTATAACAAAATTAAAGGTAATAAAATATTTGTATTTTAATAAAACATAATACCACAGTCAAACTAGAAACAGAAATAAAATTGCTTGACTTACTGCATTAATATTTATTTGAAGTGTGAAAAGTTTAGCATTTAAACAATAGGAGTTAGATGTATTTTAAACATAGAACCCTCCCACATTAGTATAGCATGCCATTATACAATTAGCAGTTAGGTGCACTATCATTTTTTTTTAATTATAGGCCCATAAAATTAAATTAGTTAAGAGTAAACTAATGAAAGAGACTACTTTTTGTTTTACTGAGAATATAGCATGAATATAGTTTTACATGAATATGGATGCAGACACATGTGGGAGTCAGATTTACATTTATTAAATTAATAGAGAGATTTTAAAAATCAAGAGTAGCATGGGTTTATTTTAAATGGCACCAACACATTAGGCTTATGAAATAGAAAACCAAGTGTGATGTGCTCAAAAAATCATTGATTTATTCCAAAATAGTAAATCTAGTACAGCACCTAGATGCTCCTCATTCTTCACTCTTCCTTTGCCCAATGCATATAAAAATTACCCTTCTGTTTTCATTCAGTCAAATTCTAAAGCAAGTTAAAGGTCCTTTCAGACTTCTCAAACTCATTACACTCTGTTATGACTGTCCTTGGGTTTTGATTCAGAAAGAGAAATAAGGCATATTGCTAAGTTTGGAATACAAAACTGCTATATTTACTTTCATTTTAGGACTCACAACTCATGATAGGTTCTGAGAGGAACCGAAGTTGAACAGGAAAATATAATGTAACCCTAAAATTACTGCTACATAAAAGCTGGGCACTGGACTAGCTTTTGAATGCGCTTGAGTATCACATGTATTCTGGCTTGTTTTTTCTGTTACCTCCATTATAGACAGAAAGTAAAACTCCCCAAACTCTACTTGCATTCGCACATTTGTCTCATAGAAGACCCAGAAGAAAGAAAAAAAAAAAGTTCATGTTAAGCCATCTCAAAGCAGACTCTTCTATTATTTTAAGAAGATAAAAGCCAAATGAGCTACTTCAAAGACTGTTACAGAAAAATTCACCTCCAGGGGACCAAAAATAATCAGGCTGAGAAAATATAGCAAATGGACTTTTGTAGCTTATGTTGCAAAACCAATAACTCTTTAGACAAGAAGAAATAAATTCAGATTTATTACTCCTTTCTAAGCTTGGTAACGGTAATTCTTTGAATTCACTTTAAAAATTCTATCAAAAAGTCCACTGGGGAGTGAAGATTGTGGCATAGGAAATTCCCAGGAACATATTCCTCCAGAGACAGCTAAATAAAAGGGCAGATTCAACACTCTTTGAACACTGGAGGATGATAGAAACTGGATAATGACTCTACAAATGTTGAAATGAGGGGGAAAAAGTAGAAGAGGTTGGAGAGCGAAGAGTTGGACTTACAGTCTAGACACCTCCCCCACCCTGAGATCAAGGTGGTGTAAAAATACACATATTGGTGACACTCCAGCCCAGGCACCTCCTACCATGGTCACTTACCACAGAGCTACCCACTGCAGCAACTTAGAGTCCCATGCACATTCAGGAATGGTACCTAAAGCCACAGAGACCAACAGTGGGGCCTAGCAATTGGCACATGCAATCATTCAAAGCAGCCCTCCAGAAACCAGACCTACCCATGGTGGAACTTTTTGCAATCTGTGACACTCCCAGCTCATACCCTAATTACTGGTTCACTTAGATGAATATTTTGGTCCCACCTGGTTCGATAAGCCAGGATCTCCTACCATGGAAGTTATTAAGAGAAAAAGCTACATGGAAAGGAGAAACTGAGCTACTGTACAAAGTGCAGACCCAGAGCTGAAGTCTGTTATGAATGAGCAATCTAGTGTGTGGGAGAGAAGTTGAGCACATCATAGCTGCCAGGGAGGAAAATGTGTTTAAAAACAAATAGAGGGAAGCGGCTGTGGCTCAATCAGTAGGGCTCCCGTTTACCATATGGGAGGCCCCGGGTTCGGTTCCCGGGGCCTCCTGGTGAAGGCAAGCCCGCCCGCGCGGCGTGGTTAGCTGACCCGGCGAGCACAAGCAGCAAGGGGGGGATAAATGAATAAATAAATAAAATCTTAAAAAAAAAAAAAAAAAAAAAAAAAAACAAATAGAAAAGTACAGGATTACCAGAGGAATAACAATGAAAAGGAAATTCTCTCCTGGAGGGGAAATGTTTGCATATCCTGGGGCAATCTTGAAATTTACTGTACATGTCTAGGGTAAGAAGCAGGTACAGACATACCCGAGGAAAAAACTGAACTGTTAACAATGGGTGCTCTAAAGGTTCAATATAAACTAGACAAATAATTAAGAAGAACATTAACACACAGCCAATCTACAATAAAACTTTAGGCAAGAGGAAGAAACTTACTTCCAGAGTTAGAACATCAAAATAATCAAATGCCCAGACATCTACAAAAGATCACAAGTCATACAAAAAAAAGATAAAATAAAAAAGGAAGAGATGGCACATTCAAGGAAACAATTAAAATAACAGATAAAGCAAAGATATTGGAACTAATCAAAGCCATTCAGTCAAATCTTCTAAATAAGTTCAATGAACTAAAGGAAAATATGGATATAAAACTATAGGATATCAAGAAGACTATTTGTGAACATGAAGAATTAGAAAGTTTAAAAGGAACATAACTAAATTTACAGGGATGAAAAACATAGTAATAGAGATTTAAAATACAATAGAGTTGTACAAAAGCAGATTTAAACAAGCAGAAGAAAGATGCAGCAAACTAGAAAACAGTATGATCTAAATCATATATTCTGAAGATCAGATAGAGAAAAGAATGAAAAAAAGGGAGAAGAGCCCAGGGGACCCGAGTGACAACATGAAGCTTATTAAGATACTCATTATGAGAGTTCCAGAAGGAGAGAAGAAGGAAAAAGTGGCAGATAGAATATTTGAGGAAATAGCCTGTGTTGGTTTGAGTCTTTTATGGAATCCAGAAAATTATGTCCTTAAATTGAACCTATTATAAACCTTTAATCATATTAGATGAGTTAAGAGCCTTCTGATTAGATTCCTCCAGTCAGTCATAGCCTGGGCTGAGTCTTAATTTTCTTACTGCAGTCCTTTATAAATGGAGGAATAAGCCACAAACAGAAGAAAACAGTCACAGTAACAGAGAGAAGCATCCAGAAGTTGAAGTTAAAGAGAGAAAAGCCCAAGAATGAATAGCCTGAAGAAGAGCTAGCAACGAGGCCTAGAGGAGAGAGAAGAGATGAGCTGATGCCACCATTATGCTCTGCCATATGCCTGATCACCCACATCTGAGCATGGGGAGAAAGTGAGCCTGGAGGAGAAGACAGAGACCAGCAGAGCTGTCATTGTGCCTTGCCATGTGGCAGGAGTCCAGGACTGCCAGCAGCCAGCCTTCAGGGAGAGACCTTTGCCTAATGCCTTGATTTGGACATTTTCCCTAGCCTTGTAACTGTAAGCTTTCAACCTAATAATTCCCACTGTAAAATCAAACCCATTTCTGGTATATTGCTCCCAGCAGCTTTTAGCAAACTAAAATTTAGCCAAACATTTCCCAAATTGGATGAAAGACATGAATAGATAAAACCAAAAAGTGCAATGAACTCCTAAAAGGATAAATATTAATTGACCTACTTCAAGACATATAGTAATCAAAATGTTGAATGCCAAAGATAGAGAATTCTGAAAGCAGCAAGTGAAAAGTGAGTTGTCACATAGAAGGAATTCTCAATAAGACTAAGGACCAATTTCTCATCAGAAATCATGGAAGCAAGAAGGAAGTGGTATGGCATATTTAAAGCACTGAAAGAGAAAAACTACAGGCCAAGAACACTTTATCTGGCAAATCTGTCAAATATGAGGGTGAGTTTAAGACATTCACAGATAAACAAAAACTGAGGGAGTTTGTTGCTAAGAGACCTGTCCTACAAGAAATGCTAATAAGAATTCTTCAGGTTGAAAGGAAAGGACAAGAGACAGTAGCTTGAACCATTATGAAGAAATGAAGATCTCCAGTAAAGGTAACCACATGCATAAAAGCAAGAGCCAATAGTATATTATACTCAGTATGTTACTCTACTCTTTATTCCCCATAAGATTTAGAATACAATTGATTAAGAAATAAATGTATTTATATGTTATGGACTTGCAAAATATAAAGAGGTAATGTGGTGGTTTGAAGCTGTATTACCCCAGAAAGGCATGTTTTAAAATTTAATCCATTCCTGTATGTGTGGACCCATTGTAATTAGGACATTTTGAAGGGGCTATTTCAGTTAAGGGTAACACATCTTATTCAGGATGTGTTTTAATCATCTTTAAAAAAGGAATGAATACAGAAAGAGGGAGAGAAAGCCATGGAAGCAAGAAGCTGAAAGCAACAAAACCCAGAAGAGAAGGAAAAGGCCAGAAGATGCCACCATGTGCCTTGCCATGTGGCAGTGGAGTCAAAGATCACTGGCAGCCAGTATTTGGGAAGAATGCATTGCTTTGATGACTTGATTTGGTCATTTTACTCAGCTTCAAAACCGTTAAGCTAATAAATTCCCATTGTTAAATCAACCCATTTCATGGTATCTGCTTTCAACGGCCTAGCAAACTAAAACAGGTAATATGTGACAAAAAACAATATATAGAGAGAAAATAGAGGGATATGTGAACAGAGACTGTGTATACTATTGAGTTATGTTGCTAACATTTAAAACTAGTAGGTTATAGACTTAGGTTATTTAATACAAACTCCAGGGTAACCACAAAGAAATTATTTAAAACGAATACAGAAATGGAAATGAGAAAAGGATTGCTCAATTACATCACAAAAGATCAACTGTACACAAAAGAAGTTTGCAGTAAAGAAAAAGTGGGACAAAAGATATAAGACATATAAGAAACAATGGACAAAATGACAGAAGTATGTCCTGGCTGATCAGTAAAATTACACTGATGTAAGTGAATGAAACTATCCAATCAAAAGACACAGTTTGGCAGAAAGAATAGAAAAAGCACAATCCAGCTATGTGTTTGTTTACAAAACATCCCCCTTAGACACAAAGACACAAATAAGTTGAAAGTGAAAGGCTGAAAAAAAAAAAAATTCCATGCAAGTAGAAACCAGACCAGAGCTTGAGTAGTTAGCTAATACCAGATAAAATAGACTTTAAGTCAAAAACTGTTACAAGAGGCAAAGAATGACTGTATATTAATAAAGGGTCTATCTACCAGGAAGATATAGCAATCATAAACATTTTTGCCTTTAATCACAGTACCCCAAAATACACAAAGCAAACATTGACAAAACTGAAGGGAGAAATTGATGCCTCTACATAGTAGTAACAGATTTCAATACCCCACTTTGATCAAAGGATAGAACATCTATATGGAAGAGCAATAAGGAAATGTAGAATTTGAACCATACAGTAGATTAACTAGTCCGGAAGACACATCCAGAACACTACATCTGAAAACAACAGAACATACATTCTTCTCAAGTGCACATGATCATTCTACAAAATAGACTACAAGTTAGGTACAAAACTAGTCTTAATAAATTTCAATACTGAAAGGGAAATGTAAAGCTCTAAATGTTTATATGAAAAAAAAAGGAAAGATTTTAAATCAGAGACCTAATTTCACACTTGGAGGAAATAATCCAATATATCAGTAGATACTGAGAACAGAAAGAATGAACACTTAAGAGCAAAGCTAGGTAGGCTTTTGTTAGGTGTGGAGGAAATTACTGTCATTGTGTTATGGAAACACAGGCTCAGGCACAACAGAGATTTTCAGCAAGTGATCACTTTATTACTTACATGGCAAAAAGGGTCCAGAAGAGCAGGGGAAGAGATCCCATCATGGTCATTCCACAGGAAGACCAATTAGTAGGGTTAGGATCAGGGACAATGTCAGGGACACATGCCCTGCTTTGCATCAGAGATGCAACGTTTGTGTTGCCCAGATGATGGGTTTTTATACACCCCATCGGAGGGGACCCTGTCAATGAGTAAAAGCATGCATCAAGCAAACTTTGTTGTGCCCTGGCGAGCAACTGGGACTGGTTAAGATTGAATGTCTCCCTTGGGCTGCTTGCAGTCTCTTGTGAAATGGAAAGATATCAAACACCTGTGTGCAAAGAAGCAAAAATGGAAACATATGTATCACGTTTGTGCAAACAAGCAATAAGGGAAAAGGAGTGGGGTAGGAGAGTGCTGGAAGATGGCCTCTGAGTGTGTTTATGATTTCTGCAGCGTTAGGTAGGATTTCATCAGAATTCCTCTGCCTTGATGAAGTACCTTTGGTAATTCTTTGTTAACTCTGCATAGCAAATTGCCTCAAGGAAGCTACCTAGGTGTTACCTGAATTGCCACACGCTTCACTGAAGTTAATAAATCTTTAATTTATGTGTGCCATTATAATAAACACAAAGTCAAAGACACATAAAGGAAAAGAGGGAGGGAAGAAATAAAGAGTGAAGGAGATAAGGTAGAAATGAGAGTGGGAAAGAAAAATTTCTTAAGGTGTTTTAACTAAAGGCCTTTGACACCAACAAAGTTCTGCTTTTTAACTTACTGTTTCCAGATCCAATTGCACTATTTTTATAGCTTTATTTCTGGATGTATTTAGAAGAAAAGCAGAGGAGGCAGAGAATTCAGTAAGACAGTTACTCTCCAGGGTATAGCTGCCATTTTTTTCTTTTTCCAATACATCTTATTTTAAGCTACAGCAACAATACACCTGAAACCCTATTCAGCAAAGTGAAGATTCATTCAATATGTTTCTTTGCCACAATGTTCACTCCAACACCAGAATATAATCACTGCAGCCTAGGTAGCTATACAGTGGTAATGCAGAAGTCTAACTTCCTTCTTCATGGTTTTCAGGTAAAAGAAATGAAAATATGGATCTTGTAACTTTAGTGTAATGTCAATTCATCCCATATTTATTGATTATATTTTGCTTCTATAATAATTCATTATGTACACTAATATATTATTGCCTAAAACTACTACCTGATTCATAAATTTCATTATTACAACTTATTTTATTTAAGAAACATAACAAGAATTCATTAAAAATGTTAGGCCCAAGTGTATTAAAATAATTAAATGAGATTAAGCATGAAGTTATTTTTGACAGCTATATCTCATAAATGGTTCATGGTTTCAGGTAAAAGTTTTACTCTCACATATAGTTGAGTGTTTCATAAGGAAAGAAGAAAACTCCAGAGGTAAATATATTTATAACTCTTATAAATATTTGAATATTTATATGGCACTATAGCTAATAAAACATCAATGTAAACCATTTTCATTTTGTCTGACAGAATTCATCACACAAATAGAATAGAAAATATTCAAAGAATATACTGAAAGTGTTTTTGAAACATAATATGAAATAATGAGCATTATAACTCCATCCTTATTTGAACCCGCATATAAATTTGTGTTATATCTTAATCAAATATCTAAGCCATCAAAAGAAAAAGGCTCTCAAAAAGCAGCATAACAAGTTTTTCCACATAGCAGTGATTTTCAATGGGTGATTTTGACCACCCGGGAACATTTTTAAATACTTGGAGGATTTTTATATTCATTATAACTGATGGATGGTAGGTGTTACTGAAATTTAATGGATAGAGGCCAGAGATACTGCTAAAAATCCTACAATGCACAGGACAGCCCCCACAACAAAGAATTATCGGGTCCAAAATGTTAATCATGCTGAGGTTGAGAAAGCCTACTATATTAGAATAAATTTTGTGACAGTTACTAATTATCACAACTCAACTTTTCTTCCACACTGAAATGTCTAATATGCTACTGATCTGCTGATCCTAAGCTGAAACTAAATTTTATATTGATTTGCACTGAAACATAGAATTATAAAATTTGATTTTTCCCATTATTGAAGAAGCTGGCATAAAGCTTTAGTGACAAGATGAAAAAGCAACATTTATAACAAAGAGGTAGAAGTCATCTCCAAAGTCTTCTATCTTGGCAGTTTATTGTGAAATGATTTAAAACCACAGAAAGAAGAAAAAAAATGTATCAACCAAGTCTATGGGTCATCTGTCTGTTTAGAAAAACTAAATCTGGCATGGACAGGGTTTCATTTCTAACCAAACAAGATGCGTTAGTGGTATGAGAAGCAAAAATTAAATCAGGGTATTATCTCTACTAATAGCTGGAAATAATGGAACTTGGCAAATCTTCAATTACAGAAAATAATTCAATGCTTTAACGATGTGAAATTTAAAACTCAGATAATGTTTAAATACTTGAACTTGACACATTTCTGCCACCTCTGCTTTTTACCTAAATAAGTCCAGAAATAAAACTATAAAAATAGTGCAACTGGATCTGGAAACAGTAAGTTAGAAAGTGGAGCTTTGCTGATGTCAAAAGTCTCTATACAAAACACCTACCTGAAAAAAAGGAATATCTGAGAGAATAATTTTATACCATGAAGATTTATATCATATAAGAACAGACATTTATGAATACTTTTAATTAATAAAAATATTTCTTAAAATGAAAGAGACAATTGTCTTTAAAGTTCAATTAGGTATCACACTTATCCCTTTCACATTGTGACTTTCCCCATTGCAGCTTCAATATATTGTGGGTTAGCATAAGAAATTAAATGGGACTTTTGGGGGGGGGGGGGAGTTTGGCAGAAGCTGCAGATGAACTCAAAGGCCAGCAGATGACACAGAAAAAGTTTAGAAACTCATAAATGCATAGCATATATGTATAGTATTGTATAATATCCACATATTTTATCTTTAATACCATAAGTGAACACAATTTCTCCTTTAAAGTTAAAATAAGTTAAAAGTTAAAGTTTGCGAAAAGAACACAAAAGCCAGCAGACAACATACAAAGGCTAGAAATTTAGAGATATCTTAAAATTTTAGTAACTCATAAATACATACAGTGTATGTACTACTGTTATGTATAATGTTACCTATATAGTATGCATTTTATTGTTTAGTAACAAATGAGCAGCTACACTTTTTTTTTTTTCTTAAAATTAAATTTAAAAAATTAAAAGAATGCCATTCTATACACTGGTTTGGGGATGCCAAGAGTTTTTACACACTCTCTCACCTGACATCTCACGGTGAACTTTGCATCTTGAGTTTCTTTTATCTTGTGTTGTTTAAACTCTATAAACCCTATTAAAATCATGGATCCCAAGCATAGTATCCCTAGTGGTTTGGAAAGCGTTCCCAAAGAACAGAGGAAAGTGATGAACTTGAAGGTAAAAATAGAATTGTTGGATATGCTTCATTCAGGCAAAACTGCTGTGGTTGGCCACAATTATGGTGTCAATCAGTTGACTATAAAGCATATCAAGAAAAAAGAGAAAGAAATCCGCGAAGCCATTGCTGGCGCTACCCAACAACTGCAAATCATTTGCATAAACCACAAGATCCGCATCTCTCTTGCATAGAGAATGCAACTTTCTTTTGGATACAGGATTGTTACAAAAAAAGTCCTTCTGGTAGACTTTGGCATCATACTAGAAAAGGCTATGTCCTTATATGATTCCCTGAAAGAAAATGAAGGTGAAGGATCTACCCCTACGGATTTTCAGCCAGCAAAGTCTTGACCTAAGCAGTGTAACCGTAATGGGATAGGCAGTGTCTACTGATCAAGAGGCAGGTAGGGAGTTTCCTGAAACCCTGAAGAAACCGTTTTGCTGAAGACAAAATAAACAGACCTTAAAAAGGAGGTATAGAGCAAGTTTATTGAGCTAAAGTTGCATTAATTCAGGAGCAGAACCAAAAGAGGTTTCTGCTCAAAGGGTTGAGCTGGGGGAGCAGATTATATGGCTGCTTGAAACAAAGGGAAGGGTGGAGGAATGGGAAGGTGTGAGGGAGACATAAATTATGGTGAGTGTATGAGCTGTGTGAGTTACGAGGATGACCTGAACTACATGGAAAAAGGGGGCTGTGGACGGTCCCAGCAGGGTGTCCTCCAGGCCCAGTTCGTTAATTAGCAAGCAGGATGTTGGTGTAAGGTTGTGACCCTCTGGTGAAGATCAGCTGACTTTGCCCTTGTCAGCCTGATCTCTTTGTTATAGTTCTTCCTTCCAGGCAGGGGCAGGGGTCTTTATCAGCACCAGAAAGGATCATCTGTATGTCAGGCTGCTTCAGTTACTATAATTTCTCTGTAATCTCCTGGATAAAATGGAAGCTCAAGCAAATAAGGATGGCTAGTAAAATAATTTACCATTCCAATTTCATAAAACTAATTGAAGAGAATGGCAACAAACCAGAACAGATATTCAATGCTGACAAAACTGTCCCTATATTGGAAAAAAAAATGCCTCAGATGATATACATCAGCCAAAAAGAGAAGTGAGCCCTAGGTTTTAAAGCCACAAGGAATAGGGTAACCCCATTTTTTTTGTGCCAGTGTCATAGGGTTCATAATAAAGCCAGCCTTGACATATAAATCTGTTAACTCTTGAGCTTTAGGACAAGTACCAGCTGTCTGTCTTCTGGATATTCAATAAAAAAGCATGGACGACCAAAGCTTTTCCTTGACTGGTTCCATCAGTGTTTTGTGTCAGAGGTTAGAAAATACCTTGCCACAAATGATTACCCTTTAAGGTGTTAGTGCTTCTGGACAATGCTCCCAGCCACCCAGAACCCCGTGAATTCCATGCTGAAGGTGTTGAAGCTGTCTACATGCCACTTATATGGATTTTGCAGATCACAGGGGCACTGCGCCCCTAACCCCACAATGTGGAAGGGATAATTGTAGTTTCATTGTCCCAAATGCATGTCTAAAGTATAAAATTAATTATTGGTAATGGAACAGGAATCTTACATTTCTGTTATTATTCAAAGAAAATTAAACCCAATGTCCTGAAATCCACTTTGCTGTGATTATATTGTTTCAAAATCCATTACTTCTCCAACCTCTGAAATTTTACTATGGATGTATTGCATCAAAAGTTGTATCTTTTATTCACCAAAAAATAGACAAACTCTTTAAAAAACATTTTCAGCACCAGACAGAAGAAACATCTTCCCTTTGATTATACTTGACAAAGGTCTAAGCAGTCTGCTTTCTTTTCTTTTCAGGCATCCTTTCTTTTTTATTTGCTCTTTCTTAGATTCAGTGTTATTTTCAAACCACTTAAAAGTGCTACTATGAAAAAATAAATGAAATTATTTTTCATTTATTTCCAATTCATAACAGATGAAATAAAAACAAAGTACTTTGGGATATAGTCCAAGTTTTTGTGCCTAATATATTTACAGTAAAAAATAACATGTAAAACCATGTTTCAGGAATAAAAGAGAAAAAGGAAAAATTGAGTCTTTAAAAAGAAGAAGAAAAGAAAAATATAAGTCTAAGAGTTTCCCTAGCAATAGACTAGAGACAAATATTTTCCCAGTACCTCATAGCTGAATGACACTTTAAAGGAAATTTAAGCTAACTCATTCATGTACTTTCTATAAAACAAAAGCAAGAATTGAATAATCGTCATTTGTTTCAAAATAAAAGTAAACTTTGATTTAGGGTAAAGAATTTTGGAAAAGTGTTTAAATGTCTTTAAAATTAAGTGAATATATATGAAACATTCTCTCTCCCACCTGTTGAGCAAGTTGCTAGAACGGGGCATCATGGACCAACAGAAACTTTCAGCAAATGATGCCTTTAATGTACAGAATAAGGAATTCAGGAAAGCGGATGTAGCTCAAGTGGTTAAGTATCTGCTTACCATGTAGAAGGTCCCGGGATTGATCCCTGGTACATCCTAAAAACAAACAAAAAAACAACTCTCATTGGGGAACGGATGTAGCTTAGTGGTTCAGCACCTGCTTCCCATGTATGAAATCCTGGGTTCAATCTCTGGTACCTTCTAAAAAAAAAAAAAAAAAAAAGAAAAAAAAATTCAGAGAGGGTAAAACTTCCTTGTCACTTATATAGGAAGTCCCTTCACGGCCAATCTCCTGGGCTGGCCAAAAACTGCTCTGGGTAGGGGTTGATAGATGGCAACTCTGCACATCCCACTTAACATGAAGTCTATGCTGTGGCTTTTATCCCCCTCTAAGGGGGATGAGGCACTGCTACTGAGAATTCCTGTTCTGATAAGCATCTGGGGTTGTTTGTTCCAGGTTGAAGGTTGAAGGTCTGGCAAGGTCTTTTCATTAGACTTAACATCTCCCCCAGGTTGTGGAATGGCACACAATAGAAAAGGAGGTGGGGGTAGCAGAAAGCCAGAAGACAGCTGCTTAGTGTGTTTTTGTGATTTCTCCAGAGAAAGAGCTGGGGGTAGGTGAGGTCTCAGTGATGGCAGATTAGCAGATGTCTGTGGCTTCCTTAACACCCT
The DNA here is from genome assembly GCA_026826555.1 of Tolypeutes matacus. Lineage (NCBI taxonomy): Eukaryota > Metazoa > Chordata > Mammalia > Cingulata > Chlamyphoridae > Tolypeutes > Tolypeutes matacus. Next base: position 2,794,939 of record JAKSZT010054489.1, read on the forward strand.
CCTCTTTCCCTGCCTTCATTGATTTCCCTCCCTCTTTCATTAAATTAGAGAATTTATATAAATGTGCTTAATGATATATTAGCTTTCCATTACTGTCTAAAATCACAAAAATTTAAAATAATGCATATTTATTATCTTAGAATTTCTATCGGTCAGATATCTAGACATCGCTTAGGTAGGTTCTCTACTTCAAGGTATCTCATAGTGCTGTAATCAAGGTATTGGCTAGAGCTTGAGGTATCATCTCAAGACCCAACTGGCCAAGGGTTTTCTTCCATGGTCATTTATGTGGTTTTTTGGCAGGGTTCATTTCTTTGCAGGTTATCAGAACTGAGGGCCTCAGTTCTTTGCTGGCTTTTGGCTGAAGGCCACTCAGTCCCTTGCTATGTGGGTCATTCTATAGGCCAGATCACATGGCAACTTGCTTCATCAAACCAGCAAGGGAAAGATTCAGTTAGCAAGACAAAAGTTGCAATATTATATAAAATAATAAAATAATCATGGAAGTGACATTCCATCACATTTTCTGTACTTCAATCATAAGAAGCAAGACTCGGGTTCTGCCCACACTCAAGAGGTAGAGAATGCAAAAAGGTGTGCACATCAGCAGAAGAAAGCACTTGGCACCATCTTGGACTTTCTTCCCCACAGTGGCTAAAATTTATTGGACTGAAGGGTCCATCAATTTCTGGTTGTCCCCAATTCTTCCTTTTCTCTATAATACTAAAACCCCTTTATCTTATCAAGTCAAAATGGAATAAATACTTTGTCTCTCCTAAAGCTAATTGCAGTTAGGTGGCCAATGGAAGTTATATGGACAACTTTTTTCTTCCCTCTTACTGGAACATGGAAATGGTTGTGAATCATCTTTAATTACATGGCGTTACTGTCCAAGTGCTTTACATATATTAACATGAGGTAGAGAGTCTAATTACCCTGATATTATAAATAAGGGAAGTGAGTCACAAAAAATTAAATATTATTTTCAAAGTCACAAAGTAATTGCTTGTGTTATAACTGGAAGCCAATAAATATAAATCCAGAGCTCACAGTTTTCAGTTGATTATTATTAGTGTTCTTTACAACTTCACAATTTGCATTAGTCACCACTTAAGCAAAAGTATTTTTAGCTTAGAACAAATTATTTCAACGACACAGAAAAATCATCTGCATATCCTGAAAAGTTTTCTCTAATATCCACTTGTCTCATCAGTGGTGATCACCAACATAGATAGCTTTGGTTTTGGCATCACTGGAAAACATGATCTCAGGATGACAAGCTAATGCCTTGTGGTTTCATAAACAAATTTTAAATGTATTCTCTACATATGATAGAGTTTTTTGAAAAGCTCTCTGCAAGAAGAAAGCTCTGTATCCAAGAAGAAACATCTATATTTAAGAAGGCCTGTATGTATTGTAATAAGAAACACCTAATACCTAGAAGTTAAACTTAGTCATTAACATTTGAGATATTCAATTAAAATAAATTAGGTTGAATGAATAAATATAATTAATTAATATAATTTCCTAAAATTAAAACACCTAAACCCAGAAGTTTTTTTTTTTTTTTTTAAGTTCTCAAGCAAATTTAAGAAATTTACTGTTTAGTAACAAAGTTTTCTTGCTCTCTGAATTAATCTCTATTAATTTTATTTCCAATCAGGTGCATAAACACACACACATAAACAGACTCATATGTAAGCATGCACACACACATGCCAAGAAAAAGTTAAGTAGTGTAAAAGATAAAGTCAAGATGTACTTACTATAGAATTCTGATAAACTTGCAAGAGTCACACTATTCTTCCATCTGTAAAAGTCACTCAGTGTGGCAGTGGCTCTTAGTGGGGGACTATGACTTCATAGAAACTTTTATATTCTTTGCATAGCCAGAGAGGAAAATAGTGGGATTTTTCACACCGAATTGTAAATGAAAATCACTGCACTTTGTTGTCCATTAAACAAATTTGTGAAGAGGCATATTTGGATATGTTATTCACAACAAAAGGAGCAGCAACAAACAACAGCAAAAACAATTATATATATATAATTTCCTGGTTGTCAGAGGGGACAAGAGACAAAATCAAATTGCATTATAACATGGACCTTTTGAGATTTTTTAATACTAATTGCAAAACCAACATTATTGAAAATAACCTCTATTTTCAACCTAATTACAATTTTTAATCTATATCTCATCCCATTAGTATGCTGTGTACTTCCTAAATTAAACTGTTTTGTCTATCTGTCTTAATGCTCTTTGCTTCACTACTTTACTCACTATGTGCCAATTGCTTATTTGATAATGAAGTAGAACAATTCAAGAATTTAGTGAATTATTTTTTTTAATTTCATTCACTAGCTCTGGACTTAAACTTTTATTTATAAAACTTATTTCATTCTCAAATCATGAATTTTTCTTTTAAATGCAAAAGTAATAGATGGCATTGGTTTAAGTGGGCACTCACCATCTCTCTCACAAAAAAATGGCTAAGAAGGGGCAAAATCCTGCCTGAGTAGACTGTTTTGGGAACCCATAGAGCAGAAGTCTTCAGGGCTACGATCTGGAGGAACTGGACATAGAGATAAAAAGTCCATGGGAAAACCATGAGTTTTTCGCCCTGGTGGCTGGAAATGGCTGGGAGTTAAGCCACACCCTCAAGGCAAAAAGCTGGGAACTCTGACTCCCACCTGCCACGGAGCGGGAGGGAGCTTCCTCCGGGAGTAAGAGGGTTCTGGTGAAGGGTGGGGAAGGTTTTTCTTTCTGTGGGTTAGGTTACCCAGACCCCCACTGAACTTTAAAGAGCATACCAGCTGGCAAGGGGTGGCCCCGGGAAGAGGTGATAAGCAAATCTGCTTAGGCAGCCTGATTTACCTAGCCCACCTGGGAGAGAGGAACGACTGGTAGAGGGTGGAGTCAGGTAATTGACTAGTCTAGTGCTGAAAATTATCAAAAATCCAACTCCCCTAAGGGAGGCAGGCAGTAGGAAGTACTTAATAACCTTCCAAGGGTCTATTTAGGGTGGCTTGGGAGGATGGGGAGGTCTGGAAGAGGATTGAGAGTCATTTCTCTGTGGTGAGTTTGGATACCACGGTCCCATTTGAATTTCAGAAGGGAACTCAACCTGCACAGGAGAGGTGAGGAGGGATCCCATCACACAGACTATTACATCCTGCTTCACTGGGAGAGAAAGCTATAAGAATAGAAAGGGGGCAGAGACAGGTAGGCTCCAAATCAGCAGGAATCTACCCAATTGTAAAGAATCAAACTTGCCCTAGAGAAAGTGACTGGGTAGCTCTCTAACTAAATGACCCAATGAGAAAGTTTAGCTCAGTGGAGGAATCTCCGCTTTGAATATATGAGGTCCCTGGTTTGATTCCCGGCTGTCCATAGAGTACTTATCCCCAGGGATATCAAGCACCCAGCTGATACTTCAGGACAAGGAACACACAAACATTATTTTTGTATTAGCTTCTCTTGGGTCTCTTACTTTTCTTTTAAAAGATTCCATTTTTTAAAAAATTTAACTTAGTTTATTTGCTAAAACCTGATTCAAAACCTGCAGAAGGCAGGCTCCAGGATAATTGATTGAAGAACACCAGCAGCCTGAGAAGCTCCTCAGGGGCCTAAGAGGGAAGGCTGTTTTTCCTAAGTTTTTGTTTGATTGCTTACTTGAGTGTCTCTATTTTGTTCTTCTTTTTATTCTCCTCTTCCCCCACCCCAATTTTTTTTTTTAATTAGGTGCTGCTGTCTTGTTTCTTGCTTGCTGTGTTTCCCCCTTCCCTTGTTTCCTCTTTTTTTGTATACCAATTTTGTATAGCTATGCTGTTTCTTTTCCTTCCTTCATCTTTCTGTCTTCTGCTTTCTGTTTTTGTTCTTACATTCCACCTCTTTGTTTAGTTTTGATTTTTTTTTTTTGTTTTTGTTTCTAACTCCTCTATTCTGTTTTCTTTCTCTTTTTAACTTTTTTGCTTATTGTCTTTCTTTTCTCTTTCCCTCACTTTTATCACTCTGGAATTTTAATTCATTCTAGATATTTTTCTCCATTTAGTTTTTCATTTTATTGTTTGTATCCCACTACTTTATTCTTATTCCTCTGCACTTCTCTCATGAGTTCATTATTCATTATCCTAGGTCTTATATGGTTCCTCTTGAACATTTTATTATTATTATTGCTATTACCTTTTTCTCTTCTTATCTCTTTCCCTTTCCTTGATCTTAATCTTTTTCTGTCAAGAGAACAAAGACAACAGCAAGAAATAGAAAAAGAGGAACAAAGTGTCAAAGACAAAACTTACCACACACACAAGAACAGCAACTAAATAAAACCTTTGAGTAGAGAGAGAAACTAATCAACTAAATAAATCTATCAAGATAAAGAGAGGACTAAACACCAACAATAAATTATAAAACATTCTAAGAAACAGGAAGACATGGACTAGTGCAATGGACAAACTAAAAACCAGGAGGAGATGCAGAACATGGAAGTAATCAAAGCTGTCCAAACAAATATCATGAGCCAACTTAATGAAGTGAAGGAAGAAATAAAGAATATTAAGAAGAACTGGGAGAACATACTGAAGAAATTGTAAATATACATAAAAAGGTAATGGATATGATCATGATGAAAGGCACAATCCAAGAAATCAAGAATACACTGGAAGCACATAACAACAGATTTGAATAGGCAGAGGAAAGAATTAGCTATGTGGAAGACAGTAGTTCTGAATTCAAACAGAGAGTAGAACAGATAGATAAAAAGATATAAAAAATCCAGTATGGACTTAGGGATATAAATGACAACACAAAGCACACAAACATATGCATTATAGGCATCTCAGAGGGAGAAGAGGAGGGAAAGGGGACAGAAAGAGTGTTGGAAATAATAGCTGAAAACTTCCCAACCCTATTGAAGGAGATGGATGTCTATGTTTAGGAAGTGCAGCATACCCCAAACAGTATAAATCCCAACAGGCCTAGTCCAAGACATATACTTGTCAAATTGTCCAATGCTCAAGACAAAGAGAGAATATTGAAAACAGCAAGGGAAAAGAGAACTATCACATACAAGGGAAGCTCAATAAGACTAAGGGCTGCTCTGTCATCTGAAACCATGGAAGCAAGAAGGCAGTGGTATGACATAGTCAAGGTGCTAAAAGAAAAAGAATTTCCAGCCAAGAATTCTCTATCCAGCAAAGCTGGCATTCAAAAACAATGGAGAATTCAAAATGTTCACAGATAAAGAGAAATTAAGAGAGTATGCCAATCAGAAACCTACCCTTCAAGAAATACTAAAGGGAATGCTACAGGTTGAAAGGGAAAAACAGGAGAGAGAGAGAGAGTTGGAGGATAGTGTAAGAAAACATTTAAAAAATGGAAATAAAACTACATGTGGTTTACATAAACCCAAAGAAAATATCACTAACGTAAGTAATTCCTTGAGAATAATAACTCAGAATGTTAATGGATTAAACTCACCAGTCAAGAGACACAGATTGGCACAATGGATAAAGAAATATGACCCATCTATATTCTGTCTACAAGAAACCCACCTTAGACCCAGGGGTTCAAGGAGACTGAAAATGAATTGCTGGGAAACAATTTTACAAGCAAATGACAGCCACAAAAGGGTCAGAGTAGCTATACTAATATCAGACAAAATAGACTTTAAATATAAAACTATTTTAAGAGACAAAGACAGACACTCTATATTAGTAAAAGGGATAATCTTTCAAGAAGAAAGAACAATCATAAACATTTATGCACCTAACCAGGGTGCCTCAAAATACATGAAGCAAACACTGTAAAAACTAAGTGGAGAAATAGATGCCTCTACAATTATAGTGGATGAATTTAATTCAGCATTATCAGCATTAGACAGAACGTCTTGACTGAGAATCAATAAGGAAACAAAGACTTTGAATAATACATTAGAGGATCTGGACCTAATAGACATGTACAGAACACTACACCCAAATACAGCAGCATATACTTTCTTCTTGAGTGCACATGGATCATTCTCCAAGATAGACCACATGCTAGGTCACAGAACAACTCTCAATGAATTTGGAAAAGATTGAAATTATACAAAGTAATTTCTCTAACTACGATGGAATGAAACTAGAAATCAGTAAGGACCAAGAACTAGATTAGGAAAAAAGATATGGAAGTTAAACAACACACTCTTAGACAGTGGGTAAGGGAGGAAAGTAAAAAAGAAGTAAGTAACTACCTTGAAATAAGTGAAAAGGACAGCACAACATATCAAAACCTATGGGATGCAGCCAAAGCTGTACTGAGAGGGCAATTCATAGCCATAAATGCATATATCAAAAAAGAAGAAAGAGCTAAAATTGTAGACCTAACTGCACACCTAGAGGAATTAGATAAAGAACAACAAATGAAGTAGAAAGAAGGAAATAACAAAGATTAAAGCAGAACTAAATGAAATAGAAAATAAAAAAGCACTAGTAAAGTAAACAAAACCAAAAGCTGGTTCTTCACAAAGATCAATAAAATTGACCCTTAGCTAGACTAACAAAGAAAAAAAGAAAGAAGATGCAATACACAAAATAAGAAATGAGGATGGGAATATCACCAATACCCCACAGCAATAAAGAGTATCATAAGAGGATACTTTGAAAAATTATATGCCATCAAGAAGGAAAATTTAGAGGAAATGGACAAATTCCTAGAAAAGCACAAGCAGCCTACATTGATGAAAGAAGAAATTGCTATACTCAACTGACGCATCACAAGTAATGAGATTGAATTTTTCACCAATAACTTCCCAACTAAGAAAAGCCCAGGACACACAGCTGAATTCTACCAAACATTCTGGAAAGAACTAAAACCAATCCTGCTTAAACTCTTCCAAAAACTAGAAGTAGAAGGAACATTGCTTATCTCATTCTATGATGCCAACATTACCATAATACCAGAGCCAAACAAAGATGCCCCAAGAAAGGAAAATTACAGAGCAATCTCCCTAATGAACCTAGATGTTAAAATCCTCAACAAAATACTTGTTCATTGTATTCAGCAACACATCAAATGAATTATACACCATGACCAAGTGGGTTTAATCTTGGGTATGCAAAGATGATTCAACATAAGAAAATCAATCAATGTAATACACCACATAAACAGATCGAGAAGAAAAAATGACATGATCATCTCTATAGAGGCAGAAAAAGCATTCGACAAAATGCAGCACCCTTTCCTTATAAAAACACTGCAAAAGATAGAAATAGAAGGAAACTTTCTGAACATCATAAAGGGTATATATGAAAAAAAACACAGCTAGCATCATATACAATGGTGAACTCCTAAAAGCTTTCCCTCTGAGATAGGGAACAAGACAAGTATGTCCACTATCACCGCTCCTATTTAACATTGTCTTAGAAGTACTTGCTCCAGCAACTAAGGCAAGAAAAAGATATAAAAGGCATCCGAATTGGAAGGAAGAAGTAAAAATTCCACTATTTGCAGACAACATGATCCTATACATAGAAAACACTGAGAAATATACAACTAAGCTTCTAGAAATTGTAAATGAGTTTAGTAAAGTTGCAGATTATAAGATCAATGATCAAAAATCAGTAACATTTCTGTACACCAATAATGAGCTATCTGAGGAGGAAATCAAGAAAAAAAATACCTTTTACAATAGCAACTAAAACAATCAAATACCTAGTAGTAAATTTAACTAAAGATGTAAATGACTTATACACAGAAAACTTAAGGGAAATCAAAGAAGACTTAAATAAATGGAAGAATATTCCCTGTTCATGGATAGGGAGACTAAACCTCATTAAGATGTCTATCCTACCTAAAACAATCTACAGATTTAATGCAATCCCAATCCAATCAACACAGCATATTTTAATGAATTGGAAAAATTTATTTGGAAGGGTAAGAGGCCCTAATAGCCAAAGACATATTGGAAAAGAAAAATGAAATTGGAGGAATCACATTACCTGACTTTAAAACATACTACAAATCTACAGTGGTCAAAACTGCATGGTATTGGCACAAGGATAGACATACTGACCAATGGAACTGAACTGAGAGTTCTTATATAGATCCTTGCATATACAGTCATCTGATATTCAACAAGACCACCAAGCCCACTCAACTGGGAGAAAATGACCTCTTCAACAAATGGTGCTTGGAGAACTGGATATCCATATCCAAAAAAAATGAGAGAGGAACATCATCTTACACTTTATACAAAAAATCAACTCAAGATGGATCAAAGATCTAAATGTAAGAGCCAGACCATAAAGACCTTGGAAGATAATGTAGGGCAGCATCTACAGGACCTTGTAATAGGAGATGGTTTCATGAATTTCACACCCAAAGCATGAGCAGCAAAAGAAAAAAAAATAGATAAACGGGATCTTGTGAAAATTAAAAACTTTTGCACCTCAAATGAGGTTATCAAGAGAGTAAAAAGGCAGTCTACCCAATGGGAGAAAATATTTGGCAACCATATATCTGACAGGAGCCTAATATCCAGCATATATAAAGAAATTCTACACCTATAAAATAAAAAGACAAACAACCTATTTAAAAAATGAGTAGGCGACTTGAAAGACACTTCTCCAAAGAAGAAATACAAATGGCTAAAAAGCACATGAAAAGATGCTCAACATCACTAGCTATTAGGGAAATTCAAATCAAAACTACAATGAGATACCATCTTACACCCATTAGAATGGTGGCTATTAAAAAAAAACAAAGGACTATAAGTGTTGGAGAGGATGTGGAGGAATGGGAACCCTCATCCACTGCTGGTGGGAATGTAGAATGGTCCAGTCATTGTGAAGGAGAGTTTTGTGGTTCCTCAAAAAACTAATTATAGAACTTCTTGACCCCATATGATCCAGCAATTCCATTGCTGGGTATATATCCAGAAGAATCAAAAGCAAAGACATGAACACATATATGCACATCAATGTTCATTGTGACATTATTCACTATTGTCAAAAGTTCTAATCAACCCAAATGCCCATGAACAGATAAATGGATAAACAAAATGTGTTATATGCATACAATGGAATATTACTCAGCTGTGAGAAGGAATGCAGTGCTAACACACTGAATAACATGGATAACTCTTGAGGACTCTTTGCTGAGTGAAGTAAGCCAGGCATTGAAGATGAACATTACATGACTTCACTGATATGAATTAAGGAAATTGAGTAGACTCAAAGAGTTATTTTATGGAAGATAGGTTTACAGGAAATAGAAAGGGAGAAGGTTGTGAGCAACGCCCATATAGGTGAAATCTATGATAAGGTGGAAGTGAGTAATTGTGGAGTGAAGAGATATGACAGGAGTGTAGTGATATTATTGGGTTGGATGGTGCAAGCCTGACAGGGGCGTAGGGTGGTGTGATGGTTATGCTAATGTGTCAACTCAGCCAGGTAATTGTGTCCAGGTGTTTGGTCCAGCAAGCACTGGGCTAATTGTAATACAAGAATATATTTATGGACTTTGGTCACCAGTGAGTTTACTGGGTGGGTGGATGATTACATCTGCATCAATCAGGGAGATTGCTGTCAGCAATGGGTGACACTTTTATCCAATCAGTTGAATACCTTAAAAGAGAAAGTCATTTCAACATTCAGAGAGAATTTCCCAGCTCCTCTTTGGACAGCCAACTTCTCCCAGAAACTAACCAAGGACATTTCATCGGACTTTCATTGGAGCCCCTGCTTTGCAGCCTGCCTGAGGAACCTGGACTTATGCATCCCCACAGTCATATGAGAGATTCCTATAAAATCTCATATTATTGACAGATATCTCCTGTTGATTCTGTTTCCCAAGAGAACCCTGACTAGTACAGCTTGGTACCGGGAGTGGTTCTTGAGGAACAGAGTCTTAAACATAGGATGTCTGAGGTGGTTCTGGGAGTTTTGTAGTTGGCTTTCTACATTAATTGGACTCAAAGGTACTAATGATTCCCTTTCCAATAATGAAGAGGTTGCTAACAGTCGATGGCATGAGCTGACAATAGAGATAAGCAAAATAACATCACTGTATTCCCCTACTTCCACGCTTATATAAAGCAAGGATTTGGGTGAGAGTGTTTTCAACACCTTAACAGAATTTTGTGCAGTCAAAAGGTAAAATGATGTGACTGTCTCCTCCTAGATACTCTGGATACAGTTACCAAAGAAAGAGATATGCTAAAGTCTTCAAACTTGAAACTTAAATGCCGCATGAATGATATGAAAGTTGTTATGTGTGCCCTGAAAGAAAATCTTGTCTCTTGTAGCCACAGACTTGAGATATCTGAATCAAACCCAGACACTCATTGTATGGGTAGTGGAATTACAGAGGAAACTAAAACCTCAACCCCGCATGGTTTCTGCAATTAAAGTGAAGGCATTGATTGGAAAGGGGTGGAACCCCGAGGATTGGGATGGAAACATATGGGATGATGATAATATTGGTGGGAACACTGGAAACCTAAATTCTGCAATTTACCAGATAAACCTGCAATTTCCTTCCCTGTGGACACCACACCTTGTCAACCTTATATCATCTAGCCTCCAGCCTGCCCCAGGGAGTCCAGACCTCCTTCCAGCCATGAGGTAGATAGGAGCCAAACTGAAGCCTGCACTGCCTGACGTCTAGACTGCTCCAGGGAGACTGGACCTCCTCTTAGCCCTGAAGCAGGTACCAGCCAAACTCAAGCATGCACTACCCAACCTCAAGTCTGCCCAGAGGAATCTGCCTTCCAACCTTTTCCTAAAGAGATTAATCCTGTCTCACCAGAAGAAAATGCAAAGGAATGCCCTGAGGTCAGTAGCTTGCAAGACATTTCTGATCCTTTTCCTTACCCACCTTCACCACCCCTCTTGTCTCAAGACCTATTACTAGACTAAAATCACAATAAGCCCCCAAAGGTGAAATACAAAGTGTGACCCATGAGGAAGTATGCTATACTCTTAAAGAACCGCATGAGTTTTCCAACTTATATAGACAGAAATCAGGGGGAAATGTGTGGGAATGGATACTAAGGATATAGGATAAGGAATATAAACTTGGATCAGGCTGAATATATTGATATGAGCCCATTAAGCAGAAATTGTGGATTCAATGCTGTAACTCGAGGGGTTAGAAAGTGCTCTAACAGTTTGTTTGGGTGGCTGACTGAAACATGGAACAAAAGATGGCCTAGCATGTCTGAGGTTGTGATGCCTGATTTGCCTTGGTATACAGTAGATGAGGGGATTCAAGGCTTAGAGAAATTGGAATGCTAGAATGGATTTACCACTTGAGACCTGCCCACCCACTCCAGGAATGTCCAGAGGACACACCTTTAACCAGGACTTTAAGGAATAAATTTGTAAAACTAACCCCATCTTCTCTGAAGAGTTCTGTGGTTGCTCTTATCTGTAGTCCAGATATTACTGTAAGGAGGGCTGTAATAGAATTAGAATCCTTAAACATTATGGGGATGATCGGATCTCAATCAGGTAAAAGTCAAGTAGAGGCAGTTAATCGCCAAAGACAAGGTGGGCATGGCTACCGCAATGAAAGACAGATTCAAAGCAGCACTCAGAATAGTCTCAGTCACATGGAATTATGGTGTTGGCTAATAGATCATGGAGTACCTAGAAGTGATATACATGGGCAGTGTACTAAATTTCTTCTGGATCTGTATAAGCACAAGAGTACTAGGTGGAGTGAACAAAACCCTAACTCAAATTACAGATGCACAGAATCATGGCCCCTTAATCAATTCCCAGACTTGAGACAGTTTACAGACCCAGAACCCCTTTAATTAGGAGAAAGCCAGGTACCCTAGGGGAAGGATCCTGTTAAACTGCCAAAAATTTATACTGTTAATCTTCCTCCCACCTTTTCCCAAGGAGACCTATGGCCTTTTACCAGAGTAACTGTGCATTAGGGAAAAGGAAATGATCAGATATTTCAGGGAATATTGGACACTGGATCAGAAGTGACAGTAATTCCAGGAGACCCAAAATGTCACTGTGGTCCACCAGTCAGAGTAGGGGCTTATGGAGGTCAAGTGACTGATGCAGTTTAGATCAGGTCTGTCTCACAGTTGGTCCAGTGGGTTCCCAGACCCATTCTGTGGTTATTTCTCTCCCCAGTTCCAGAATGCATAATTGGAATAGACATACTCAGCAACTGGCAGAATCCCCACATTGGATCCCTGACTTGTGGAGTGAGGGCTATTCTGGTTGGAAAAGCCAAGTGGAAGTACCTAGAACTGCCCCTACCCAGCAAAATAGTAAATCAAAGGCAATACCGGATTCCTGGAGGAATTGCAGACATTAGTGCCACCATCAAGAATCTAAAGGATGCAGGGGTGTTGAGTCCCACCACATCCCCATTCAACTCTTCTATTTGGACTGTGCAGAAAACAGATGGACCTTGGAAGATGACAGTAGATTAACCAGGTTATGACTCCAATTGCAGCTGCTATCCCAGATGTGGTATCATTGCTTGAGCAAATCAATACTTCCCTTTGTACCTGGTATGTAGCTGGTGATCTGGCACACTTTTTCTCAATTGTCATTAGTAAGGACCACCAGAAACAGTTTGCTTTCAGCTGGCAAGGCCAGCAGCACACCTTACTGCCCTGTCTCAGGGGTATAGCAACTCTCCAGCCCTATGTCATAATACTGTTCACAGGGACCTTGGTCTTCTCTCCTTCCCAGGAGATATCACGCTGGTACATTATATTGATGATATCATGTTGATAGGACCTAGTGAGCAAGAAGTAGCAAAGACTCTAAACTTATTGGTAAGGCATTTGCATGAAAAAGGATGGGAGATAAATCCAACAAAAATACACAGTCCTTCCTCCTCAGTGAAATTTCTAGGTGTCCAGCGGTGTGTAGCATGTTGAGATATCCCTTCTAAATTAAAGGATAAGCTGCCGCATCCTGTCCCTCCTATGACCAAACAGAGGCACAATGCTTAGTTGGTCGCTTCAGATTTTGGAGACAACACATTCCTCATTTGTATGTGCTACTCTGGCCCATTTATTGAGTGTCCAGAAAAGCTGCTAGTTTTGATTGGGGACTGGAACAAAAGGAGGCTCTGCAACAGGTTCAGGCCACTGCTCAAGCTGCACTAACACTTGGACCATATGATCCAGCAGATCCAATGATGCTGGAAGTTTCAATAGCAAATAGAGATGCTGTCTGGAGCCTTTGGCAGTCCCCTACAGGGGAATCACAATGCAGACCCTTAGGGTTTTGGAACAAATCCTTGCCATCCTCTGCAGATAACTACTCCCCTTTTGAGAAATAGCTTTTGGCTTGCTAATGGGTCTTAGTAGAGACTGAACGCTTAACCATGGGCCATCAAGTTACCATGAGACCTCAGATGCCTATCATGACCTGGGTATTGTCTGACTCACCAAACCATAAATTTGGACATGCACAGCAGCACTCCATAATAAAGTGGAAGTGGTATATACGAGATAGGCCTCAAGCGGGTCCTGAAGGCACATGTAAGCTACATGAGCAAGTAGCCCAAATGCCCATGTTCACCACCCCTGCCCTGGTCACCACCCCTGCCATGTTACCTTCTCTTTCCCAGTCCATAGCTTTGGTCTCTTGGGGAGTCCTTTACAATCAGTTGACTGAGGATGAGAAAACTTGGGACTGGTTTACAAATGGTTCTGCGTGATATGCACTTTTACCACCCGAAGTGGAGAGCTGCTGTATTGTAGCCCTTTTCTGGGACATCCTTGAAGGATAGCGCTAAGGGCAAATCATCACAGTGGGCAGAACTTCGAGCAGTGCACCTAGTTGTTCATTTTGCTTGGAAGAAGAAATGGCCAGAGGTGTGTTTGTACACTGATTCATGGGCTGTTGCCAATGGTTTGGCTGGATGGTCAGGGACTTGGAAGGAACATGATTGGAAAATTGGTGACAAGGAGGTCTGGGGAAGAGCTATGTGGATAGACCTTTCTGAGTGGGCAAAAAACATGAACATATTTGTGTCCCACATGAATGCTCATCAGAGGGGACTTCAGCAGAGGAAGATTTTAATAATCAAATGGATAAGATGACCTGCTCTGTGGCTAATGTTCAGCCTCTTTCCCCAGCCATTCCTGTCATTGCCCAATGGGCTCACAAACAAAGTGGCCATGGAGGTAGGGATGGAGGTTATGCATGGGCTCAGCAACATGGACTTCCCCTCACCAAGGCTGACTTGGCTACAGCCTTGGGCTGAATGCCTAGTCTGCCAGCAGCAGAGACCCACACTAAGCCCCAGATATGGCACCACTCCTCAAGGTGACCAGCCTGCTACCTGGTGGCAGGTTGACTACATTGGGCCACTTCCACCATGGAAGCAACAGTGATTTATTTTAACTGGAATAGACACATACTCTGGCTATGGGTTTGCATTTCTGGCACGCAATGCTTCTTCCAAAACTACCATTCATGGACTTACTGAATGTCTTATCTACTGCCATGGCATTCCACACAGCATGGCTTCTGATCAAGGAACCCATTTCACAGCAAATGATGTGTGGGAATGGGCACATGCCCATGGAATTCACTGGTCTTACCATGTTCCCCATCATCCTGAAGCAGCTGGATTAATAGAACAGTGGAATGGCCTTTTGAAGACTCAATTACGGTGCCAACTAGGTGGCAATACCTTGCAGGACTAGGGCAATGTTCTCAGGAGGCTATGTATGCTCTGAATCAGTGTCCTCTCTATTGTGCTGTTTCTCCCATAACCAGGATTCATGGGTCCAGGAATCAAGGTGTGGAAATGGGAGTGGCACCACTCACTATTACCCCTAGTGACCCACTAGGAAAATTTTTGCTTCCTGTACCTGCAACCTTAAATTCTGTTGGGCTACAGGTTTTAGTACAAAAAGGAGGAGTGCTGCCACCAGGGAACACAACAATGACTCCATTGAACTGGAAGTTAAGACTGCCACCAGGCCACTTTGGGGTCTTCTTATCTGTGAATCAACAGGCAAAGAAGAGAATTACTATACTGGCTGAGGTGATTGATTTTGAGTATCAAGGGGGAAGAGTACTACATCTACATAATGGGAGTAAAGAAGAGTTTGCCTGGAATGCAGGAGATCCACTAGGGCATCTTCTAGTACTGCCATGCCCTTTGATTAAAGTCAATGGAAAATTGCAACAAACCAATTCAAGCAGGACTAACAATGGCCCAGAATCTTCGGGAATGAAAGTTTGGGTCACCCCACCAGGCAAAGAACTCTCTTCACATGGCAAATAATTATTTAAGACTCAATTCTTTTATGTTGCTTATTTTTCTCCTCATCAATGTTAGGACCCCTTTATTGACTATACATAGCACCCTGTTTCTTTTTTCTTTTTTTAATTTTTTATTAGACATTTTAAAAATTTAGAGCAGTTTTAGTTTTAAAGGAAAATCTCACAGAAAGGTGTTCCCATATACCACCTCTTCTTCCTCCACAGAACTTTCCCTATTATTAACATTTTTCATTGGTTGGCACATTTGTTACAATTGATGAACCCATATTGATACACCATTATTAACTAAATTCCATAGTTTTCATTAAGAATCTGTGCTATACAGTTCTATTGGTTTTGACAAGTATGTATGATGCCACATACACAGCATTATGGTATAATACAAAATAGTTTCACAGCCCCAAAATGTTCCTGTGTTCCACCAATTCATTCCTTGCCCTCTCCCTCTGAACCCCTCACAACCACTGATATTTTTATTGTCTCTAATGTTTTGCCTTTTCCAGAGTGTCACATAGTTGGAATCTTATAGTATGTAGACTTTTCCATCTGGCTTCTTTTCACTTAGAAATTTTTGGTTGCTCCATGTCTTTTCATGGCTTGATAGCTCATTTCTTTTTTATACTGAATAATATTCTCTTACATGAACACACTAAAATTTATCCATTCCTTTACTGAAGGACAATTTAGCTATTTTCAATTTTTGGAATTTATGAATAAAACTTCTGTAAACATTCATGTGTAGGTGATGTGTGGACACCATTTTTCAATTCATTTGGGTAAAAACTGAGGAGTGCAAATACTAACTTAGATGACAAACCTATAATTAGCTTTGTAAGTAACAGCGAGACTGACTTTCAAGATGGGTGTATCATTTTTCATTCCCACCAGCAACAAATGAGAACTCCTGTGGCACCACATCTTTGCCAGCATTTGGTGTTACTCTTCATGGATTGTGCTTTTGGTGTTGTTTCTAAAACATCATTGCCAATCCTAAGTCATGCAGATTTTCTCCTGTGTTATCTATAGAGGTTATAAGATTTTGTATTTTATATTTAGGTTTGTGGTTCATTTTGAGTTAATTTTTGTGAAAGGTATAGGGTCATTCATTTTGTTGCATGTGGATGTCCAGTTGTTCTAGCACCATTTGTTGAAAAGACTATTCTTCTTCAGTGAATTGTATTTGTTTCTTTGTCAAAGATCAATTGACTATATTTGTGAGGGTCTATTTCTATTTTCTAGTTAGCTTAACCAGAGTTTTATCAATTTATTTTTTATCTTCTCAAAGAACTATCCTTTGGTTTCATTAATTTCCTCTATTGTTTCCTTGTTTTCAATATCACTGATTTCTGCTCTAATTTTTCGTATTTCGTTTCTTCTATTTACTTTGGATGTAATTTGCTCCTCCTTTCCTACTTTACTAAGGTAGAAACTAGATTGTTTAATTTAGTTTTTCTTCTTTTCTTATTTATGCATATCTCTAAGATTTTCTTGCATTCCAGAAATTTCGATAAGTTGTATTTTTATTTTCATTTAATTCAAGATATTTTTTAATGTCTGTGATTTCTGTTGCAAAAAATACTTGCATGAAAAAATATAAGATTATTAAAAGTGCAGATTTTCCAGACCCTTAATTTCAGAGATTCTAAAGTAATAAGTATTTTAATTTAACTGGAATATCAGAAATATAAGAAAATAGAGAACTATGGATTTGGAGGATTAAAGATATTTTCGCTAGGTCTAGATACTCACTATAATCTTAATGGAAATAGTAACATTCCAGAGTACAGATCATAAAGTATAAATTGGCTTTAATCCTTAATGGTTTACCTCAGACAGAAATTGTTTGCCTCTCAGCTCTTGAATGAATAAATCAGGTTTTTTCCACTAAAATGAAATTAAAACAGAGAAGAAAAAACTTCATAACTATGTGAGACTCTGTAGAGACTTGTTATTAGCAACCATGAAATGGCATCATACTCCCTTCCTGTTTTTATTTTTTACATTAGAAAAAAGTTTATCCCTTTTGTATCCTCTGTAAGAAATTCTAATAAAGAGTGAGTATTCATTACTTGTTGGACTATCTACCCTAGTAAATTCAAGACTGCACTGTTTCTACATGGGCTACTAAGAAATAACTAATGATTCAGCAGATTGTTTCAGAAAAAACTCAAGAAGTATTAGCTATTTCATGCCTTATAGGACACCAGGCACTCCAAGAATGTAATGCAGATGTATTTATTCATTGATTAACAGAAGTGGTGGCATTGTTGATCTATTACTTCAATGAAAACTTGGGTAAGTAATTTTATCTAGGTTTAACTTTTTTTAGAAATGTGGAGTATGATAGATGAAGAATGAGGTGGTTTCTTTTTCTGCAATTATATTAAACTCATGACCATTTACATTTAGGCTTGGACATGGGCAGCTATCTAGCCCTGAGTCTGGAAAATTATGTTTCATTGTCCAAATCTGGCATTTACAGGATTAAGACCCACCCTGGGTTACCCTTTACTAAAGTAATGTGATCTAACAGTCCCACCTACAATAGATTCACACCCACAGGAATGGACCAGTTTCAAGAACATGATTTTTCTGGGATACATGCAGTCTCAAACTTCCACAACAAACTACTCTCATTTTTTTTCACAAATTATCTATGGCTGCTTTCATGCTACAATTGCAGAGTCAATTAGTTGCAACTGAGATCATATGTCCCACAAAGCCTAAAAATATTTATCTCTGACCCTTTGCAAAAAAGTTTACTGACTCCTAGTCTAATCCATTGTTCAGCTCAAAGTATATCTATGACTGCCTATGTATATCTAAGTATAAGTATGTCATATCAGTGCATGTGCTGCTTGGTAGTGAACCCAGGATTTCATACATCACTTTATGGCATTCTACTCTTGAGCTCCTTCTGCTTTGTAATCTTATCAAAATTCTCTTTTTCCCTAGGGCTTCTTTTCAAGGTCCTCTAGCTGGAAAGCAGGTCATTTGCTTTCTTAATCTACCAGGCTCTTTTATGATTGCATCTGCTTCTTAAGCCAAGTAGTGGGAGGACAAGGAGAAAAAACAAGTAATGGAGATTTGCTGCATGCTTTTGGTACCACAGCTCCTCTGGTCAGAGAAAAGAATGTTCTTCCCTCAGAACTTTAGGTTCATGCCAAGTTGTCACTTTTCTCACTATCAGTCTTGCCACTATAGGATTCTCTGGTTGCTGAGGACAGGGAAAAAGAACAGAAGAAAAATGTTAATGATTTATCTCATTAAAGTAGCTCCCTTTCCTCATCTTAAGACCATAAATTGAGGGTTTTCCCTGAAGTTTTTCTGTTTCCACTTTGTGTGTCCTTCCAGGTTTCTGACTGCCATTAAGTCTAGAACTAGTAATATCAGAGATGGGGATAAGTCTGGAAAATTCTTCACAGGTTGGGTGATAAATCAAATTTTCTACTTCCCCAAGCCTCCTGTAAACACCGACTTCTCAGCTTCCTCATATTTGCATTCAGGGAAAAGACAGTGTAGAGGTGCTTATTCCATCTTGCCCAGAAACCAGAACCCACCTGATAAGATGATTTTCAAATTTGAATAAAGCATTTGTAGAAGGCCACAAATAAACTCTAACCTGACTGGAAGATTTTATTTTTTTCTATCACAGGACATTTTTCTTGCTTCTGTTTCTCATTAACCAAATTCAAGCACATTCAATTAGGAGAAAGAAAATCATAGCTACATCTCCAAACCATTAAGCAGATTACTATTTGATCCTCTTGAAACATTTGTAAGATATGTTGCTGGGTCTTAACTCCTCCTTGAAGTAGTTTCATGATATACTGGGGCCTATTCTTGTCTTAAACTCATTTATCCTAATGGAGCAAATATATAATTAATTAGCATATCTTCCAAGGTGATTGTCTCCTCTTTGGAGAAATCCTTTTTCATCTTCAGAGAAATTTACCAGCAGGGTTTGTCCTCAAAGGCATCATTTTTAGCTCCTATTATAGTTTCTAATCTTACTACTATAAGGATTTAGCACCTTCTAAAATCTTTTCCCATGTGATGGGCAAGCAAGAGCAAAAAAAACTAAAACATTCACATGGATAATTGATATAGCAGTAGTTTAAAACAAAAATATGAATACTAAAAGTAATCCAAGACTTTTCCATCTCTGATTTAATTGTCTTGATCGATAAGAACTAGAATTTCAATCAATATGCAGTAATAATTCTGTTACTATTCCTGTAACAGTGTCGTTACTTGTTCCACTCATGAAGAGGAAATTTAAAAGAATAAAATGTTTTGTCCTAGAAAACACAGAATTTAAATGATCATTCAGTACCTTAGAATTCTGTATTTTCATTTTGTTTTGTTGTCCCTGAGCAAAATTCTTCATCATGATCCTTAGTTTTCTATCTCCTTCTATTATTGCTGGGGTAGACTAGAAAACTATTGAATGCAAAACATAGTTTTCTTTGTTGAATTACAACTTGATTTGTTACAATTTTTATTTCTGAAGAAAATCCTGCCAAACAGAGAAACCAGCAGTCAAGTAATGACTATTTTAATAACTTTAGCAAGAGATGGCTTGTAACATGAGTGCTACAAGATTCCTAAGAATTTTCATTGCTTAGATTCCTGGCAATTATAAACTAAATATAATTCTGTTGTCTCTTCATATTGCTAAGCTCTTTATCTATTGTTATTAATATTCCAAACTATGGATTAAATATTAAATTAAAACTGCAGCATGATTTGTAGAAGATTTAATTGAAGAATATAGAACATAACTAGAGAATATTTATGAAACTAAATTTTACCTATGCGAAAATTAACTAAAATGGATCAAAGAACTAAATTTAAAATATAAAACTATAAATTTGCCAGAAATAAATAAGAGAACAATTTTGTTATTGGGTTATCCAAAGATTTTTTTTTAACATGACACCAAAAACAAGACCCATAAAAGAAACATTGATAAATTAGATTTCATAAAAATTAAAAGCTTCTAATGACACTATTAAAAGAATGAAAAGTTAAGACACAGATAAGAAGAAAATATTTGCCAATCACATATTTTAAAAAATACTTGTGTCAAGAATATATAACTCTCAAAACTCAATCATTATAAGAAAAAAATAGTAAAATATGGACAGATTTAAAGAGACATTTCATCAACAAAGATACCTTCTTAGCAAATAAACATGTGAAAAGATGCCCGATATCATTACTTATTAGGGATATGCAAATTAAAACAAAACTTGATTTACTATACAACTATCAGAATGGTAAAATTAAATACTGACTGTAACAATAACTGTTGAGTATGTAGATTAAATAGAACTCTTATAAACTGCTGGTGGGGATGTAAAATGGAATAACCACAAGAGAAAATAGTTTAACAGCTTCTTAAAAATGTAAACATAATTTATTATATGATCCATTTATTCCACAAATAGGTATTTATTCAAAAGAATTGAAAGCCTATGTCCATAATAAGAGTTGTGCATGAATGTTAAACCAGCTTTATTTGTAATAGCCCCAAACTAGGAACGAACCAAATGTCCATTGACCGGTCAGCAGATAAACAAGTTGTTATATAACCATATGAAATACTAGAAAATAATAATATGGGTGGCTGATACACGCAAAATCAAGGATGAATCTCAAAATAATTATGCTGAGTGAAATAAGTCAGACAAAAATGGGTAAACAGTTTATAATTTAATTTATATAAACTTTTAGAAAATACAAATCAATGTACTAGGACAAACACACATCAGTGGTTATGTAAGTACATGCTGAGGGAGTGGAGAGGGAGAAGTGGAGCAGGTATTTCCAAGAGGCATAAAGAATCCTTTGGGGGTGATATACATGTTCATTATTTAGATGGTAGTGCTGGTTTTGCAGTTATATACATACATATTATTGTTAGACTGTGAGCTTCATCAGGGCTGAGCTTAGCTTTTTGTTTTGTTTTGTTCTTCTACTGCTTTGTTATTTGGTAAATTCTGAATACAGAGAATTGTGCCTGGCACATATAGATAATATTTGTGGAATAAAGTTTTATTTTGAACTCCAAGAGTATTATAGAGTATCTATGTTTTCTATAGCAAATGTGGTAGAAGAAAATTTACAAGTATACTTGTAAGTGTGTCTGTAAATTAAGAGATTCTTAAAAGAAATGTGTAATGTTTTAAGAAAAGGCCTATACTGTTTCCCTAGCAATAAATGTTTTCTTAGTCTAGTCTTTTGAATTCTATATTTTATTTTACCATAATTTTAATGAGAAATGAAACATGTAAGAAATAGAACATTATGCCATTCTATAATTAGTATCTATTTTGTAAGATTTACCAATTTCCCTTCCTGCTATCTCTAGCGAATTTGGATTCCTGAAATCCCCAAACAGACCTTATTATGGAAGACACTCTGGGTATAATTCACTTTAAACAGGCACTACACAAATTTTATATACAAAGGTTGACAGTTGTCTGCTTCTGTGCTTTGGCAGGAAGGTACACATTCAATTTATCTAAAATTATCACTTGAAGATACAGTCCACTTTTATATTTTTACTTGAAAGCATTATCTGATGTTCAAAAACTTTATGTGCCTATTCTGAATTTTGCACTCCTAGTAAAGTACAGTTTTGGAAAGCAGGTCAAGATGGCATTATATTTCAGGGAGACCATCAATTTCCTGAAAATAAACATAAAATAGTCCATCAACGTAATGTTCCCTCCAGGAAAAGAACACATAATCTTCATTAGATTCTCAAAGAGATTTGTGGTGCCAGGGTAGAAAAATATTTACAATCCACTAATTTAAAATAGTTTTTACAAAATCAATAATTTATATTTATCCAACCAACCAATTGATAGATAATTGCAACTGGGATTGTAAATTTACAAAACTTTACGTGACAAACACTGTCCCTTCTGGTTGATATTGACTGTATAATTTTATATTAAATCAAATATATATGTCCTTAAATTATTTCAAATTAATGCACATATGATAGTACTGTGGCTTTCAGCATCTCTATTCCACTAAATTTCATACTTTACTTTCCCCAAATTGCAGTATTTGCATAATTCTTGCTAAAAATATGAACATTAGCAAAGAGCTCTAGAAAGAATTGAGAAGAGACCCAAAGACAAATCTGGGACTGATAATGATTGTTAAAAGCACATTTAAAGAGAAGAAGACAGAAAAGAGTTGAAATAAAAAAGGATGAAATGTGTCTCCCGATGCTCTCTAGGTGGAGAGAAGAGAGGAGATGATTAAAAATCCTGTGTCTTTCTTTGCACTGTTTGTTTTGTTTTTCTACCTCCTACTGTCACTTGCAGAATATCTACCCCTGAAATAGGAAATTCATGACAAATGATGTTGATAGCACTACACACAGAAGTGGATTTTTAACCTACAGTGAACATTCAAATAAAAAACAGATGGCAACTTCTCAGAAACTAAGTACATCCCTCAGGAGATAAAGTGGAGTGTTAAACATTTTAACATTGCACTGGAGCAGATAATTAGGGTAATTATGACTCTTCAAAGACACAAAGAATAAGGTCTAAGTCAACTTCCTTCTTTACCTCAAAGTATAAAGATATTGAAAAACTAAGGGGAACTGGGGCAAAGTAATCATTTTATAAAATGTAATAATATTTACAGTGGTGAAATGTGAAATTGAAATGTGAAAGACTATTTCAATATCATGTTCAAACCTCAATTATATACTTAAGGAAGTGATCAGGTTGTCTCTACCTCACTTGAGAACTGAGAAAAATGTTAAAAAAAATAAAAAAAAGAAAAGATGTCAAGCTACATTAGAGACACAAAGAAACTAGTGCACACTCAAATCCAAACACATTTCACCAAATAAGCAGAATAACTAAGCAATTAAATTTGATTTGATTTTGGAATATTTTATCTATGCCAGCATGACCTTATAAATAGTCTTAGCAATATTATCATCTTCTGAGTGATTCTCATTTGTACTTATTTTTAATATGTCCCAAATAAACAATTTGTTTCTTTTTGGGTATTATACGATAGAGTAATGAAAATGGTTTAAATTAAAGCAGTATGTATAGTAGCCTATATAAAACAATTTTGTAACAAAGTAGAGGTATTTCTTTTTTAAATATCTAAATAAGGTCACCTCACATTTTGGGTTAAATCTCTATAATAGCTTTCCTTGTAGTTTAAGCTATCATGACTAAATAATTTGTCTCCATCTACCTCTCAAACCTCATTTCTTCCCATGCCCAGCCTCATTCATTAAACTCTATCTGCATTTGTGCCCGATCTAGTTTTCAGCCATGTCAAAATTCTCTGCTCTTGGAATTTTTGAACAAGTTATTACATTTTCCTACAGAAATCAATGCTTGGTTGACCCATTTTAATTAAAGTCTTTAAAGAGATATTTCTCTACAAAGCAGCCCTCCCCAACCTCTCTTACTAGACAAATGATGTAGCAACTCTTCTATTATAACACCTGTGTTAATTTCATCATTTTTCTTATTCTTAACTAGAAATTTATCGTTTCTCTTTCGGTCAAATTATTATTATTATTTTTTGCTCCCCCACTGTCCCATACCCACACCTAATGTTCCCCTAGAATCCGAAGTCCATGAGAGTAAAAAATGTGTGTGTCGTGTATGCTCTATAGCCAGAGTACTTATAATAATATCTGACAAAAAAGATGTCCATAGTTGTTTTTGGAATGAATATGTGAACAACAAAATAAATAAAGAAATATAAGGATACTATCTTCATATAGCTATAGATTTTTTTTGATCCCAAACTTAGAAATGATAATATGAATTACTGGCTAAAACCTTTAACAACTTTCCTTTGCTTTCTTTATTAAATATTCTAATACCCATAAGGCTTTTTCCAAGCAAGTCACAATGTACAGTTGCAGGCTTTCTCTGATCATGACCAGACATAAAGCACTGGCCACTTCTAATTTTTTACTATTCTTAGTAAAGATCACATACTTTTATGTTTCTATGATTTTGAATATAAGGTGTCCACTGCCTATAATAACTTATTTGTGTTAGGTAATTATTAAATTCCTAATTAGGCCCTAAAATCATGCTAAATTCATACTCATTTGTGTAGTCATGCAAATTATCCCAGGAAGAACTACGTACTCACTCCTTCATGTTCTCAAAGTAGTTTGTGTATACACCTTTCTATATTGCTTAGCTTGTTTTCATGCAATGATATGTTCACGGCCAATTTCCCAAATATGGTGATCTCTTTCATGGTAAGGACTATGTAGTAATCATTTTTATACCCTCCAGTCCTAGCAGCTTGCCAAACATATGGATTGGATGCATTTTGAGGACTATGCATACGTATCTGATAGATTTGAATCCCAACAAAATTAACATTTATTTATCTTTCTAATTCAGGAGTTCTTAACCTTTTTTGTTCCATGGACCCCTTTCCAGTCAGGTGAAAACCACAGACTCCTTACTAAGTCCTCACTGTACTGTGTATTATTTAAGAAATATATCACACCCACATAACACGTCCCCACAAGAAGAATGCTTTTTTTTGAATTTCAGTTCAAGCTCATGGACCCCTCGTTGAGAACACTGTTCTAATGTACCCTCCTGTTTGTCCAGTTTTCAGTCTCATAAAACTATGGCATTTAATTGTGTGTAATGGTACTCTTATTTTTTGTTTTTGGTCCTAAAATATTTTCTAAACATAAGTAACATTAGCATCAATTAAGACTTTAGTTCAAAAAAGAGGTCCTAGATCCACACTATTCACTCAAAAACATTATTAATTTCCTTTCTTATTCTAGATTCTAAATAAGAAAAATTATGCTATTATATCCATTGATGCAGAAAGAGACTTTGATAAAATGCAACACCAATGCATGATTTAAAAAAAAAACAACTCTACAAGCTAGGATTTAGGGGGAACTTTCTCAAGCTGATCAAGAACATCTATAAAACATCCCAAATTCAAGATAATGTTTAATAGTAATTCATTGCTTTTTCCCTTAAAATTAGGAACAAGCCAATGTTAGTCACTCTCACCACTCTTATTCAGCATTATACTGGAATTCCTAGCTAATGCAATAAGACAAGAGAAGGAAATAATCTTACGGAGACTGGAAAGGAAAATAAAACTGTATTTGTTCTCAGAAAATATGATTGTCTATATATAAAATCCCCCCAAAAATGACAAAAAAAAAAAAAAAAACCTCCTGGAATTAATAAGTTTTAATAGTAAGGTTGGAGGATATTGGTTTAATATGTAAAAGTCAATTGCTTTCCTATATGCCATCAATGAACAATTGTAATTTGAAATTAAAAATATAACACATTTATATAAGTACCAAAAACATGAAATATTTATGTACAAAATCAATAAAATATATACAAAATTTAGATGAAAAAAATGACAAAATTGTGGTGAAATAAATCAAAGAATATATAAGTGGAGAGATATTCTATTTACATGGAAGGACTCAAAATCATTAAGATGTCAATTTTTCCCAACTTGATCTAAAGATTAAATACAATTCAAATAAAAATCCCAGCAGGTTACTTGGTGGATATATGCAAGCTGATTACACAGTTTAAATGGAAAGGCAAAAGGCCCGGAATGACCAACACAATACTGAAAATGTCAAAGTGAGAAGAGTGACACTAGACAAATTCAAAACTTACTATAAAGGTAAAGATATCAAGACAGTATACTGTTGATGAAAGAATAAATAAATAGATCAATGGAACAGAATAGAGATCTCAGAAATTGACTCACACAAATATAGTCAAATGGTCTTTGACAAAAGAGCAGAGACAATTCATTGGAGAAAGGACAGTCTTTTCAACAAATGGTGCTAGACCAATTGGACATCCAAGTGTGACAAAATGAATGATCTTATACACTTCACAAAAATTAACTCAAAATGGGTTACAGACCTAAATGTAAAATACAAAACTATAAAACCTCCATAAGATGACATAGGAAAAATCTGCATGGCCTTAGTTGGATATGACTTTTTAGATATATCACCAAAAACACAAGCCATGAAAGAAATATTTAATATCTTGGACTTCATTAAAATTAAAAACTTCTGCTCTGTGAAAGGCATGTTAACACAATGGAAAGATAAGCTACAGACTTATGTTCATAAAACACATATCTGATAAAGGACTTTTATTCAAAATATACAAAGAACTCTTAAAACTCAACAATAAAAAAGCAAACAAGCCAATCACAAAATGAAAAGACACCTCACCAGGGAAGATATAAGATAGCAAATAAGCATATGAAAAGGTGCTCAACAGTTATGTCATTAAGGAATAACAAATTAAAACAACAGTGGAATATTAATACGTGCTTATTGGAATGGCTAAAATCTAAAACACTGAAAACAAACATTAAATGCTGGCAAATACGCTCATTCATTTCTGGTGGGAATACAAATTGGTACAGCCAATGTGGAAGACAGCCTGACAGCTTCTTATAAAGCTAAACATAAGATTACCATACGATTGAGCAATATTTTTTGTATTTTGTATTTACCCAAATGAGTTGAAAAATTGATGTCCACAAAAAACCTGCACATGAATGTTTATGATAGCTTTATTTATAATTTTCCAAAATAGGAAGCAGCCATGATGCCATTCAATATGTGAATGGATAAACAAACTGTGCCATGCCCATACAATGGAATATTATTCAGTGATAAAAAGAAACAAACTATCAAACCATGAAAAAAAGACATGGAAGAATCTTAAAATGCTAAGTCAAAGAAGCCACTATGAAAAAGCTATACAAAATGTGTGATCTGTATTATATAACATACTGGAAAATGTAAAACTTTAGAGAATATAAAAAGATGAGTGAGAAGGAAGAAGGTTGAATAGGTAGAGCATAGGACATTTTTAAGACAATGAAACTATTCTGCATTTTACCATTATGGTGGTTACGTGACATTTACATATTTGTCAAGACCTACAGGACTTTACCACACATTGTCCTAATGAAAGCTACAGACTTTACTTAATACTAATGTATCAATATTGGTTTACCAATTGTAACAAATGTACCTCAGTAATTCTAGATTTAATAATTGGGAAAACTGTATAGAAAGTGAGAGGGTATATGTGAACTCTATTTTCTATGCAATTTTTCTTTAAACCTAAAACTACTCTTTAAAAAAAAAAGTTAAAACCACACACACACATGCTAAAACAAACAAACAAACAAACAAACAAATCCCCCCCCCCCAAAAAAAAAACACTGATGCACAGTCCAAAACTTAAAAAAATGGTTGGGGCCCTTGTATCTCAAAAATAAAACAGAACAATATTGAGTGATAATTAAAGAAAATATTTAAATTTAAAACTCTCTTGGAAAATGAGAATAATATCTTATTGTGACTTTTATGTATGTATTTATGAGTCTTTTCTTGTTCTGGAAGACTAGAAGAGACCAAAGGGAATTCCTTGGAATGAGATGGGATGATTATATATATAAATGAGAAGGGTTTGGTTGTTAGAAGATAAATGTTTTGGGGAACTGAATTCTGTGGTATTCCTGACAGAGTTAAGGACACTATAGCCCTAGATTATTAAAAAGGTGTTTGACCTTTGATTATTGTCTCCTGTTTTCATAGAAATGTGATCATGTATGTTTATTATTTATAATTAATATTTGTTAATATTAGTAATAAATATTCGTTACTATTTATTATTAAAATAAGTTTATTATTACCAAAAAACATGCATGAACTTTAAATGGAATGCCAAACACCCGCTGGCTACACTTTCAAAATATATCCAGAATTTATCACTCTCACCACCCCTATTGCAACCAACTTAGCAAGCCACACCTCTCCCCTGGATTATTACAATAATTCTTGAGCAATTCACTTCATTCTCCCTTCCCCTGATCCCTCACTCCCATCCATTCTCAAAGGTGCATTTAGAGTGATTCTGTTAAAAAAATAAGTGAGGTCATATCACTTCTCTGATGAACATCTTTCACTGGCTTCTCAGCTCATGCAAAGAAAAGGCCAACGTACTTAGTTCGGCTTGCAGGGCTCTGCAGAATCTGACTGTTGACTCTCCTTTAACTACATGGATGGCTTCTTCTCTCACTGTTCTCCACCACCTCCTACTCCCCACCCCCACCCCACCCCCATCTCACTCAGCTCCAACATTGCTGGCCTTCTTGCTGGCCTGGAATATGTCAGGCATGCTCCTGATTCAAATTTCCCGGTTGCTCTTCACTTGTCCCATAGACACTGACTAGCTCCTCCATTCTTTTAGGTCTGTATTAAGAAACCACCTTCTCAGTAAGGCTGTTTTGGGGCACTCTATCCCAAAGTTCAATCACTCAGCATGAACTATATTCTTCCCCAGTTAATTGATTTTTCCCCCCATCTTTAGTAGTTATTCCTATATATCGAATTATATATTTTAAATATTTATTCTATTCATTAGTTCACCCACTAGATGGCAAACTCCGTTAGAACTAGATTCTGTGTTGTGTTTTGTTCTCCATTATATCCCCAGCAATTGGAACAGTTCTTGACCTATGTATAAGTTCAATAAATAATTGTTGAGTGGCTGAAAATGTTAAATGTTTATTCTTTGAAGAAGCTAACAAAATTACTTTTTTAAATGTTTAGATCAGTGAAAATTTAATTTTCAGTAAAGTATCTCTAAATAGGAGACAAATGTACCACCTCCTATAGGAAGCCTAGGCATATGGTAATCTCGAGTTGCTTCATTTCATGACACGATTCAACAATGCCCTCAAAACAGAAAGTCTTTCCATTGCTCTCCTTTGCCATAATTGGCCTTTTGAAGGTTGTTTTATATTTGCTTCCTGATCCCAATATTGCTGCCTTGCTAATAATGCCTAAGGTCTTCAAATAAACTCTTCATTCCCAAAATTTCTTTTAGGAAGCTGGAAAGATTTTCTCAGCTCTCCCTCATGTAGATTTTGCCTCCAACCTCAAGAGAAAAATGGGTCATGTGATCCTACCTAAGCCATTCACTGACAAGGAAATACTGTTTTGATAATGAATCTCTCTAGGCCACTGATTCTCAACCTTGTCTACATTTTAGAATCACTTGGGGAATTTTTAAGTTACAAATTCTTGTGACCTGGCTCAAAACAATTAAATCAGAATATCTCCTGCTACAGCCTAGGCATTGTTAATTTTTAAAACTACCCAAATGATTACAATTTACAGTCCAAGTTGAAAATCTCTAAACTCAGCTGGCTGGGGCTGGGCATAGAAGGAATAGCGGCAGATGGAGGGCAAATATCTCAACAATATCCAGGCTCTGCCTGAAGGTGGGTGGAGGATAAACTGGATAAGCAATCAAAATGTCTGCTTTGAAGGTTTTTGTCTTTGTAGAATTTTAGAATAATCTTAAAATTAGAAATAACCATTGCATTTCTTTTTTAAAAAATTTTATTGAAGTATATTATTCATACATGAACATACATAAACAATAAGTGTATAGTAAAAGTTGTAAACTTATAAAACAAACATGCATAACATCATACACAGGGTGCATACATCAACCCACCACCAACACCTTGCATTCTTGTGTGACATTTGTTACAAATTATGAAAGAATATCATCAAAATCTTATTACTAACTATAGTCCATATCTTACATTTGGTGAATTTTTCCCCCAACCACCCTATAATTATTTTTTAAATGTATTTTTATTATAGAATTTGTGAACTTAAAAACAATCATGCACATGTGTAGAATTCCCATACAACACCCTTTCATCAACATGCTTAATGTATGTAGAAGTTTTAATTAACTTTACTGTAAAAGTGTGGAAATATGTAGAGTTGATGGTAACACATTATAGTGAGTAATAGCTGTTTTATGAATGGGAATGTGGCTGGAAAGGGTAGTCTAGGGTTGTAAATGTCAGTTGAAAGAAAGCTAGAGAATAACCTAGGGACTGAATAACACAATGAGCCCAGTGGTGGATGAGAATTTTGGTTGATGGTACAGATACAACAGTGTCCTTCTGTGAGCTACAGCAGATGGATGTTGCTATTTCAGGGTGGTGGGAATGTGCAGAAGTATGGGAAAATAGAATTGGTGTGACCTATGGACTGTGGTTAACAGCAATACTGTAATATTCATGCATCTATGCCAAAGATGTACTATGTTGATAATGGGAGAGTGTGGGAAAAGTGTGCTAAATGTTTGCTCTGTATTTATTTTTGACTGCAAATAAATCAGAAATTTAGCTTAACCTGAA
This sequence comes from Tolypeutes matacus, assembly GCA_026826555.1. Lineage (NCBI taxonomy): Eukaryota > Metazoa > Chordata > Mammalia > Cingulata > Chlamyphoridae > Tolypeutes > Tolypeutes matacus. Next base: position 2,825,491 of record JAKSZT010054489.1, read on the forward strand.
CTATTAATTCATTATATTTATTTGCATATATTTACAGGCACTGCAGGGTGCTGCAGTTATCAAGGAAAGAGGCTTCTGGCCTTCAGAAAATCTCTGAACAGTCTTTAAAGCTCCAGATTATTCTTCTCACACGGGGAGCTCTCTGATCTATGACACTTTGGCACTTTGGTACCAGTGATGACCAATTATATTAACTTCCATTGCTACCTACTGTGTGACTGACCTTTTGAAAACCAAGGGAAGTAGTTAACCTCTCACCACACTTCTCAAGGATGAAGGCTTCTGTTAATCTTATTTTCAGCAGGCTTTCTGTTGCAGGCCCTTTTAGCCAGCAGGTTGACTATAAAGGTGCTTCAAGTCAATTACTTAAAACTGCAAATGTAATTCTTATTTCTGTGCAATGCATATCAATCATAGTTAAGTATAATTCTGTGTCTTCATAGTCAGTACTTCTACTGGGTGGTACTGGGGAATACTAAAGAGGGACATTGACATTTCATAGTTTATAAATACCTATAACTCTGGTGAAACTCAGTAGTACTGATTTTGAACATGAGAAGTTTTGATTATGAAGACAGATAGAAATAGGCCCACAATGTGGAAGATAGTAAAAATGCAGATCACATCATTCCTCATTCAAATACTTAATACCTGAATGTTTAAAATTTGATATGGTTGTTAACATAAATAGCATTATTTGCTTGTATTCCTCATAATTTTCACCAGCAAAGACAGTTAATGGTAAATTTCAATTATTAGCAACACATTCCCTAAAGCATCATTAACCTATGAATTTAGTAATTTATTGCAAGTCAGGATGTCCTGTGAAAAAAAGAGTTCATTCCTTAGTTACTTGATTTCACACCCAAATGACCTTTAAAATTTAAACAGTAAGGGGGACATAACTGTTCTTTATATGTTATAAGCTGAATACAGAGGATATATATACATTTTGTTTTCCCTTGGTCAGAGAAATAAATTAGCTTTCTGGGAATATAAGGTTAAGACTGGCTAACCTGGGATTCTACAGAGAACCTGCATGCCCATACATTTTAGCAGTGCTCTTCATCAATCTCCAGCTTTCTTGAAAAATAACAGAAAGACTGGAACAAATGAATGAAGGAAGCAAAAAAAGGGAGGGAAGGAAGGAGACTGAAATCAAAGAGTGTGAAATCAGCCAAACAAAGCAGTTTTTCTGTTGTTGTTTTCTTTAGTGAATTAATTGCAGAGAAATATGAAAGCTCTTGGAGAATAGTAAGAGAAGAGTGGTACTTTGGAAGATTTATTTAGAAAACAAAAGAAATTAGAGGTAATTTGACCAATTAGGAGACTTAAAAATGGTCTAAGTGTGCTAGGTATATACATAGAGATCTGAAATAAGGGAAGGAGAATCTGGAAGACATCAACTTGGAAGGGCACATTGAGCCTTGTGACTTAACTGGCTATTGATTGGAGGTTAAGGAGAGTTAGTAATGAAAAACTGTAAATATTTGATAAATAAATAATGACTATTTGTGTCAGTGAAAAGAATATTTAATCAAGGGTAAGAACACAGTACATACACTTTGAATTTTGAAATTTTAGTAGAAAATTATAATGACAAAAATGGTTCCCTCATTTATTTAACAAATATTTACTAAGTTTTAACAATATACAAAAGCATTATTCTAATTGCTGGAGTTACAGTGGTGAATGAGACAAATTTTTGTTTGTTTCTTGTACCCAATTCCCTTTCTCTCAGAGAACATATGTTTGGGTGCAGGAATACACAAAAAATAGTGTAACTTAGTAAAAGGAAATGCTATGAAGGAAATAAACAGATACTATGAGAGAGAGTATGACAAACATGAGAGTTATTTTAGTCAGGGTGATCAGGAAAGAGCTCTTCAAGAAGATCTTTAGGATGAAGATGAATCACCAATTCAAATCACCTGTGGAAGAACAGTGTACTCAAAGGTATTTGCAGGCCTGGAGGCCCTAAATCGGAATACAGAGACAATATAGCTGGAGCTATATAATAATTATTATATAATTTCCTCACAATAATCAGTGAGGAAAAAAGTTAAATGGAATAATCAATGAGTAAAGAAGTTAAATGGGAACAAAATTACTAGACCATGGACGTCAATATGAGGTGTCTGGGTATTATTTTAAGTTGAGAGAAGCCATTGAAGGGATAAGAGCAGGGAGCACTGTGACTTCACCACAGTTCTTTCTGTCTTTTGGGTAAAGAAAAGAGTAGAAGTAGGAGTCTAGTTGGAGGATATCACAGTTAAAGCAATCTGGACTTGGACCGGAAAGCTTGCAATTGAGATGGAGAGAAATGAAACCTACTTTGAGGATATAAATGATAAGACAAATGAATGAGATTGGCTATGGGAAATGAAGAAATTTGAGGATTTAAACCAACCATCTACATTTCTATTTGTTAAGTTTTATTAGCTTCTTTGCTTGAGCAAACAGATGGTGATAACTTTTCTGAGATAAGAAGGGCCAAGAAAAGAGCAAGTTGGAAGGAACAGGTGTTGCACGTGTGCATGCATGCATATGAAAAATCTTGTTAATCCAATAATTTTAAACACCATTCAATAGCAGAACAAAAATTGTCAACCATATAAAATAATCAAATAAGTCTGTAGAATCATATTTATGTCAATTATATGCAGACATTAATGTAATATTTTCAAAATTGTTTTTTAAGTAATTGTAGTGATTATCAACTTGCCTGAATAAATTAGAGTGAGACAAGTAAAATAGACAGGAAATCTAAAATAAAATATAGTTATTTTGTGAGATTTTCTCACCTACAGGTCCCAGAGAAGGAATGAAATGAGAAGCCTGGAGGAGCGTAGGATGGGTTAACCCAGGTGTCCACTGACTCTCACAGCATTTGCAACTTCACAAAGAGAAGCAAAACCAAGGTTTTAGTTTCCTAGGCCATGAAATGGTTCAGCTTAAACAATGGGAATTTATTCACTTGCAGTTTTGATGTCAAGAAAATGTCCAAATTAAGGCATTATCAAGGCCAATGCTTTCTCCCCAAAGACTGGCATTCAGCAATCCCCCCTGTCTTATGGCAAGGATCATGGGTCTACTGGTCTCTCCTTTCTCCTCTGGGTTTCATTGATTTCATCTTCTCATTTCTGTGGCTTTCTCTCTCTCTGTCTCTCAATCTGCATTCATTCCTTTGTAAAGGATTCCAGTAATAGGATTATGACTCATATTTAATGAGGTGGGTCACAACTGAACTGAAGTAGCCTCATCAAGAGGTCCTACTTACAATGGGTTTGCACCCACAGGAACGGATTAGATTTAAGAACATGTTTTTCTGGCATACACACAGCTTCAAATTACCACAGCCAGAAAATGCCATCCTACCAAATCCAGATGCAGTGCTGAATTTTAGCTGAATATCATCGTAAATAATATGTTTGATCTAGTAAATTTTCTAGGAATTAAAACCACCAATTTCACATCACTGAGAATTAAAATGTTCTGCTATATTTTGTTGTTGATAGAGAAAACCCTCAGCTGAATTCTAAATATAAAAGTGCTTATGCTTTCCTTTTGATGCAATTGGAGGACAATTAACCTAAAATAATTCAGTATCACAGGCTATCAGCCCATGCAAGATACATCTAGGAGTGGTATATTGGAAACATTAATATTTGTACACAAACATTACTAGATATATTTTCCTAGTACCACCATTAGCTTTTCTTTTTTTTTCCACACATGAAAACTAGAGTTGTTTTAAATTAAATTAACTTCAGTAAGTTTTCATTATTATCACGTTTGTGTCAAATATACATTAGGGCAAGTTTTGTTGAAGACAGCTATTATATAATTGCTTATATCCATTACTGAAGGGGAAAAGTTATGGTAACCAGTGGAAATACTTATTTCTAAGCAATGCTTTAATGGCATAGTATAGTAGCAAATAAACTATTAAAATTTTGCCCCCAGTATATAATATCCTATATTCCTATATTTTCCATCTGAAAGTTCATTCAATTTTGCATGGTTCTAACAATCAATTGCATTTCCTAGGAGCCCTGACAGTTCTTTATAATATAAATGAAAACCAATCATGTTCTTCTTAATTTGGTCATTAACTCTCTTCACTTTTCAAATTGTTACATTGAATTCAGACACGTTTGCTCTTAATAGCTGCAGACACATTTTAATACAGCAGAAGTAATTTTGTTTCATATAAGTCATATGTCAAAGGATTATTAAACAAAGAGTATGCATATGACGCGATTTTATTTAAATCAGCCTCTTGCACTTCTCATTTGAAGAAAAATGCCATTTTAAACCCTTTGCCTCTCCTCTACCATATTCTCGTATCAACAAGGTGAGAAGCAGCAGCAGCAGGGAACCCAAGGCTGGTAGTGGTGGGTGAATGGTGGCAATCTCATTTATAAAATTTACCTAGGCAGAAAATGAACTGATTGCACAATATGTGCTGTATGTTCAGTTTATAAAGAAAGAGATGTCAGAGTGGAGCTTAGTGATGTTTCTGAAATGTTGGCACTAAGAACTCACTATATATTTGGATACAAAGAAAGGATAAGAAAGAGGTAGTATCCACCAATACCTACCAGGTAATTTAATCTTATTTAATCTCATCACAACCCTCTAGGATATTATCATTACCTCCATTTTAATAATCAAAATCATGATATCCCTGATGATATCTTACATATTAGTTGGAGACAGAAAGTATGGTTCCATCAACTTGGCCTCTGTTTTGTTTTAATGCCACAGTTATCATTTAAAAAATTAAATCTGTTCTTTGTTTAGTATTTTAGCAGCTTGCCTTCTTCATTCCTTACTTCTGAATCCTTTAAATGAATCATTTTATCTAGATTCCCAGTTACCCCCTTTACCATAGCTCTGGAGACTGCTGTATGCTCTGACTTGAATTTAGTCCCCCCAAAAGAGTCTTTTCAGATGTAATTAGTTAGGATGTAATCAGACTTGATTAGTGCAGGCCCTAAATCCAACATGACCTATGTCCTTGTAAGAAAAGACCTATAGGCACAGACGGAGAGAGAAGATGGTCATGTGGAGACAGGGGCAGGAATTGGAGTTATGCTGCCATAAACCAAAGAACAACTTGGGTTGCCAGAACCTGGAAGTGGCAAGGAAGGATCTTCTCTAGAGGCTTCAAAAGCAGCATTGTCCAGTGGACACCCTGGTTTCAGACTTCTAGCCTCCAGAACTATAAGAGAATAATTTTTTCTTTGTTTTAAGTCACCCAGATTGTGGTACTTTGCTACAGCAACCCTAGGAATTTAATGCCCTCTCCAAGGAACTTTCCTCACTCTTTTTTACTCCTCTACTTAGTTTTGAACTAGCTGTGACAATGGTTATGCAAATGAAACATTGCATTAAGCTTATCTTAATGAAGAATATGATATAGTATAATAAACCTAGGGCTTAGAAGACATGGTACTAGAATTGTATTTCTAAAGGGAGGCAATGTGAAACATGAAAAGGGGAGAAAAAGAGGGATATGTGCCTCTAATTTCACACAGTGTTGGGTGGGGAGGATTCTTTACTCATGACCTTGGAAGATCTAAGACATCTTCGATATCTCCCACTACCAAGGGTGTAGTTTCCATGCCAAAGGCCAGTTGATCAATAAGCCTGGGAAAGAAGGAGAAAGTGTTGGCCCTTTACTCGCTACATTGTTCAAGAACTTCCCTATTCTAAGTCAGTACCTCTGCTCTAAAGAGTCTTGATAAAAAACTCCATTCCTGTGATTTTGTTATTTATTTCATTAAATAAATTCCACTACAATCATCACACAATATCAGATCATATGAATTAAACCTAATTAAATATATTGATTCTATATTTTAAAAGAGATGAATAGTATATTAATAGTATATTGGAGAAGAATATACTGTTTTACATTAAACAGAAGACCACTGGAGAATTTCCTTTAATCTTTCATTTTTGTGAATGTTATAAACTCATATGTTTTTCTCATCAATTAATAGTACATCACTTAAAATGGACTAATGTAACACCAAATATATAAGATCACAGACTGATTCATTAATTTAACGAAAACTTTACTAAATACCTCCTAGATTCTTGCAATTTTTCTAGATATTGAGCATATACAGCAGAGTATTACATACATGTCTTTTCTCATGGAGCATAGTACAGACAATAAACAAATATGTATACATACATATTGTAAAAAGTATTATGGGGAAAATAGGCAGGATAAAAGAATTGGGGCATGAAATTGAGTACAATGGTGTGGATATGGGAGATGCTGGTTTATATAAGTTGTTCAGGGAAAGCTTCTGTGACAAGATGTCATTTGAGAAGAAACATGGAGGTCATGAGGGAGTGAGCCACGTGAATATCCAGGAGATAATCATTTCAGACTGAGGTAACGGTCAATGTGAAAGCCTTGGGCTGGGAACACAGTTATTGTCCCAATACAGCCAGAAAGACTAGTTTGAGCAAAGTGTAGTAACCATGAAACAGAGTGGAAAACAGAGAGATAATGGGGAAGGACTGAGCCTGAAGGGTCCATGTACATTGAAAGGGCATTGGATTTAACTCTGAGTAAGATGTGAAGCCATTAGGTTTTGAGTAAAGATGTGAGGTCAGAGGGTCACTGTCTGCTGGAGGAATGCAGGAAGCATAATTGTTATTATTTCAAATTCTATAACATAAATATGCTCACTGATTTATTATACAATTTATAACTTTGTATTTTAATCGAAGTGCTTTCAATATTAAGCACCATAAAATGAAAACTATCTAAATGTTATTGAGGAAATAATTATTTTTCAACATCACTATTAGAAATATTTTAACAGTGATAATAATAAACCATTTTCTAGGCAAGATAATATATGGAGACAGCATAAGAATGACATATGCTATTGAGTAAAAGCTCAGGATTTCTAAATACAGATCCCATCTCCACATGAATATCCTCTGAGTTTGAAGTCATTATCTAAGCCTGACTTCATTTTTTGGATGTGAAAAGAAAGCAAACTCTTTCCTGAGATATATAAACTAGTAGAAAGCATTTGTACAGTTGAAACAAGACCATATTAACTCAATGCTTAGTGATTACATGAAGTTCATAGGAAGAGAGATTTTATTGCCCATACTCTTTTAAAAATAATCTTGACTGAATCCATGAATAACCCTCATGGCATTCCCTAATTTGGGATGTAGTGGAACATTGTTTCATATTGCTTTTGTACCAACTGCATAAAAAATTGTTGGATGAGTTAGTATCCATTTTACAGAATACTTTCTGCATAATTTAGGTAATAATGCTGAGGTATACAGCTTTACATTTTTTTTAAGTATAGGATAAGTAATCTAATACATTACTTTTTTCCGTCAAGTTTCTTGAATATACAGACTATTTTCTAAACCAGAGCCTTTGCAAGTGCTATTTCTTGTCTTAGATTCTCTTTACTCTACTTTATCTCATTTTCCCAGCTTCCATTTAAATGGTGTTTTGTAGAAGTCAAGGTTAAAGTGGAAATTAAAGTAGCTCCCTCGCCTTTGTTCACTCAGTTCTATTGTCCCACAGCACTTACTTGCATTTGTATTCATTTGTTAATATTGTTTTTTATGCCTTAGGATAGCTTATGCTATAGGTTCCTTTGGGGACTATTCATGTGTGTTTTGTGCACCGGTAACAGAGTTCCTAGCACTTAGTGAGTACTCAGATGAATGAAGAAATTGGTGACTATTCAAGTCTTTGCTTATGCTCACAAATGTAAATGAATCCAAAACAAATAACCATAATTGGAATATAAATGTATACATTTTAATGTTTATTCTAGTAGGAAAAATCTCTCTCTCCTAAGAGAATTATGTAGAACAATTTTCAAATTTTGAAGAATGTCTAACATAACCATTAGAAACAGATCAGTAAACAAGTAATCAATTAATGGTACTTTGTGACAACCTGGCCCTCCAAATATGTTAGCATTGTGAAAATTAGTGTGCTGTATACTGTGCAACCCCAGCTGAAGGAAAAAGATGGGGGCATAATACCTCCATAGCCAAGCCATTTTCATAGCAGTGCAACTTACTCCTTCACTTAATCATGTTATGACAAAATCCATCATAATAATGGATAGACCCAAGGATGTTGTTAGCATTAAGATAAAAGTTCAGTGTGAAGACAAGGTAAGGACCACCTCCAGACCGAACAAGCCAGAGAGCTGCTGTACCCAGCATCCAATGCAGGGATGCTAAGGGAGATAAAGCCAAGATAAAGGACCGACCACATAGAAGATCTGCAAGGTTATCTTCTAAAGCTGCTCCTCCAAAGCCAGAACCCAAGACTGAAAAGGCCTCTGCAAAGAAGGCGAGAGAAGAAACCCAAAGGGCCAGAAGGGGAAAGCTGATGCTGGCAAGGATGGGAATGACCCTGCAGAAGACAGAGATGCCAAAACAGACCAGGCACAGAAAACTGAAGGTGCTGGAAATGCCAAGAGAACTGTGCACATATTTTATAACTATGTACTGCTGGTGACTGTACAGTTTGAAATACTAATTTTTTATCAAGTTTTATAAAAATGCAGAATTTTGTTTTACCATTTTTTTAAAAAACTATTTTGTTTGCACACAGAACACGTCTTGTTTTTGGGTGAAAAGGCAAATGTGACTAATAGAATGTCTCTGAAGCTGGATTGATAGGGGAGAAAACACCTTTCCCCTCTAGTTTTGAGAGATTTTCTCTTTACTCCCAGGAGAAAGAATTCCCTGACATTGATATACACTAGCCACATTAGCACAAATGCCTTGTAGTGTGAAAAAAAAAACAAAATTAATTTTTATGCTCTCATATTCTCTTCTTCCTCTCTGCCTTCAGCACAGACTTGACTACCTTATAGCCAAAGACCTGTTGGGGCTTGATCCCCTAAAACTGGTTACCAGGGTATCAGGCAATCTGGAATTTCCAGTGATGCCTTAGAGTTGACATCTCGCAAAAGAACAGCGATTCCTTTTTAGGCTGTGGATCTTCAAACTGATAATTCTGCCATTTTCATTTCACTTCCTGAAAGTCAGAGTCAGCTCTTGAAAAGTTGTTAGCATGCTATTGTGAAATATCAGCCCTCACTCTAAACTTTTCCTGTTCAGAGCATCAAATGAAGACTTCACTGGGTTTTATAGTGACTTCCTGATTTTGGTAGTCCATTGAAGAAGGGAGTTAGAAAGTTGTTGTATACTGTTAATGATTGCCTGCCAATGTCCTGCCTGAAAAAACATGATTGTTTATGAAAAGTATCTTTAATAAAGCTGGATACAGTTTGGCTTGGGAAAAAAAATTAGGAAAGTAGTTGTTTCAAGCTTACCTAACAATTTTTCCTTAGGTTAATTGTGAGTAATAAGAAGATAAGAAAAGTAGATTTTATATGAAGATAGATAAGGATTTTGTTTTTTAAAAGTGTAGATTATAATTATGATTAATGAGTGTGACTACTTTAATGAAAAAATAAATTACTGGGAAAAATGACTAATAGTAAAGTGTTTATGATAATTATAATACAGCCCTGACATTGATAGGCTATATATGGGCTTCCTTGCATAAGTAACTGACAAACAAACCATTTGTGTGTTGTAGGAGGTGAAGGTGAAAGACTTGTAGGGTTTGTTTCTGCTTGGCTTACAATTAATTAGGTTGATTTGCCATTTTGCTTAGTGCATTCATAAATGACCAAGTAAGGAAGCATTATTTAAAAGAGTGCATAATCCTTTAATATTTTATACAATATGATCAATAAACTAAAGTGATTTGAGTTAAGATATTTGAGAAATTGCATTGTAAATTAGCATATGACATTCTGATTTTATTTCTGTTTTTTTTTTTTTTTTTACACTAAGGAACATTAATAAAATAACAGTTAAAATATTTGTGAGATACATAAAATATCTACTTTTAAAAGATCTTATTAAAAACTAAATGTTCCTTCCTTTATACTTCCATAGAATACTATGAATTCTAATAATTATCATATTATGTTTAAAATATTAATTTATATTATTTTTCTTAATAAAATTGAAGTGCTTAAAGAGAAGAATACTGTTTTTTTTTTTATTATAGCACAATGCTATCACATGACTGTTGAATGAATAAATGAACTAGCTACAAAAGTAAATAATGAAGACACAAATATTCCTAATATTTGCAGTGAGGTAATTACGTGAAAATGTAGGCCACTTAAATATATTGTCATTAGGCTGAATATTTTGTGGTCATTTCATTTTTTACCCTCTATTTTCTCTTTTTATTCAGTGACTGAATACTAGGTATATGTCAGGTCTTGTGCTAAACAGTAGTGATAATGGCAGGTGTTTAAATATAGATCTAAAAATACAATATTTTAAAAGGACTTCTGACCTATATCTTTAATAATGAAGAAGAGTTTTCTTCATAATGAAAAGGGAGAGTAAGTTCAATGGCATGAAGGAGGAAATAATGCATGTTGTGCTACATAAAACAGAGAGAGTTTAGACATAATTGGAGAAATAAGTGGATCAGTAGAATGGAAGATGTGACTGGTAACAAATTAGTCAACCTGCCAGGATTCTACTATGTAGTGCTAAGATGAAGATTTATTAATGTTTTTTACTGCGGAATCAAAAGAGATTCTTAATTAGAGGTGTGGAAAGCCTAATATCCTCTATTATTTGTGATTGGTCAATTGGCACTAAAGAACCCCTGTCTTACCAATCACCTATGCTTAATACTTACTTAGATTAAAAAATATACCCTAAAAGTGTTAGGTTTTTTTGTTTTTCTTTTTCTTTCCTTATTCTTCAAAATGGAGAAAAGTAGCAGTTATCAATACTGGCATATGGTTAGTAGAATTACACTACTAAATCTGACTATAAGAAAAAAAATAACTAGAATATCTACACGGGAAATACATTTTAAACGAGCATAAGGATCTGAAAGTCAATTAACAAAAAACAATTCTAAATAACATTTTAAGTACAAAGAAGTATTAATTTCCCACAAATGAGCTTACATTTTACTAGAGGAGTTTTTGCTCATTCATTATAGTTTTAGACTGCCTTTTTACCTGAACTCAAGAATATTTCTTAAAAGTAATAAAATGAGTAACATAATGACCATCATTACATCATGCACTTAAATTATTCAAATGTCACAGTTCAAGTATTAGATTGGCATTTATTGTTATTATTCAAAATATAAATTATTTGAAATAATAACGCACCCTTCCTCCAGTATTATTATACTCTTTTCTGACTCTGGACTTTACAGATCATATTTCCTCTGTTTGAATTGAACTCCCACCACCCTCACCACATTTTCCTGACTACTTGTCCTTCAAATCCAATCCATGAGTCCCCTTATCCAGTGGCAAAGTTGATACTTTAAATATAACTCAATTATATCACATTCTCCTGTATTGGAATTTATTTATATGTCTGTGCCAAGTCTTTCCTTGAGTTAAGGTTGGGTCACACACATTTCTTTTCACCCAGTAGTAATATTCTTGAGAAAGATATTTTTCTTTCTCACCATCTCAGTTACCACGCTTGGTTTTCTGATGAGATGGTGGGTCTCCATGGTCAGCCACATTAGAATCATATGGAATTAGGATACAATGGAAAGAGCTGTGGGGAATGGGGGTAGCTCTTGAAATGATGAAATTGGAATCAGGCAGAAAAATAATATATGCCCAGTGTCTAGTAGTCTATTAAGTAACATTATCTCAGTCTTAACCTCACCTCTATCATTTACTAACTGTGATATCATGAAAATGTATTAAGCACACCATTCCTTAGTTTCCTCTTTATAAAATGGATCTGGAATCATATTCAGGAATAGCATCTAACTTCAGATGAAGGGAATAAGGAATAACTGGGATAATGTAGCTAAAACACTTAAAATAATGGTTCACAAATAGTAATCACTCCAAAAATATTTGTTTCAATGATAATTATGCAATTCCTATGATTTAAACTTTTCACAGTCTTGTCATTTGATCCTTTATTTATTTATTTATTTATTTATTTATTTATTTTTTGCAATCAAGCATTCATTTGTGGGGTGTTAAAACTAGTGATTCATAGAAATCAGGGTCCAATGCTCTCTGGAGATGCCTAGGAAGGGAAAGACAAGAGAACTGTAATTCTATCTCACCTGGAATTGTGGCCCATATTTATGAGTTTTACATGTTGTGCCCCCAAGAAAAGATTTTATTTGAAAACAGAATTCTACAGCTAAAATACATTTGTTATCTACTGCTGCTAAGATATTCTTTTTAAAGGTCTAGATAAATAATAAATGGAACATCTAAAATAAAAGAAAAAATATATCAAGTGTGTTGTGCTCTTTACAAGAAGCCTGGACAAGAAAGCAAAATTGAGTAATGTCACACATTGTTTTGCTCCAGGAAAAGCAATTTATTGTCTCAATTCTAATGAGCATTTTTCAGTAGTGTCACTTTTTATAGAGAGAAGACAATTGTTATGCTATTAACCACATCTAACATCTAAAACTACATTTTACTCATATGTTTAAAGAACCAAAGATGCATCTCTTCTTTTTCACTCTAAAAGCATCTTATTATTTCTTTCACAAGTGTAATCAGAGCATTGACAGATAACAGCAATTTATGAACTGTGGACAAAAATGAAAGCATAAAAGCACAATCATACTAGGTTTCCAGCTATGTTTATCTCACTATCTCAGTCAGAGCAGATGAGATTTTAATATGTTTATGTACAGAGAATGTTAATTGTTTTCAAAAGATCATTTCTATGTATTTCAGGATAAGAATTTAAGGACATGTGTGTGTAGAACACAGATATGGCTCTGGAAAATGTTTTAGTACTTTCCCAAATATTTTCATTAATATAATTAATCTCTATTTTCCAGCACTTTTTGTCCTTCTCCTTGGGCTGAATTTTGTAAGAAAATCTACTTTTCTTGATTATCTTTTAGAAAATGATAGTTAAAACTTGCAAGGGAAAAATAGCACTTTCAAGTATCAAGTCTATGATGAGTTATTTGAAAATTTTCATAAAATTTAGAAAATAGTTATTTGTTCACTTTGATTACATGTATCTGAAAAGATGTTTTCCCCCCAAGATTACTCATCAACTTTTTTTTTTTTTTTGCTTTGTTTTCTTTTATTCAAGACTAGTCCTTATTTGGTCATCCTCCTTATATTCTTCCTTATCTGCTTAAGAAATTATAGAGAACACAATAAATTCCCTTAGAGCTAATAAAAGAATTCTTATATTTTCCCACTCTTTTGATAATTGATTTTTGGAGCTAATAATCCTCACTTAGTTAAAGGAGAGGGTGAGATATCCCATCAAACACAGGAAGAGAGAGCAAAATTCATTTCTCCTCTACACCCTCCCAGAATTAATTTCTTTTAATCAAAGAAAAATGATACAGCTGTAAAAAGAATATGAAAATAGTTAAGTAAATTGTGAACTTTATTACATATTAGTTGTCATGTAATAGGTAAGATAAAATTTATACAAGTTTTATCATCAGCATATCTAGGTGCTCTGCACCAATCTCCACACCAACATTATGCTACACCGATGTGATTTTGATTTATGGATGAAAGAGAAAGTTAAGAAGGGATTAATTATAATTAATGCAAAAATATTTAAGTATCCTGAAACATCCACATTTTTAAAACAGCCTCATAAAAATTCCCTTGATGTTTTTCCCACCATGTTCCTCACTTCCTCCAAGTCTTCACTAGCATAACTATTAATATCTATATGTCTACTAACAATCTATTCTAGGCTTTTACTATTCATGCCACCCAAGATTCTTCCAGTATCCCCTCATTGTCCAATCCAAAAGCCATGCGTACATATTTAGGTATTTGTTACAGCAATAACTCTCTTTCAAGTACCAAATTCTGTATTAGTTTCCTATTTCTGCTGTCACAAATTACCACAAACTTAGCAGCTTAAAACAACAGAAATTCCTACAGTTCTGGAGGTAATAAGTCCAAAATAGGTCTCAATGGGCTAAATTCAAGAATTATGATCCTTTCTGGAGATTCTAGGGAAGAGTCCTTTTTCATACCTTTTCCAGCTTCTGAAGGCTATTCACAATCCTTGGCTCATTATCCCTCCCATCTTCAAAGTGAGCAATGGGTGGGCAAGACTTTCTGACATTGTCTCATTATAATTCTGACTCTCCTGCTTCCCCTTTCCAATTTTAAGGACTATTGTAATTACATTGGACTCACTTGAATCTTCTTACATTAAAGTCGGCCGATTAGCAACCATAATTCCATCTGAAACCTTAATTTCCCTTTGCTACATAAGGTAACATACTCACAGGTTATAGGGATTAGTCCATGGACATCTTTGGGAACCCATTATTCTGTCTACCAACCATGCCAATCTCACTTGTGGACAAAAAATGCAAATATCTCAAAAAACATACAAAATAAGAAATATGTTATCATCATCCTTAGTATTATATCCTCTCAGATAACCCACTATTTCAATCTTTAATATATGCCAGATCCTTCTCTAAATATTCTACGATCAGAATGCTACACGTTTCATAAATAGTGGGCTTAGGATTCAAAAACATGTAATTTGGCTGTAGAATCTGTACTCCCAACCACAATGCTATACTGTCTTATTATAATAGCGTTATTTTTTGAAAAGTATATGTAATATACATTTTCATATAAAATATTAACAAGTTTCATTTATTTCAGAAAAAAATGGAAGGTTTAATAGATTAAAGGAAAAAAGCAACCTGTAATCATCTCAATAAGTGAATAAACATTTGCTAAAATTCAGCAGCTATTCATTATAAAATTTCCTTGTACTAGAAGTAGAAGTTAACTTGTTTCCATCAAACGTCAAAAGACAAAATTCAAAATATAAATAAAAGGGAAGTGTATAAACTGGGAGAAAAAAATTGCAACACATCTAGTTGACAAAGGAATACTATTCAGGATATATAAATAATACCTGTAAATAAAAACAAGTTAAAAATCAATACAAAAATGGAGAAGTTATGAAGAGGTGTGTAATAGAATATTAAAAAGGATTGTCTATTTCAGATATATATTTCAGTGCTGCTATTTGCATTCACAATGTTGTGCTACCATCAACATCATAAATTTCCTAAACATTTCCATGGTGGCTTTAAACAGTTTTGATTAATACCAGTAGTGCATAAAAGCTTCAAAGTCCCATATTCTTCATATCTTTCTGTGGTCAGATGTCTTCAGATCCTAATTTTTGTCAACTTGGTATAAAGTGATATCTGATTGTAGTTTAACTTTATTTTTCCCTCATTATTATTGAAATAGACAGTGTCTTCTCCTTTCTCTTCTGATTCTGATGACTTCTGGCTTCTGACTCCTCCCTGTGGCTTTCTCTACATCTGAATTTCTTCTGCTTATAAAGGACTCCAGCAATCCCACCCTCAATCAGTTGGACCACACCTAACTAAAATAACACCTTCAAGTGATCCTATTTGCAATGGGTTCACACCCACAGGAATGCAGATTAAGTTTAAGAGCATGTCTAAACTGGGATACATAATTCAAACTACCATACTAGTATACATTCACATGGAATGTACAAATACACCATGATACAATGGACTCCTACAGCAGATTCAGAAAGACTAGGTATATAAAGAAAATAACAACATAAAAACACTTAATATGCCATTTAAGTGTACCTTTTTCACGAAACCATAACCATAAGTGTAAGAATAATAAACACAAAACCAATATTTTATGTAACTTTCTAACAAAATAGTCTATTTATGGAGTCTCTGTAATATAATTAAAGTTATTATTTTTCATTATTATTTCATCTAATATATTAATAACAAACTTGTAAATAATATTTCATGAAATAGTAGAATAATCTATAACTGTTTCAAAAGTATTGTGATGTTATTAGTACATAGCTATAATCAGAATTAATAAATGAGAAGTACTGATAAAGTTAAACTAAAAATGGTCAAAATAACTCAGTTAAACCAGAAACTGGTAAATAATGCAAAATATATAGGTTCTGTGGATTTAGTATAATTGTGCTTTTAAATACATTTGAGCCAAAAACAATCTGTCTTGAGTTAAATACAATATTCAGAATTAAAAATATAAAATACTTGTAAAGAAAAACAAGTCACTGTTTAAAAAGAAATAAGATTAAGAAATAAGAAAAGAAAAAAGATTAAGATGCCATTTCAGGTAGAATGAGGAAAATGCCATTTGAGGTAGAATGAAGAAAATGGTTGTGTAAGAGAAAATCACAGTTAGATATTAGATGTAATTCTTGTTGTTTGAGAATCCTTTTATTTAAACTAGGAGAGTAAAAAAATTGTTATTGCTGAAAAGGAAAAAATAATGCATGTATTTATGCTTGGGATTTTATCAAAATATGTACTGAATTTAACACAGTTTTAACAATATTGATCAGAAAAGGATGTTATTTAAAAATCCTTTATAAAAATAAAAACAAGGTTAATAAACTGATAATATAAGACAATTTAAATATTTTTGCTGAAATAGCCATTCTGTACAATTTGGAATATTATGGATTGAAGAAAAGTACAGACATTGTACTTATCTGTACAGTGAATAATTTGTACAAAATCAATGAATTTCAGGCTATTTTTAACCATGGGCTCCTTTTTTAAACTGAAATTTTATGTAAGAAGGAAATACATGTATTATACAAAATCAGAGTTTATCTTAGTGAAATGTAGATGAAAATGGGATATCCATTCCTGACCCTCTACCCATCTTCCACTCCTTCTGTTCATATCACCTTATTTAGAGATCCTTACATTTCTCAGGGAAGTTTGATCACTAGACTAGTGCAAAATCTATTTCTTTCCAAAGGTAAAATTCTATGATTTAATAAAGGACAAGCCTTTTAAGTTCAGAAATGTGTTGTTGGTCATAAATTTCCCATGCACTGAAATGATTGTGAAATATATTTTATTGGATATATTGTCATTTCTAATTGTAGGCAAGAAAACAGAGGCTCAAATATGTGAAGGAGCTTCCCAAAGTCCTACATCAAATGAATCTGGAGTCAGCATTAGAAATAAACTATATCCCTAAAGCCTGTCCCTTTTAATCCCATCACACTCCACAGGAGACAATAAATAGTGTTTTATCATTTCAAGGACACAACAAAGATTATCTTGACCCTCAATATTTTTCTTAACAACCTGTCAACAAAGGGTGAATTTTTAGTAATAAAATTTTAACTTTTTCCTTATAGCATTGTTCCTTTGATAAAGGTAAATATCT
This sequence comes from Tolypeutes matacus, assembly GCA_026826555.1. NCBI lineage: Eukaryota > Metazoa > Chordata > Mammalia > Cingulata > Chlamyphoridae > Tolypeutes > Tolypeutes matacus. Next base: position 2,842,809 of record JAKSZT010054489.1, read on the forward strand.
CCAGAAAGATGACACATTAAGACACCATCATTCCTCAACACATTAGGTAGTACTTTGAAAAATTAGCTTTGGATGAGTTGTACAGAGAAGTGAAATATACGGATCCAGACTATAGAGTAGTCTAAACAAAATGATACAGGAATCAGTTTCCAGTTGTGCTTAAAAGCTTAAGCCTGAAATCATACAGATCTGTGTTCAATTTCCTGACTCTGCTACTTACTGGGAGACTTTTGGAAAGCCACTTAAACTTTTCAGACCACATTACAACATCTTGGAAAGGAGAAGATAATTGTACCTATTTCACAGAGTTTTTGTAAGGATTGAGGATATAAAAAGCACTATACACAATGGCACACATAAATATTCAATAGGTAGTAACTATTAATACTATGGGGTGTCCATGCAAGGAAGAAAAGAACGTGTAATTATGGAGAAAAATGGAAATACAAACTTAACTCTGAATCAGGAGGCATGAGATGTAGCTCCCTCAACAGTTTTCTATGAACTATTGTGTAGGTAATTTTAACCTCTCTGAATCTCATTTGTAGAATGAGGAGGAAATACAGTGGGTGGAAATGATCTCTAAATGTCCTTTCATCTCAAATATTCTGATTTCCATAATTGTGCCCTGTAACAGCACAATTATGTACAACATAACTGTAACAACCTGGAAACAGCTTTTTTCTTTTTAATGGTGTATTCCAATAGCTAAGAAGTGACTTTCCTTGGAAGATATTTTAAGTTTACAAGATTTGATGGACTGGGTGATTGGATATAGAGCAAGAAGTCTTATGGAATCTAGACTCATATATCACACTTGTAATTGTGGAAAAATCAAGATCATTATGATCGCATTTACTTTTAAACACATGTATGCAGGCTTCCAAACACTTAAAAGGGGGAATAAAGACCCTATTTAAGAACAATTTTTAGTCTTTGAATCAGATAAGGCAATAATTTTTTACTCAGTTTAACTGAAGGAAATGGTCGCAAAAAGAAAGAAAGAAAAAAAAACTGGTATGAAGGGGTGGGGGGGAATCTTCCTGGAGTTTTCCCCTGCCTTAAAATTACAGCACAATTTTCATTAAGAGGTAATGGAAATGGAAATTACTTGCTCTGTAGCCCTGATTATATTCCTGTTAGTTTATTTGCATACTGTTTCATGATTGGATTACTGTGAGGCTGAGAGGTCTCATAACCACATTCCTGTGTATTCTCATCTAATTCCACTGCTGTATCTATGAGGAGAAATCATTTCCTGAACTTCATAATATGATCCTCATGAAAGTATACAGCCTTCTTTAGATTTTAGATGAGTGTGAGAAGTATAAACTCTATTCTCCACTTGATCTTAGCTAAAGGGCCAAGAAGTGATAAACTCTATTCTGATGTTATCCCAAAACTGGATAATTTAAAAAGCTTCAAGTAACCTTCCCTAATTTAAGTAATGGTATGTTAATAACCTAACTTTTCCAAATGCAATAGTCATTTTTTTTTTTTTTTTAGATACCAGGGCCAGGGATTGAACCTGGGACCTTGTATGTGGGAAGCCAGCACTCAATCACTAAGCTTCACTGGCTCCCCCAAATTGTTTTTTTTATTTGTTTTTGTTTCTAGGAGGTACTGGGGATGAAACCCAGGACCTCGTACATGGGAAGCAGCCACTCAACCACTTGAGCTATATCTGCTCCCCCCAATAATTACTTTTCTGACAGTGGTTGGTATGAAATATGTGCAGTAAAGAGTTATTCTTTCTCAGTATCTCCTCCAGCTTTTGCTCTCCCTTCCTGGGAGGTAATCTCTACACCCTTGGAATATTCTGCCTGATAAGAGTATCATTGTTTACCTGGGAACTTGAGCTACACCAGATAGTAACAATTTGATTTCTAGTGGGGTGGCATTTTGGCTATGCTGTAACCTACCCACTCTAACTCTGCAGGGCCTGGAGACTAAAGGTTAGTCCCAAGGGCAGTCAATAATAGCTATGTGGCTGAGCCCCAATAAAAACTCTAGACAGAAAGATTCTTGGAAGCTTTTCTGGTTGGCAATATTCCATATGTATTCTCATACATAATTTGGAGGAAAGTTAGCTTGTCCATGACTCCACTGAGAGAACACAACTAGAAACATCTTGTGTAGAACTTTCTGGATTCTACCCCATGTGTGTCTTCCCTTAGCTTAATTTAATCTGTATCCTTTCACTGTAAGAAACCACAACCATGAATATAACACCTTTCTGTGATCTGTGTGACTACCTCTAGCAAATTATCAAATATGAGGGTATTCTTGGCCACGACAGAATTTGCAATTGGTGTCAGAAGTGAGGGTGGTCTTGGGAACCCCTGAACTCTGCAGCTGGTGTTGGAAGTGAGGACAGGACTACTTCCATAAATGTTCAGTGAAAACAACAAGAACAATAACAACAAAATTGCAAGTAGCAAAACAAGTTCTGGCTAATCTACACTCACCTTTTTCTCCCAACTTCCTCTCTTGGTCATTTTTTTATTATTTGAGGATACAAAATTTTCTCCCAGTATAAACACTTATGAAGGTAAAACAAGTGTTATAATTCTTTCTTTCTCTCCTCCAGGAACTAATATCTAATATGACATTTTGTACATAGCAAGTGTTTAATAAATTAACATATTTCTAAGTGTCAGTCCCTCTCTAATTTATCTTTCTATATGACTTTCTTTAATATTATCTTTTATATTTATATTATATAAATATAGAAAAATCCAGTAAAGTCTCTCTAAGCCAAACTTAGCATATAAATAAATGTACTACCTTCCTCCTGCTGTAGGACTTGACTCCTGGGGATGAGCCTCCCTGGCACCAAGGGATTATTACTAAGTGCCAGTAAAAGACCTTGACCAAAAGGGAGAAAGGGGAAATACAAATGAGTTTTTCTGGCTAAGAGATTTCAAAGTGAGTTGGGAGGTCATTCCAGAGGTTATGTTTACGCAAGTCTCAGCAGGATCTCATTGACTGCCATAATAAACACTTCCTCAAATAGTGGGGTTCCTGAGGGCTCTAGAGACATCTAGACACTATAGGCAGGTCAGACACACTTGGAAATTCAGCACCCTGCCAGTGGGGCCTACTTTGCAATTTATGCTCTCCAGTGTAACAGAGTTTGACTCATTTATAGTTTCCCTACACATGGATCTTCTGCCTGTTTTATTTGAACCTATAATTAGCACTATACTTGTTAAAGATATGGCCCAGAGACTTAAATCTTTGCTCTATTCATGTGCCAGTTGAGCCCTGAATCTCAGCAGAGTTGCAACACCTCTCTCCAGTTCACTAGATTCACCCAGGGCAACTAACAAGGAGATGACAATGGACAATGTCCATCCCAAGGAACAGAGAGTGTGTGCAACTTCAAGCAAGATAGTTCCCTCCATCTGCCCCATGAGATCTAAGCCCCTTCTCAATTAGAAACAGAGTGGGCACCACCATCCCAAAATACTCAGGATTGGAGAATGAACAATAGACTAAAGTAGACTTATTATACTATTATAGACTTATTATTCTATCAAGGGAAGAACATTTATTATTGATATAAAGGCAGTGGCCACCTGAGGTTCTGAGGGGAGGGAGAGGGAAAATAACATGGGGGCATTTGGGGGACATTGGAATTGTCCTGCATGACATTGTAATGACAGACACAAGTCATTATAAATTTTGTCCTAACCTATAAAATTGGGCGGGAGAGAGTGTAAACTATAATGTAAACTATAGTCCATAGTTAGTATCAATGCTTCAATATGTGTCCATAAATTGTAACAAATGTACCACACTAATGAAAGATGTTCTTAACAGGGGAAAGTGTAGGAGAGGGAAGGGGTGGAGCACATGAGAATCTCCTATACTCTTTATGTAACATTTATGTAATTTAAATCTTCTTTAAAAATAAAAATATTAAAAATCCATTAAAGTAAAAAAGAATAAACATAAAGTCTTAAAGAGTCAAAAACACATAGAAATAAATTTCTACAACTAAGTCCTTGTGGCAGTTTGAAATTATTTATGAATTCCAAAAAGAGAAAGATTATGTTTGTAAACTAATCTATTCCTCTGGGTGTGATATCCTTTGATTGTATTAATTTCAAAGATTTTAAGGTTACTCAATAAAATCAATTTAGGGCTTTTTATTTGATCATGTCAGTAGGGCATGACTCAGGTTGAGACTCCACCCCTTTGGGGGGGCTGATATAAATGGACACTCACTCAAGAAGGCATGAGGAGAGAGAGAGAGCTGTCATGTTTGATCCTGGGCCCCAGGGAGAGATAAAAACATTCACCTGATAGTTTGCAGCTGAGCAGATGAGAAAGTCTGAAAAGAAATTAGCTCTATGCTAGAGATTGATATAGGAAGCCTTGAGAGACCAGGTGAAGATCGTCTGCCATCTTGCTTCAATACATGCCAGATGACTTTGGTGAGAAAGTACCTCTTGTGGTACCTTGAGTTGGACTTTCCATAGCCTTGGGACTGTAAACATTTACCCCAAATAAATAACCCTTTATAAAAGCTAACAGATTTCTGGTATTTTGCATCAGCATCCCCTTGGCAGACTAATACAGTCCCCTTCCCCACAGTTTCTCATCAGTTTTAAAGTACTATCAATGCTGTTCATCAGGCTTGTTTTAAGATCAGACATTGTTGTCACCAAGTTCAAATTTCAGTTATAACTGCCACTATTTCTCTTCAATAGCATATCTGAGGGATTAGCTCTGTGAAAGCCCCATAATGAATAACTATTGAGATTACTGAAGCAAACATTGATATTGATTTTTAAAGGAAGGACTAATATTTTTGGCTCGTTCTTCAAAAATGCCTAGTATTGGGGAAATATTCCAATAGTAGAAAGGTAATGTGCATTTTGAAAATATGCCAAGCAATTACTTTCCTTATTCAGGATTACATATGCCATTTTCTATGAGTATTCAATATTCTACTTCTAATGTTTTTTAAAGAATCTTGAAATTTGGAATTGGAATATTTAAAATCATAATAATATTAATGGAGCCATGTGTAAATGTCAATTTAGACATATTATTTTATTTTAGAGCTTTCAGAGGTCAGCACTAATCCTCTCTCTTAGATTTGGTCTGAATTCCAAGGATCTAGGACAGTGCCAAGCACTGAGTAAGAATTCCTTAAAAATGTCCTAATAAATTGATCAAATAATTAAAATGAAGACATTATCATAAAATGGAGCTAGATAATGACCCTCATAAGTCTAAGACATACTTAATATTAAGTTAAGAAAACATAGCTAAGTCAAAGGAAAGCTGTAACAATTCAACACATAATGAAACAAAATGTGTCTTAAATTTAGAGTGGCTCAGGCTTACTTCCCAATTTAAACATTTATTCACAGAATAATTTTGAGCATAATGTTTAATATCTGATTCTCAATTTCCTCGTTCGAAAATACCGAGACAGTATACATAAATTGTACCGTTTATTTAAAATTAAATGAAATAACTCCTGTGAAATTTTGGACAATTGGGAAATAAACATATTTTTCATTCTTCTTATTCCCATTGGTTTCTTAATTTTGTGTGATAATATATATAACACAAAATTTCCAATTTAACCATTATCATTGTAGAATTCAGTTATTTTAATTACATTCAAAATACTGTGCCTATTTTCATTTGCTTATTGTCCATTTGAATATCTTCTTTGGAGAAATGTCCATTCAAGTCCTTTACTCACTTTTTATTATTGAGTTGTAGGAATTCTTTATTTGTTCTGACTAAGGGACCTCAAAGATTGCCAGCCATCCAGAAGATACTAATCCTTTCAGAGGCTAGAAGCAAACCTTCTAGCCTCTGAAACCATGATGCAATACATTCCTGTTTGTTAAGCCAATCCATTGTATGATATTTGTTTTAGCAACTGAGAAGCTAAAACAAACCCTTTTCAGATAGATGATTTTCAAACATCTCTCCCACTCCCTAGGTGGTCTTTTCACTTTCATGATCATTATCTTTGATGCACATTTTTTTAAAGTTTAATGAAGTATAATTTGTCTATTTTTTCTTTACTTCTCATGCTTTTGGGGTCATATATAAGAAATCAGTGCTAAATCCAAAGTCCTGAATACACTTCCCTATGTTTTCTTCTAAGAGTTTTTGTTGTTGTTAGATTTTTGTTTGTTTGTTTGCTTTGTTAATTTTTTGTTGTTGTTGTTTGTTTTTTGTGCTTATATTTAGGTCATTGATCAATATTGAACAATTTTTGTGTAAATGTGTGGTAAATACCCAATTTCATTATTTCTTGTGTTGATAATTCAGTTTTGCAAAGACTATCTTTTCCCCATTCAGTGGACCTGCCACTCTTACCCAAAAGCAATTGACCATAACATGGTTATTGCTATTTAGGAGCTCTTGTCATTTAATATGAATTTTTTTAAAGATCTTTCCCCTCCCTCTTATTGCGTTCGCTCTCTGCTCTCTGTGTCCATTTGCTGTGTGTTCTTTCCGTGTCTGCTTGTCTTTTGTTTCTCATCTTCCTCTTTTTTAGGAGGCACCAAGAAGCAATCCTGCAAACTCCAGTTTGGGAGAGAGGAACTCAATTGTTTTTTGAGCCACCTCATCTCCCTAGTCTGCTGTGTCTCCCACTATCTTCTGCATCTCCCTTTGTTGTGTCATCTTGCTGTGCCAGCTCTCAGCGGCACGGGCTGTCAGCTCTCCTCAGTATGGCCATCAGCTCTCTGTGGCATGGTGTGGGCCACAGAGACCTTCACCAGGAGGCCCCAGGAATTGAAACCAGGGCCTCCCATATGGTAGATGGGAGCCAAATTGCTTGAGCCACATCCGCTTCCCTTAATATGAATTTGATGATTGTATTTTCACCTTCTGCAAATAAAAGGTTTCTGGAATTTTGAGTGGCATTGTGTTGTATCTATAAATCACTTTGGGTAGTATTGACATCTTAATAAGGTTAAATGTTCCAATCTATGAATATGGTATGTCTTTCCTATTTAAATCTTTTTAAATTTCTCTCAGCAATGTTTTGTCGTTTTCCATATAAAAGTCACTTAAATACTTGATTAAATTTATTCTTAGATATTATATTTTTTAGATGCTATCATAAATAAAATTGCTTTTTTTTATGTTTCTTTTTCAGATCGTTCATTGTTGGTATACATAAACACAACTGATTTTTGTTGTCAATCTTGTACCCCACAACATTGATGAATTTATTTATTAGCTCTAGTATTTTTTTCTTGTGTATTCTTTGGGGTTTTCTCTATATAAGATCATGTCACTTGCAAATAGAGCTATTTTTACTTCTTCCTTTCCAATTCAGATGCCTTTTATTTATTTAATGTTTTGTCTTATTGCTTTGGCTAGAATGTCCAGTATGATGCTGAACAGCAGTGATGAAAAAGGGAATTTGTTTCTTGTTCCTGATTTTAGGGGGGAAACTTGCAGTCTTTCACTGTTGAGTATGACGTTAGCTGTGGGTCTTTAATATATGTGCTTTTTAATATATGTGCTTTGTCATATTGAAGAAGTTCTCTTATATTCCTAATTTTCCGTGTATTTTTATCAAGAAATGGTGTTCCATTCTGTCATATGCCTTTCTGCATCAAATGAGATGATTTGATCATGTGTTTTCTTAATTTACTTCATTCCATAATTGTGGTGTAACACATTATTTGATTTTTAAAATGTTGAACCATCTTTGAACCTCTGGGTTAAATTCCACTTGATAATGGTGTATTATTCTTTTAATGTGCTATTGAATTGGGTTTGCTAGTATTTTGCTCAGGGATTTTTCATCTTTACTCACAAAGGTTAGTGGCTTGTAATTTTCTTTCTTGTGATATCTTTATCTGACCTGGGTAGTAGGGTGACACTGGCCTTTTATAGTGAGTTAGGAAGTATTCCTACTTCTATTTTTTGGAAGAGTATGGATGGACTGGTGTTAATTCTTTTTATTTTTGGTGAAATTCACCAGTGAGGACATTTGGCCCTGGAATTTTCTTTCTTGGGAATTATGATTAAGTCTCCTACTATTGAAGTAGAGTTGTCTATTTCTCCCTTCAAAACGGTCAATATGTGTTTGATATATTTTGGTCCTCTATTGATAGTTGAAGTCATGTTTATAATTTTTATATCTTCTTCTTTAATTGACCCTCTTTTCAATATATAATCTTCTTCTTTGTCCCTTGTAACAGTTTTTTTTAAAAACAAATGTTTAATAAACAGTTTTTGGTTTAGTTTATTTTATCCATTATTAGTATAGCCAGCCCTGAACACCATCATTACTATTTGCATGGAATATTTTTTCCATCCTTTCACTTCCACCTATTTCTGTCTTTAAGTTTATGGTGAGTCTCTATTATATAGCGTGTAGTTGGACAATACTTCTTTACCCATTTTGCCAATTTCTGGTTTTGACTGGAAATTTTAATCCATTTATATTAAAGTAATCTGTTATTTGGTTTTTGTAAGCCTTATACATTTTTGTCCCTCATTCTCCTTTTTGCTTAGTGAATCAATTTAGTGAATGATTTAGAATCCTTTCTAATTTAATTTTGCATATTTTTTACTTACATTCTTTGTGGTTACCATGGTGTTTGAATTCAACATCCTAAATCTATAACAAGCTCATTTCATTTTGATACCTAGTTAACTTTAATGACATATACAAACTATGTTTCTATAACCGTCCACCCCAACCCAACTCTATGTTGTTGTCACAAATTACTTCCTTATACCTTGCATGCCCAACACCATAGATTTATAATTACTATTCATTCATTTGCATTTTAGACCATATAAGTGATAAAAAGTGGTATTACAATTCAAAAATACAATAGAACTGGCTTTTATATTTACTCTTGTGTTTACCATCACTGGAGATCTTTTTAATTCCTATGGCATCAAGGCTCCATGTTTTAATGTACACCTCAAATAAACATAGAGCTAAAAATTCAAGTCCACTGTCATCCTCAACATCATTTTCCTGATGAGAAGAAATTTTAAACATGTAATTGACCATTTATAAAATATCAATATTTTTATTAACAAAAGAAGAGATTTTGTGACCTGCTGTTAAATATAAGACTGTGCTTTTAAGTAAGGTAATATATACCATATAAGGTATTTATTTATGAATTTTCTAGGGCTTTATTCATGGAAAATATTTAATACTCTGCTCATTTCTATCAACTACTAAATATTCCTATATTATGCATTTTTAATAGTTGGCCCGCATGTGCTAGTATATGCAAAGTGGTTTTAAAGTTAGGCAAAGGAAAATATAATTTAAAACAAAATACTTCCCCAAAGTACACAACATAACCTTCACACACACACACACACACACATACTTTGATTTTCCTAAAAGTCATTGCCTCAATTATTCTTAAGCCTATTTGGCCACTACACTAACCATGAAGCAAGAACCTATTTATTTCACAATTTTAAAAATAATTTTGCTTCTGTACCAGTTAGGAGAAATGTTTCAAATGACAGAAACAGAAATTGTTCTACAAGTTGTGATATGTAAAGCTGGATCAATGTTCCCCTTTGTAAGCTTATTTTCACTATTGTTCCTTCTAAGGTACCTAGGCTACACATGGTAGCCAGAACTTCAGCATTTATCAATGAGGGCACTATTGGCATTTGGACTAATTTTTTTATTGTACAACTTTGTCATGTGCACTCTTAAACATTCAGCATCCCTGGCTTTAATATACTAAATGCCAATTGACCTCTTTCCCCCATTGCAACAGCTAAAATATAGCTACATCCATTTCTAAATTCCTCGGGGGGCATTGCAATGAACCCACCCTAGCTCAGAACAGATGCTAATGTAAAAATGCAATAACATCCATACTAAGTACAGTCTTAGCTTTGCTTCCTTTGCCAGATGCACTAAACTCATAATGAGTAGGGCTGGTCTTCTAATCTTAATACTGAAGTTTTATTTCCCATGTTATCCCTATCAGATACTACTTTTCCTATATAAAATGATTTTCCTTTCATCAGTTCTACTTAATTCTCATCTATCATTAAAGCTAGAGATCAGAAAAGACTAAACATATTCCATTGTGATCCATGTAAAACCACAGCCTCCAACTATTCCTTTCATCCCTCCTGCTAAATCCAAATTGTTCAAAACATGATTGCTAAATCAAGACTAAACCAAGACTCTATTCTTGTTACCCCTATATCCTGTCCATTGATTAATAAAACTTATGTTTCCTTTTGCTTTCCAAGAGTATGAACAGGAATTTTGCTTGTTACTCTTCTTCCACAATTTTGCTAGTGGACTTAAATCAGGACCAGATTCCCTGTATCCCTTCTAGCATTCCTTAAGGAGAATGGAATCCATGGAGACCCTTTGCTATTATTTTCCCTCTTCAGGCTACTGCAACTGGATCGTCCAGGGAGGATAGTTCCTGCTCTGCATGCCACCCTAATGGATTAGAGTAATGCTTGTGGTTTTATTACTATTTTTCTTGTTTGGAAACCCTCTGCTGATTTTATTCCTTCATTCTTGAGGTGCTGACTTATGAGATAAGAGTGCAGTGCCCAGTTTTTAGGACACATACTTGTATTCTTTTTGCCTGCAATGTGTGAGGGGAAGCAATAGACAACAGTTAGCCAACAAGTTCAAGCCTGCCCAGTACCCATCTCCTCTCCCTGTCCATGTGTGAAAGCACTACAATGTCAATAAGATGAATATTTGAATACTTTTAAGGATCTTACTAAGAAACATGTAGAATTATGATGGTCACTTTGAGGAACTTTTGACATCAACAAGATTGTTCATTTGTGAAGTATATTTGAAATGGGAAAATACATTCTTGAGGATTACCTGTCATATATTTTTAAAAGAGAGACAACTTTATTTAAACAAGCTGCAATATGTATGTGGGTGTCAAAATCACTTTCTTGCATCTAATCTTTTTCTCCTCCTTCCAAAAGGAAGATGATTAGCTTTTTACAATGAGATTTTCATGTTTGTCTGAAGTTGGTTCCTCCCTTTTCTATCTGTCTTTTCCCCCCTTTTCTCATTCTTTCCCCTTAGTCTTGAAAAATTTTAGAGATTAGTTGATCAACAAGTATTTTCTATTATTGTGTACTCTAGGAATATCTATTCCAAATAAGCAATCAAGAGTTTCTAAAATAAATTTTAAAAATATTAAAGTTCTTTTGCTTTAATTAATAATAAATTATTAATTAATTTTTAAAATTACATATATGTTAAACTAAAGTACAACTGAAAAATGTAAATGAAGGATGATCTCAGTCACCAGAAGAGCTCTGATTCCATAAGGAAGATCTTTAAGAATTTAAAATTTAATTTATATATGCATAGTCTTTTAAGTGTACTAGAAAATGTCATGCACTATTCCTGATAAATAGATGGACTCTTCAGACAATTTAGAATGGGTTATTGGTATTGATTTGAAGACCACTCTATGTCTTCTTCAGATTTTATTGAATAAATGAATTGAATAAAATGAATGCCAATAAAATAATCAAATTTATGCAAGGTTAGGGTAAAGCTTCCTATTATTTAAATATCCTAATTTCCTATATTAGTTATCATAATTTACACAAATGTTATATAAAATTGTGTGAGTACATAAAATTGTAAAAGTGAATGCCTTCAAAAGAGTTTAATCTCGTGAGATTTTATAATACTACAAATAAAAAGAAATTTATGTGTTGAAAAATTGTAATTTCCAAATCCTTAATAAAGATAAGACCCTAGACTAGTATTAAACTTAATTAATTAATAAATAATCATTGGATAGCTAGACATTTTCAAAGTAAGTAAATTGTACAAAACTTTGTTTCCTGAAATTAGATTTAATTTAATTTTTATAATCTAGCAAGTGGCTACAAATTAATAAGATGTAAATTGCTTTATTTTTGTGAAGTTGATATGAACATTGTGCTCATGCAGAAAAACAGTTAGCAATTCATGTTTTCCAGTTTTCTCTGTGTCTGGAGAAAAACAAAGTTGTTTGTTAAAACGATAGTTGGTATAATTATTAAGATTATAATAAATATAACAATTACATATAGCTATAAGTTTTATATGAGAGTGGATATAGTTTGTTTCGTAAGGAAATCATATAGTTTATTAAGATGAAAAACTTACTATAACATATACATGATATTACTTAATATGCTGATAATTGTATTTTAAATTTAAAGATAAAGGTTATTTTATCATCTATTGGTGTAGATAGTACAAATACAGTTATATTAAGATTTTAAGGTTATCAATAATAAAATGAATATAAAAGAAATGATGAAGGAAACGGATGTGGTTCAAGTGATTGGGCTCCCGTCTACCATATAGGAGGTCCAGGGTTTTTTTCCCAGGACCTCCTGGTGAAAGGCAAGCTGGCCCACGCGGTGAGCTGGCCTGAGGGTAGAGTTGGTTCACATGGAGTGCTGGTCCACGGAGAAGAGCTGGCCTGCACAGGAGAGCTGGTCAGCAAGATGACGCAACAAAAAGAGACACAGAGGAGAGACAATAAGAGATGCAGCAGACCAGGGAGCTGAGGTGGCACAAGAGACTGATCGCCTCTCTCCCACTCCAGAAGGTCCCAGGATTGGTTCCCAGTGCAGCCTAAAGAGAAGACAAGCCGACACAGAAGAACACACAGAGATCAGACAGCCAGTGCAAAACAGTGGGGGGTTGGGGGAGAAATAAATAAATAAAATGAATCTTTAAAAAAAAAAAAAGAAATGATGAAATATGTTAACAATTTTATAGTGTCTTGATCTTTTTCAATTTATTCATAAGGAAAAAAAGGTTTGCAAATCCTTCACTGCAAAATATTACTAGATCATATACATTTAGTGTAAGATTTGAATTCAGGTTTCTTTCAATGAAATGTCTGAGTTATTCTTAAGCCTAAACACCTGAAGTTCCATACTATCATCAACATATTCTTTTAAAGCTCTGTATTTCTGTCATATCCTTAAATCATATTAAGAAAACATTTCTTTTTTTCTCTTTAAAGTTAAGTCCTTAAGTATCATTTTTTCTTTTTGTTGTGGTTTTCCAAAAAGTATTTCTTACCTCTGAAAAATTATGACTTATGTTTAGCATCACCTTACCTGTCATTTCTTTTTTTGTTTGTTTGTTTTCATAAATTCAGGCCACAAATTCAAAATAATACAACTATTAAGTTGTCTTTTATAACTAAAACTCTGTGTTTCCTGGAATAGTCACCAGGTAACATAAAGATTTTTCCTGTCTTTAACATAAGGTTGATAAAAATAAAGTATTGGTTTTCTCCAAATTTTCATTAACTTAAAAGCTTATTAAAATTTTCTTTACCAAATCTCAGCCTTTTATTTACTAATCTTAGGAAAATAAAGGAAAAAATCTAACTAATCAAGACAGAAGCTCAATCTTTATAGATTTATTATGTAAAATTAAGATGTATTAGTATAAACATGTTTCAATGATTACATACCACCCAGCTTAAAAGAAACATTCATATTCAAGCGCAAAGACTGGCAAAATAGTATATGAATTGATCTTTGCTTTTAGTTTACAATACATATACCAGTTAGGGACAGTAACAATTTTGGTATTCTTTATTCTGTATATTAGAGGACTGTGGAGATTTGTCCAAGTTCTTATTTATAATACATTCTTATGCTCAAGATAATCACTGACTACAGCTTTATGAAATAATTTTGTTATTCTACAATTGTACATTGATTCCATGCTTTTCCATTCTAATGTTGTCAAACAATTCACTAGGCTCAAATGTTAATTTAAAAAAAAAACAAAAAAACAAACAAACAAAAAAAAACATGCATGATGGCTATTTGCTTCCCCCACTCCCCACCACCTGAAATGGATCCCTTTTCTGCTTACTCGTCATTTTGGCTCATTGTTTGCACTCATTGTCTGCTCATTGTTTTTGCTCATTGTCTGTTTTCTGTCTGCTTGTTGTTTTTTTTTGCTCATTGTCTGCTCATTGTCTGTTTGTTTTCCTTTAGGAGGCACTAGGAACCAAATCTGGGACTTCCTGTGTGGGAGGCAGGCGCTCAACTGCTTGAACCACATCTGCTCCCCTCAAATGTTTAATTTTATGACCCTAGGAGAGAGAAATTGTCTGTAACATTAAAACAGATTTAGCATGACATTTTCACTCAAAACCACTGAGGATTTTTTCCTGGCACATGTCCTATCCTCTTACTATTTTCTATTTTCTGAATGGCTAGAAGCTTTAGTCTGTCGAAAGGAAACTGCTTTAACTGTAGCTAAACAAACTTACCCATTCAATGTAAAGGTGACTGAGGAACTCTTGAATCTCTATCACCCAAAAACTTCACTGTTCCTATCATTCAAGTCCTTGGGGAAATATAATTAATGAATGGCATATTAAAATTTAAATTGGGGGAAGTGGATGTGGCTTAAGCAGTTGGGTGCCAGCCTACCACACGGGAGGTCCTGGGTTCAGTTCCCATTGCCTCCTAAAGAAGACAAGCAGATGCTGCACCCAGCATGATGAGCTAGACACAACACCCACCACAACAAGCTAGATGTTGCACCCCTGCGACGAGCAGATGCCACAAGCCAGCAGATGCCACAGCCTGTGGGGAGCGGATATGGCTCAGGCTGTTGGACACTTGCCTCCCATGTGGGAGGGCCTGGGATTGGTTCTCAGTGCCTCCTGGAGAAGGTGAGCAAAACAATAAGCAGATAGATGAGAGAACCATCTCGGGGAGGGGGAGATAAAAAAAAACAATGGCTTTAAAGATAATTTAAATTGGCAGAAATATCCAAGGAATTTCATTTGCAGTGTCCAAAAAATTTGCTTTTAGTTCTCGTGGCACTAGATCTATTCCACAAGGAATTCAAGGACTGTCCCAATATGAGTTGGTCACCAGATGCCCCATATGTCTGGGATCTCACCCCAGTACTTGGCTCTGTTCTTTTCCAAGTTGATATGGTCAGATAATGTAATGGTTTAATGCAGTGTATACAATCGTGTGACTAACAGGTGTAGGTGGCTTTCCCATAGATAAACCACAGGAACCTCTGCATGAGATTCAGTCCAGAGATCTGGTTTACTGGAAACAATATCAATATAAGACTGTTCATAAAACCTCATTGGAAAGGGCTATATCCACTTCTGTTAAGAACAAACAAAGCAGTTAAGTTACGAGGGATAGGTCCCTGGATCTACATTTCCAAACTCACATGACATCATGCTTCCACAGTCTGAATAGCTTCATCACTTGGAGATCTAAAACAGTTTTTCCCATAATTCTCCAGAAGCAGACAACATTATAAAAAAGATAGGTTCTTAAAGAAGATTAGATCAAGCAACATAATTCCTGAACAAGATGGAATCAACCCAAGATCCCCAGACAATAGATAACAAATTGACAAATGTCATTAGCCACTAAATGCCACATGCTTCTATGAAATCTTCTCTCTCCCTCTCTCATGTTCTTGCTCTCCCTCTCATCTCTACGATTCTGTCTCTATATTTTTAAAGTCATACTTACTAAGGTATAATTTATATGCAATAAAATTCAATGTTTTTCATACACAGTTCTAAGTGTTTTGACAAACTCATACAGTTGTGTAATCACCAGCAAAATCTAAATATATAGAATAATTCCATTTATCCCCAAAATTCTTTCATTACCCTTTATGGTCAACCACTTTCCCGAGACCCACAGTCTTTAGCAATCAGAGATCCGTTTTCTGTTCCTATAAGACATTTTGCCTTTTCCAGAATGTCATATTAATGGAATCATACAGTTTGTAGTCTTTTGAGTCTGGCCTGTTTTGCTTGGCATAATATATTTGAGATTCCCCTATGCTGTTTTGTGTATCTGTTGCCCTCTTTATTGTTGAATAGTAATTATTACATGAATGTAATCTTTGAACTGCTCTTACATTTAAATGTGTGAATTTATTTTTGAGTTAGCAGTTTTGAGCAGGTTTTCCTTTTCCAAAATTTGAGTCTCCCTTTTTCATGTTGACTTCTTGAACCACTTGTTATATAAATTCAAGGATTATACATATATATTAACCACTTACATTTTTAGATAACAAACGAATAATAAATATGCTAAGTAATGTTCTGGTTGCTGGGAGTTTGAAGACGACATCAAAGAATGTTCAAGAAGCTTATAATATAGTGTGCTGTTGTATTTACCTGCTCTCCCATATCATGTTTGTTAACTCAGGTTGGTAATATGTATAGCATTAAAGCTTTAAAAAAAATCTAAACTCAGAGTGCCTATTTAAAAAACCAGCTTCCTAACCTGGATAAACTTATAATCTTGGATAAGTTAAAAGTTATAAGTTACCTTTCTAAACCCAATTTCTCATGAATAAAATTGGGATAACAATAGTACTTAGTTTATAATAGAGTTATCAGTATTTAATGAGATACAGTATAAACCCTTAGCACAATGATGGAAACAGAGTAGTGCTTATAGTAGTTTTTTTAAATAAGTTACCATCATTTAAAACTAACATTTCTTAAAATTCTGCAAAAATTGAGTTCTAGATCGTTTTGTGTCCTTGTGGTAATTTCAAGTTAAGGAAGATTTATTAAAACCAAAATGATTATCATAATGTGAAGCATTCACTAAGTTCATAATAAACTTTCTTTGAACTTCAGTGGATAGAGATTTTAAAGATATAGCCCTTAGGCAGTATGACTGAGAAAGGGTATAGTTTAAAGAGAAGAGATGCAGAATATGTCATAGTAAAATTCTTGAGAAACTGGGATGAGATGGGTGTAAGGACCCCAAATAAATGGAAGATAGAGTGGATAACAAAAGGAAAGATTTTTACTTATTTAAGAATTTTGCCTACAGCCCATCGTAGAAGCAAATTGTATTCTGTTTTACTTAAAATACAGAGTACAGAAGCATCTGCCTCTTGTTTTTGGATCTTTTTGTGTGGACATTATTTGTAATCATGTTTGTATCCCAAAATTTCTCTTACGTTGGTTTTTACTTTTGGTGATATTTCAGTCTAATGGTTTCTTTCTTATGAGCAAGAATTACTGCATATATCTTGGTCTCCCATGAATTCCTTTTAAAAGATAGTTTATGTCCATAAATGAAAAATAATAAAATTTATTTTTATTAAGGAGACATGTTATTTTTCAATAATGAAAATTGTATTCTATATTTGACTTAATAATTACATAACTAACTTCAGGGCATACTATTATCCTATGATATTTCCCCTTTACTATGAAATAGCTATCTTATTTTTCTAATTATATACTTTTTAAAATTTAGTTTATATCAACTTTCATATGAAAACTTTTGTTGGAGCAGGACAAGATTTATTATCCATTTTCTTCATGGATTTATTTATTTGGTTTATGACAAATTTTCACCCATATTGATCATTTCACATGTTTTTCTAAACAACTTTCACATAAACTGATTTATTATATTATGTAGACTATTATATTAAATGTGTAACTTCTTCACTGTCATTTGTAAAATGCTCTTAATTTGGCCTTTTATTTATCATCTTTCTTTGGTTTGCTGCTTCCTTTTCTGTTAACAAATGATGTTCCTATAGGCATCTAAGAAATCATTTACCTGTAATCACCCACTTTATAAAGATCAGTTTCATAGATCACATTAATCAGATTCATAAATAAAGATCAGGTTTATATTCTTCAATATGACACGTGTAGTAAATATCTTTAAGTTCCTACTACCAATGGAATAAGTATGCTTCTCTTATGTAATGCTTTCCTTTTACTCTATTTGTACCCTAATTTATACATAAGACCATATCTTTATTTGCATTGGTGGGTAGGAATTGTAAGGCAAAATTTATAACCCCTCTGGTTAATAGACTTGATATTATGATAGTATAGTTTTGTGATATTTATGTGAAAAATTGATAAAATTTGAGAGATGATCCCATCCCTCCATTTGTTTATCAACTTTTGACATAAATTCCCAAATTACTGACTAGACAAATCTCTATTTTCACTTTGATTAATTTGATTAATAAACACTGATATGAGTTTATTATTTGCCTAGTGCATAAGGTCAAAATGAAAAGCATTATAATTTTGTTTCATTTAAATAGCATCAGCATAATGAAAAATTCCTGTTTCCTTAGTTTTTAATTGTACACTGGAATAAATAACATAGAGTGGAGTTAAATTTCATTTCCTAATAAGTAAGTCCCATTATAGGTATATTATCAATGTAGAGTAAAACAATATCTGGTGTGCCTCATTGTCACATGTAAATGGTACTATCACCCTGAATTCACTATGAAATTAAGACATTACAACGTTAACTCTAGTTTTTCTACGCTGGAAGAAACATGCTTAGTTTTCTATTCTTAAACTATTCTTATAGTGACAATCAAAATTTTTTATTTTAGTCTTAATTTCATTTTAGTAAAATTATTATTTTTTCTCTAAAAGAATGTATTTTTCTATGACTGTCAAACCACTCAGAGTTAAAATTAAACTGGGGTGAAATTGATTAAATTTTGCATAATTAAATAAGCCTCCATTTTCTTTCTCTGTCATTTATTGCATATGCATTTTCACTTTTGAAACTATAATCTTCAATCCAAAAGCTATGTTTGTCATGTTGCACATTATCTCCTTAGTGTATAGCATTGTGCTTAGCTTACTATACTTGTTCAATCAATATTTATTAATAAACAAATGTCATTTTGTACTTAACACACATTTCCCTAAAAGTAAAAAATTTTAAATGTATAGATTGCCATTCTACCAGATCCTGATTATTTACCAGATTATGATTATGATTATTAATGACCCCTTAACTCCAGTCTCAATTCTGCCTTTTTCCTTTTGCACTGGCTTGCCTAGCTAACATCACACATCGTTTGAGGATCTGTGTGTCAATACTCTTGGGATTCACATTGCCAATCTATTTGTTCTTGTGCTTTCTCTTACTAATAACATGTACTGTACTTTATCCACATAAAATTTCTCCATTATGAATAAGCAGCTAAAATTTGAGGGCAAATTATTTTTATCTATTAACAATTAACAAAAACAATTTATAGTTATTACTATATAATATTATATTACTATATATAGTATAGTAATACTATATTCTAAGAGTACTTAACATAACAAGATCCTAGAAAATCTGGGGCTGGTATTGTTTTTGTTTAAGGTGTGATGGACAATAAATCAATTCTTCTTGTGCCTTCAGATATCCCCATGTGACTCCTTTTCTACAGGGTGAATTTACTTTGCAATTAGTAACAAATGTGTTTTCCATGCTAAGCTTTTTAGCCTTGATATTTCTGTGGAAATATTAGCTATAATGTAGTGTTTCATATTGGAAGACATATTCAATGACATATCTGAAAACTGCATGTTGTGCTGTAAAAATATCTAGAATGTATGTCTTTTATCAATGCAATCAAATGATTTCCTAAAAGTTGTAAATCCCTATCATATTGTTTACAGTTTTATCTGTGGCTTCAAAAGACTTGCTCAGGCAGGAAAAGAAATCATAGCATATTATATTAAAAAGGCATGGGGAGTAAAATCTTTTATTATTTTCATCTTTATTCCCTTATTCTAAAGCCACTTCAGTAAATGCAGAATAAATAATTCTTTCCAGAAAACTGTTTTATAAATCATTCATTCCAATAGAGTAATTTTCCTGCTTTTATTTCTTTGATGCTAATGTTATAAGGGAGGTAATTTATTCTTTAAAGCTTCAAGAAACATATAAATCTTGTTTAAAAGAAGCATTCACACCTAAAACTCTGGATTTCTATGAACCTGGAATTGCAAAACCTGAAACATAAGATCTGCTGAAGCGCCTCTGACTTAATTCAAACCAGTTTTATTTGGTTTTACATAATAATCTCTTTCTCTCTCTCTCTCCCTCCCTCCCCCCCCCTTTTTTATACATAAACACACACACGGAATTGTAATGCCTTAAGAACAGTTGCTCACTTTCCATCACTGCCTATCCTGTAATTCCTCGCTTTACTCATTTATGTTAATTCTCTGCTTCCTCTATAATCAAGTATAGACCTCTGTTCTAAGTTAAATTATATACTATATTTATAATTTTATATATATTTAAATTAGAGTGTACATAAGCAAGTGAACATTAATGCAAATATGGCCTAATGATAATGAGTTATACTTTCTAAATGTATCGCTAGAAATATAGAAATACATGACATACATATCTATCATCTCAGATACTCACCTACTTGCAAAATATAAAGATAAAATAAGGAGACCAAAAATTAATAAATAAGAAAATAAACCACTAAAATCTGGAGTCCTATTTTTTTTCCTACTCTTTAAAAAAGTGATTGACTTTTAAGAGTTATATGCCAAGGAAACAAATTAAAACAAAAACAAATCCAACAACAAAACCCACAAAAATTCCACAAATATTACACCTGAGAATTTAGAAGGGATGGTAAATAGCATTGGCTTGTAATAGGAGCCAAGGATCCCTGGTAGCCGGTCTTTGGGAAGAATGCATCACTTTCATGATGCCTTGATTTGGACATTTCCCTGGCCTGAAAACCATGAGTGAATAAATTCTCTTTGTTTAACAACAACAAAAATTATCTACTAGCAAAGTAAAAAGTTTATGCTAGAAACATACAAGGTTTTGGTTTTTTTTTTTTTAACTAAGGAAAGGACTTCCGTCTTCAGTGAAGTAGGGTACAGTGGAAGTTCATGAGAAAATGTGTTTTATGATTAATGTTGTAATTAAATGTTTAATGGTATAATATAAACATTATACAATATATGTATAAGGTTGATATCAATTCAAATCTTTATCTTTTATATTGAGAATATCTCCAGATGGCAGTAGAACAGAAGTTTTCTTTATGAGTGTTTTGCTTCTGTATTAGTCAGCCAAAGGGGTGCTGATGCAAAATACCAGAAATCGGTTGGTCTTTATAAAGGGTATTTATTTGGGGTAGAGCTCCACAGTTACCAGGACATAAAGCAGGAGTTTCTTCCGTCACCAAAGTCCATTTCCATGTGTTGGAGCAAGACAGCTGCCAACGTTTGCCAGGGTTCAGACTTCTTGGGTTCTTCTTTTCCCGGGGCTGCGTTTCTCTCAGGGCTTAGCTCCTCTGTTTCCTCCACAACTTCAGCCATAGACTATGAGGCTCTTTAGGCTTTGCTTCTCTCCACAAGGCCAGCTGTAGACTATCAGGCAAATGGCTTGTCTCAATCCCAGAGCCTTCTCTCCTTCCTCATGACCAAGTTCTCTTACTTCCCAGGGCTCCAGCTCAAGATTCCAACATCAAAACTTCTCTCTCTGTCTTTTGCCTTGCCTTTTATATTTGATTCCCCACCCCCATCAAGGGGTGGGGCTCAATGCCCTACTGATGTGGCCCAGTTAACGCCCTAATCATAACTTAATCATGCCCAGATTAACAGACCAGTTTACAAGCATGATCCAATATCTATGTTTGGAATTCATAATTACATCAAGCTGCCAGACTGCAACAGCACCTTTTGAGTATGGTTTTTATTCTGATTACTAGAGCTGAATATTTTGTTGTAGTTAAATTTTGATAGGGACTCCTTCCCCCAACCAGCTACCTGTAAACCCTAATCTAATCCTGAATATTCAACACCTTCTACACCATACTCTTTTCAATATATTTGTGCTGTCTGTATTAATATTGTTAAGACAAATTAAGGCAATAGCATACTATGTAGATTATAATACTAGGCCCACACAAAAGACATGATAATAAAGACTTTCATAGCAAGGTTGTATTTTATACTTAGTTATCCTCACACAGTTTTTAATCAATTAATTCATTAAGAGAAAAATTGTAGAGTAATATTCAAAATAGTATTTGAATGATTCATTCTCTTTTTTCCATGTTTTTTTTTTTTTTTTTTGATATTGTAATATATTTTTTTTATTATGGGTAAAAATCAAAATTCTCATAATACATACAAACATTTGCAAAATGATATATAAATATATATGCATATATGTGTATTTGCTTACAAAATGTTGTTTATATATATATATATACATATATTTTAAGAGGTGCTTAGATTACCAAAAATATTACACGGAACCCACTGGGATTCCCATGTTTTTTAATTACATGAAGAATCACATTCATGAGATAGGATGGTTTGTTAGAGAAAGCACCCTCTTTTTTCCATAATTAATGAATTATATTACAATCAATCCATTTGCCCAAGCCAGAACCTAGGACATCATCATTTATCTTTCACTCTACCCCAAACTCAAATGTCTCAAATCTCAATCAGAAAGTTGTCCTTAAGTCTATCCTATTTACTCCATCCTTAGCTCCATTATAAGTGCTCAAGACCTAATATATAATATCTTGCTTGAATACAGACTACTTAGACTTTTTTCCATCCAATCTGGTCCCCATATTACCATGAAAGTGATCTATTTAAAACACACATCTGATTAGGTAAAAAAAAGTCCTTTGATGGCTGCTTAGTTGCTTCAATATGTTGTCTAAGATCTTGGCATATTATAAAAGGCTTTGGGTCATCTTGCCACTGCTTACTTTATCAGCCTCATTGGTTTCCAAATTTCCTTTTCTGTCCATGTTGTTCCATGCTGTATATCCATTTCATGTCTGTCTGAAATGCCCTCCTCTTATTTCCTTATCTGGCATACTTCTCTATCCTTAAAAACTCAACCTAGGTCCCTCTCTGGAGAAATCTTTCCTTATACTTTTAGATCGAATTACGTATCTCTCTCCTTTGTTTAAGTTGTTTCTTTGCTAGCTTATCACATAGAATTTATTTAAATATTTTATTAAACTTTAAGTATCAGTAGACTCTATGTATGTATTTATCCTATTAACCACCATAATGTTTGAAACAGAGCAATTGATTCAAAATGATCGTTGAGTGGTTAAACAAATGAGCTTTTGTCCCCATTTATGATGTGTAATGGCTCAATGGCATAGATATAATTAGGAAAGGTAAAGAATTATAAAATCAAATAGAACAAATGTGATTTTGTGAGATGAATTTTCTCTGTTATTTTGAACAAAAGTTTGAATTTTGATACATGGCATAACATAATACAATTTTGAATCTCAACTCCATTTTTTCCTAAATGTGTAACCTCTTTGAAATTCCATTTTCTTATTTTAAATGGAATTTTTAAAGTATTTATCATATGGGATTATTGTAAGGATTAAGTAAGTTAATGTATATGAATATGCCTAGTATAACATGTAGTAGTTTGAGATTGTATGTACCCAAAAAAATCATATTCTTAAAACTGGTAGATTCTTGTAGGTGTAAACTTATTGTGTATTTTAGGTAGGACCATTTGATTAGGTTACTTCCATAAGGTATGGATGGCCCAAGGTAGGTCTTAATCTTCTTATTGGAGTTCTTTATAAGAAAATGAAATTCAGAGGAAGAAAGAGAAAACTAGAAGCAAAAAAAACGGAAGCAATTAAACCCAGAGAGAAGAGAGAGATCAGCAGATGCAAACATGTGCATTGCCATGGGACAGAGGAGTCCAGGATCACCGGCACTTGGTCTTCTGAGAGAAATCATCACCTGATAATGTCTTGATTTAGACATTTTTCTCAGCCTCAAAACTATATGTTTGTAAGCCAATAAATTCCATTATATAAGCCAACCCATTTCTGGTATATTGCTTTCAGAAGTTTAGCAGACTAAAGCATAGCATTTGACACATAGTGAAAATATATTGTATATGTTAAAAATTCTGGGCAGTTGAGTGTAATTCTCAATGTTTGAATCACAGATTAATTAGTCTCTAATTCTGTAAACTTTGGAAAGTTCTTTGATCTCTCAAAGTCTCAATTTCACCATCTGGAAAATGGACATAATAGTAGAACATTCCTGACAAGTTTAGTGTGAATATAAAATGAAATTATGCACTTAAAGTGTCAGGCATATTGCAAGTATTAAAGTATTAAGCAATCATTAACTGCTCTTAACTTCTCACTCATGCCTCAGCATAATTTAAAAATGAATTTTGGTGTTCTTACAGCAGCCATTATGGTGTGATATGACTGGAAGAACAATGCACTTTTCATTTTAAAAAGAGGTCAATGTATTTCTAAACAGTAGAAATTTTGTAAATATTTGAATAATTTTATTCACTTGATTAAAAGTCATGCCTAACATAATTAATATATTAATGACAATACAAAAGCATACATTTTCTGAGAACTTACTAAGTATTGAGCATGGCTCTTTTATTTACTTTATGGTGGTTTTTGTCATACAGAAGTTTTAAATTTTTACAGAGTCAATGTTTATAAGACTTTTCCTTCATAGTTTCTGGCTTTAACATCTTTACCAGAAAATCTTCCCCCATGTCTAATTATACATATATTTATTTAAATATTCTTCTAGTATTTTATGCCTGAAAATTCAATTTAATATAATCCACTTGCAATTTATCTGGATAGGGAACTATATGCCTACTCCTTCTCATAAGGTTACCCAGTTGTTTTTAACACTAATGACTATTATAATTAATTCCTAAATTTCCCTTTTGTATTATATTTTGTATTATACAGAGTTTACATTTCTATTTCATTCTATTGCAAAAGTCCCAATTCTATTCCATTAATGTATTTGTCTATCCCTGAGCCCTTCCTATATTCTTTTAATACTGAGGTTATTAAAAAACACTTTAATTTCTAATAAGGGAAATCCATTTTTGTTATCCTTCTACTTTAAATTTTACTGGGTATTCTTGCAAGTTTATTCACCCAAATGACATTTATAATGAATGTTTTACTTAAAAATTGGAACTACAAAAATCTGGCTTGAATTTTTAACTTAATTGGAGGTTGATTTGAAGATTTCTCTAAGGAGAATTATCTTTAAAATATAGAATTGTTCAAGCTGCAGAAAGTCTATTTTTCCACTTAATTAAGACTTTATTCCTGCAAGTATGATTTTGTAGCTATAAGTTTGAATACTTCATGTTAAGATTATCCTTCAGAATTTTATCCTTTTTGTTATGGCTGAAATAAAAACTCTCAAATTACATTCTCTCATTAGAATGCTTTATTTATAAGAAAAAGTTATTATGTGTTTATTTTGTATACAGAAATTATAATAAACATTCCTACTATTTCCAGCAGGTAAGCAGGGTTTCCTTGTTTTATTTTGTTTTGTTTATTTAAGGTACTGGGGCCAGGGATTGAACTCGGGACCTTGTATGCAGGAAGCCAGCGCTTAAGCACTGAGGCACATCAGCGACTCTGAGTTGTTTGTTTGTTTTTTCATTTGTTTGCTTGTTGTTTGTTTTTAGGAGGCACTGGGAACTGAACCCAGGACCTCCCACGTGGGAAGCAGGTGCTCAACCTCTTGAGCTACATCTACTCCCCTCAAGTAGGTTTTGGTAATCGCAAATAATGATATTTTTCTCATCCTTTCCAAAGTCATACCTCCCTTTTAAAACATTGGTCAAAATGTCTTGAATATTATTTCAGAAATAAGTTAACACTGATATAACACACTCTTTTGTGAAGAATTTAAAGAAAGAAAAGCAGTAGTCCACAATGAAACAAAGTTTGCAAATTGATTTGAGATATATATTTTCTTTTTTCTCAAAAAAGTAGGCTTCTAATTCAATTATATTATTTTTATTGAAAACAATGCAGTTTTCTTAAATGTTCTTAGTATTTATTTATACAATCACATTTTGTCCTCCTGTGATTTATTCATACTGTTAATCATATTAATAGATTTTCATATAGTGAAACATTCCCACAGTGCTGTAGTGAATTTCAAGAGATCCTGGGTTATTTTTCTTTTACTATACTACTTATATATTGCTTGGCATTTAAAAAATCAATTTGCACAAATGAAATTGAATTGTGGCTGTTTGAGCTATCAGGATTTAGTTTTAATATTATTCTGGTGTCATAAAAATAATTGGGGTGGGCTGGCAAGACGGTGGCACAGTAAGGAGCTCCAAGAGTCAGCTCATCCTACAAGGCAGCTAGTAATCACCTACAGCTATCTAAAGTACCTTTTTAGGGGCCCCAGGAGACCAGAAGAGCATCCTGCAACATCCTTGAAAGAATAGAAGGAGGAGACTTCCCACCTGCAGTGAGGATTCATGAATACAGCTCTGCATGCCACAGAGGCTGATGTCCATCCTCCATTGGTGGTGCAAGCTGCCTCAGGAGCTATTCTATGGTTGGAGTTGGAAGCTCCATTTCCCAAAAATGGGGGATGAAAAGACACGGTTCAGCACTGACTTCAGCTACTGGTTATAAAATTTGGCTGGCTAAATATAATCCTAAGAACAGCTAAAGTTTGAACCTGTCCAAATTAGAAGGAGGCTGGTAGCCACCATTTTAACTCTGCCCCCAATTTGAGGGGAAGCAGGGCTGATTGAAAATCACAGTGATGGTAGGGACCAGCTTCTTTCCAACCAGATCAGACTGCGGCCTAGCCTAGGCTCCCCTACCTCTGGCAGGGAGGAAGCTGGTGGGACCTGCACCAGGCTCTCCAGGCAACTGCAGGCACTTTTGGCCTGCACAGACTGATTTGTTGAGCACCTTTGATTCCATCTCTACCACCCACATAGGACAGGAGGGGACTGGTATTTCCTCAGCCTCTCTGGGCAACTGCAGTCACTTTCAGCCTGCACAGAATGGTTTGTTGAGCACCTGGGACCTTACCTCCCTGTAGGATAAAAGGGGTTGCTGTTTCCTCAGCCTATCTATAAATCTGCAGATGCTTTGGTCCTGCATGAACTGGACTATCGGATGCCCGTGGCTCTACCCTCACCTCCGATAGGACAAGAGGGAAGTGGAGTCTCTCTAGCCTCTCTGGACACCTGTAGGTGCTTTTGGCCCACACAGTCTGAATAGTCAGATACCTGTGACCCCATCCCCAACCCCCAGAAGAATAGGAGGGGAGCTGTGCTTCCTCAGCCTCTCTGAGCAACAGAAGGTGCTTTCAGAAATCATGGATTATATCGTTGGAGATTCTAAAGGGTCAGTCTCCACCCCTGACAGCACAGGAGGGGGACTGGTACTACATTAGTCTACCTGGGTAACTGCAGTCAGTTCTGACCTGCATGGTTTAGTTTGCTGCTCACATTTGCAGCTCCATCCCCACCCCGGGCAGGGGAGGAAGGGGTGTGAAGCTTTATCAGTCTCTCCAGGCAACTACAGATAGTCTTGGCCTGCATGGCTCAGATTACTACACACAGCTGCAACTCCATCCCTATCCTTGGTAGGAGAATGTTGAGAGAAGCTTCATCATTTCCTGGGGCAACAAGGACAACATCAGCCTCCAGAGCTTACAGTATCAACTACAACCTACTAAACAACCAGCAAGGGAAAAGGGCAAAAAAAGCCCTAAACTAAAGAGAGAATCTGCGTCCATATAAATACTTCTAGTATGCCAGATGCCAAGACACAAACAAAAAATTACAATCCATACTAAGAAACAGGAAGTTATGGTCCAGTCAAAGGAACAAGATAAGCCTCCAGATGACATAAAGAAGTTGGGACAACTAATCATAGATGTTCAAACAAATCTCCTAATAAATTCAATGAGATGGCTACAGAGATTAAGGATATAAAGAAGACACTGGGTGAGCACAAAGAAGAATTTGAAAACATTCATAGAAAAATAGCAGATCTTATGGGAATAAAAGGTTCAATAAATGAAATAAAAAATACACTTGAGGTATATAACAATAGATTTTAGGAGGCAGAAGAAAGTATCAGTATGTTTGAAGACATGGCTTTCAAAAACAAACATACAAAAGAACAGATAAATAAAAAGAAAAAAAAGAAAAAAAATGAACAAGGTCTCAGGGAACTAAATTATAGCAAAGATTTGAATACATATGTGTCATGGATCTCCCAGAAGGAGAAGAAAAGGGAAAAGGGGCAGAAGGAATATTTCAAGAAATTATGGCTGAAAATTTCCCAACCCTATTAAAGGACATAGATAACCATGTCCAAGAAGAACAACATAACTCCCATCTGAATGAACCTGAGTTGACCTACTAAGACACTTTCTAATCAAAATGCCAAATGCCAAATCAAAGAGAGAATTCTGAGAGCAGCAAGAGAAAAGCGATGCATCACGTACAAGGGATACACAAAAAGATTAAGTGCTAATCCTCATCAGAAACCATAGAGGCAAGAAGGCAGTGCTATGATATATTTAAGATACTGCAAGAGAAAAATTTCCAGCCAAGACTTTTATATCCAGCAAGATTTTCATTCAAAACTGAGGGCAAGTTTAGAATATTCACAGAAAAACAGAAATTGAGAGAGTTTGTAACCAAGAGACCAGCTTTGCAGGAAATACTAAAGGGAGTGCTACAGCCTGTAAAGAAAAGACAGGATAGAGAGGTTTGGAAGAGAGTCTAAGAATGAAGATTATATCAGTAAAAGTAACTAAAGTATAAACAAAGTGGTGAAAATAAAATATGACAGATAAAATAAAGGTAAAAATGGATGAAGTAAGAACTGCATTTACAGTGATAGTATTGAATGTTAATGGATTAAACTCCCCAACTAAAAGACACAGACTGGAGGAATGGATAAGAAAATATGAGCCTTCCATATACAGTCTACAAGAGACTCTCCTTAAACCCAAGGATACTGATAGTTTGAAAATGAAAGACTGTAAAAGGATATTCCATGCATGCAGTAACAACAACAACAAAAAAGCTGGAGTAGCTATACTTATATTGGAAGAAATAGATTTTAAAAGCAAAACTGTTCTCAGGGACAAGGAAAGACATTATATATTAATAAAAGGGGTGGTTATCCAGGAGAAATAACAATCATAAATGTATATGCACCTAACCAGGATGATCCAAATTATATGAGGAAAACACTGGCAAAATTGAATAGAAAAATAGATGTCTCTACAATAATACTTGGGGACTTCAATACGCTACTCTCAGCATTGGATAGAACATCTGCTCAGAGGATCAATAAAGAAACAGAAAGCTTGAATAATATGACAAATGGACTAATCCTAATAGACATATCCAGAACATTGCACCCCCAAACAGCAGGATATACATTCTTTTCAAATGCTTATAGATCTTTCTCCAGGATAGACCATATGTTGAGACACAAAGCAGATCTCAATAAATTCAACAAGTTTGAAATTATACAAAACACTTTCTCTGATCATAATGGAATAAAGCTGGAAATCAACAACAGGTGCAAAAGGGAAAATCACAAATATATGGAGATTAAACAACTCAATTAAATAATCAGCGGGTCATTGAAGAAATTTCAACAGAAATCAATAAATATCTTAAGACAAATGGAAATGAGAAC
Source organism: Tolypeutes matacus (assembly GCA_026826555.1). NCBI lineage: Eukaryota > Metazoa > Chordata > Mammalia > Cingulata > Chlamyphoridae > Tolypeutes > Tolypeutes matacus. The sequence goes on from JAKSZT010054489.1 coordinate 2,872,156, forward strand.
ACAACATATCAGAAACTATGGAATGCAGCAAAGGCAGTGCTAGAGGGAAATTGGTAGTTCTCAATGCTTACATTAAAAAAGAAGAAAGAGCTAAAACTAATGACCTAACTACACAGTTGGAGGAGCTAGAAAAAGAACAGCAAAATATTCTCAAAACAAGCAGAAGGAATGAAATAATAAAGACCAGAGCAGAAATCAATGATATATATAGAAAAAAAATAGGGTGAGTTAACAAAACCAAAAATTGGTTCTTTGAGAAGATTAACAAAACTGACAAACCCTTAGCCAGATTAAAAGAGGGAGGGAGAGAGAGAGAGCTAGAGAGAGAGTGAGAGAGAGAGAGAGCGGATGCAATTAAATAAAATAAAAAATTAAAACATGGACATTATTACTGACTCCACAGAAATAAAATAGATTATAAGAGGATACTATGGTCAACAGTATGCCAACAAACTAGACAATGTAGATGAAATGGAAAAATTCCTAGGAATGTACAAATAACCTACACTGATCTTAGAAGAAATACCAACCAAAAAATCACAAGAAAAGAGATTGAAACAGTCCCCAAGTCCCCAAGATGAAAAGCCCAGGAACAGATGATTTCACAAGTGACTTTTACCAAGCATTCAAAGAAGATTTAATACCTATCTTACTCAAACTCTTCCAAAAAATTGACCAAGCAGGAACACTGCCAAATTCATTCTATGAAGCTAATACTAAAGCCAGATAAAGATATTACAAAAAAAAAAAAAAAAAGAAAGAAAGAAAGAAAAGAAAATTACAGACCCATTTCTCTAATGAATATGGATGCAAAAATCCTCAACAAAATATTTGCTAATCAAATCCAACAACACATTAAAAGGATTATTCGTCATGGTCAAGCGGGTTTTATACCATGCATGTATGGATGGTTCAATACAAGAAAATCAATCAGTATAATAAAGCACATTGATATATGAAAGAAGAAAAATCACATGATCCTGTCGATTGTGCAGAAAATGCATTTGACATAATGCACCATCCTTTCTTGATAAAAAATACTACAAAATATAGGAATTAAAGGAAACTTTTTCAAAATAATAAAGACCATACATGAAAAACCCACAGCTAACATTGTACTCAATGGTGAAAGACTGAAAGCTTTACTGTTGAAATTGAGAATAAGACAAAGATGTCCACTGTCACCACTGTTGTTCAATATAGTGCTAGAGGTTTAGCTAAAGCAATCAGAAAAGAAAAAGAAATAAAATGTGTCCAAACTGGAAAAGAAGGAGTAAGTCTTCTGCTATTCATAGATGATATGATCTTATACCTAGAGAGTCCTGAAAAATATACAACAAAGCTGTTACAGCCAATAAACTATTTCTGCACAGTGGCAGGATACAAGATTAATATGCAAAAATCAGCTGTGTTTTACACACTAGTAATGAGAAATCTGAGGAGGAAGTCAGGGGAAAAAATTCATTTACAATAGTGACTAAAAGAAACAAATATTTAGGAATAAACTTAACCAAAGACATGGTATTCAGTAGTTTACTAAATACCATGCACCTGTATTCAGTAAACTACAATGCATTCCAAAAATAAATTTTAAAAGACCTAAATGAATGGAAGAACATTCTGTGTTCATGGATTGGGAGAGTAAATATCATTAAGATGTCAATTCTACCCAAACTGATATACAGATTCAATGTAATCCTGATAAAAATTCCACAAGTATTTTTTAAAGTAATGGAAAACACAAATCTCAAATTTATTTGGAAGGGTAAGCAGCCCTGAATAGTCAGAATCATCTTAAAAAGGAAGACTGAAGTTGGAGGGCTCTCACTTCTGGACTTAAATCATATTATACAAATGTCACATAAAAAAAATATAAGAGATTCCCATATGCCCCACTCCCCACACCTCCCACTTTTCCCCATATTAACTTCTTTCATTAGTGAGGTACATTCATTGCAATTGATAAACACATTTTGGAGCATTGCCACTAAGCATGGATTAAAGTTTATATTGTAGTTTACACTCTCTCCCACTCAATTCTGTAGGTGATGGCAAGATTTACAATGACTTGTATCTATCATTGTAATGTCATTCAGGACAATTCCCATGTCCCGAAAATGCCCCCATATTACTCCTCTTTTTCCCTCTCCCTGACTTTAGCACCTCCAGTGGCCACTGGCTCCACATTCATGATATAATTTCTTCCATTGCTAGAATCACAATAAGTCTATAGTAGAATACCGGTAAGTCCACTCTAGTCCATATTTTATTCCCGAGCCTGAGGATTCTGGGATGGTGATTTCCACTCCACCTCTAATTGAGAGGGGGCTTTAATCCCATATGATTGATGGATGGGACTCTCTTGCTTGTAGTTGTAGATGCTCTCAGTTCCTTGGTGTGATGGTTGTCCATCCTCACCTCCTTTTTAGGTGTCCTGGGTGAGTCCAATGACCTGGAAAGTAGGTGTTGCAACTCTGCTAAGGCTCAGGGCCCAGCTGGCATATGGACGGCACAGAGATTCAAGTCTCTTGGATGTACAGCTACCAAGTCCAGCACCAACTATAGGTTCAAATAAAAGGGACAGAAGAGGCATGTGTAGAGAAGTCACATCTGAGTCCAACTCTGTCACACTCAGGAGTACAAACTGTAAGGTAGAACCCACTGGCAAGGCACCAAACTCTGGAGCTATCTGCCATGACCATAGGATCTGGATATCTCCAGAGTCCTCAGAAGCCCTACTATTTGGGGTAGTATCTACTTTGGCCGTCTATGAGCTTCTGCTGAGACATGCATAAGTGTTACCTCTCTGATGACCTATGGACTCATTTTGAGGTCTCTTAGCTATATAAACTCATTTGTCTTTGACTTTTCCCCCTTTTATTCAAGGTCTTTTTCCAATAACTGCATTTAAATTAATTCAGTTTTTCAAAACTTACTTTTTTGGCAGCAATAAGTTAAACTTATCATTTCAGTTCACTTTTTAAATTTTTCTGATCCACAGTTTTTGAGGTTTCAGTTCTTATGATAAACTTAGGATTTAGGCATTTGTCTATCTCCTAGTTTTTTTTTAAAAATCATAGTGTTCACTTACACTCAATCTTCACAATCAATAAAATGCAAGACCCTCAATTTTCATTTTACCTGAAGTCCAGGAAACGAGCAAAAAGCCAAACAATATAACAGTGGGCAGGTAGCAAGTATAACTTTTTTTATTATTGTTATCTAAATGAGGTCAACTTTAATCTGATTACCTGGTAAATAGGCAATCAATTTTCAAGATATTAATTCAATTTCATTAATGTTGAATAGTGGGTTTTTTTCTTAGCTCAGAACTTTTTATCATTTTATAGCTTACTGTTACTTTGTGATTTTTAAGCCTGGATTTTCATTTGAGGCATATCTTAAAAGGGCCTTAATTTTTTTTTTAACAAAAACATATGCAAATTATAAGACAGAACAAACTCATAATTCCTATCTATAGACACTACTTTATTCTTTCCTTTAACTCCTCATTTGTTTTCATTTTAACACACACTTGATGGTGCTGAGTTATTGATCATTTTACTATTATAATAGGTGGGGTGTTTGGAGTTATATACCCCTAGAAAAAACATGTTCTTAAACTTAATCCATTCCTATAGGTGTGAAACTATTATAAGTAGGACCTTCTGATGAGATTACTTAAGTTAAGGTATGGTCCAACTCAATAAGGATGGATCTTAATCCAATTACTGGAATCATTTATAAATAGAATGGAATTAAGACAGATAGAAAGAAAGCCACAAAGACAGCAGGCATTAGCTGAAGGTCAAAAGAATCCCAAAGAGAAAGGACAGGCTAGAAGAGGGTACCATGTGCACTGCCATCTGAGAGAGGAGCCAAGGACCAAGGATCACCAGACTCCAGCCCCAGAAATGTCAGTCTTTAGGAAGAAGGCATCACCTTGATGATGCCTTGATTCAGACTTCCTCTTAGCCTCAAAACTATGAACAAATAAATTCCAGTTGTTTAAGCCAACCTATTACATGGTATATGCTTTAGCAAAAAAGAAACAATAGTAGGTAAGAAAAAATAATAAGAGCAAAATTATGGAAAGAACTAACTCAGATTATCTTCAATATGAAAAACATAGTTAGAATAAGCAAATTTATAGAGTCACAAACTAGAATATCCCTTACCAGGGGCTAAGGTAGAAGTAGAGAATGGGGTATTAATGTGTAAATAATACAGAGTTTCTGTTTGGCAATGGATGGTCGTAAAGGAGGCACAACATTTTAAATGTAATTAACAGTGCTGAATTACATTTTGAATGTGGGTAAAAAGGGAAAATTTATGTTGTATATATGTTACTAGAATAAACATTTGAAAATAAACAACTTATAATACTGAATGATACAAACAATGGTTGACACACTTGTTGTCCCATCTGCCACCATCTTTGTCCAAGCTATAATCAACTCTCACTTGGATTATGACTAAACTCATCTAACTGTAAGCCATGGGGAATAGTTAATAGTACAATTATAATAATATTATTTTATCAATTGTAGCAAACATACCACACTATTGCAAGGTGTTAATAAAAGGGGAATATATGAGAACACTCTATTTTCTGCATGATTTTTCTGTAAATTTACAACTTCTCTAAAAACACATAATAGAATGTAAAATTTACTGAATATCTTAAATATAATCAGAAATAGTGATTCACTACATCAAACAAGAAAGAAAGAAACTTATATAAGTGACTATGAAAAACAGCAAAATTTTATGGCTTAATAAAAGTTAACTGTTATTGTGCACTCTGTTAATGGTATTAATGCATTATATCACTTTATCCTAATACTGGAAATTAGACTTTCATTACCCACTTCCCCCTGTGAGGACTTAAATTTAGCATTTAAGTTGTTCAATAACTTGCCCAGGTCAGATAAATCAGGACTCAATACCTACAATCCTGACCACAGTACCATTCTTAATTGTCACTATCAATCTGATGGTACTTAATCAATCAAAGGATAATCCAGGATGTTGTGACTTGGGAATAAGAAATTGAATCATCTCCATAATCATCTTGATATGTCCCCAAATTTAAGATTCTGTCTATAGCTCATAATAACCAAAGCTAATATGGAAACAAAAATAAGAATTTTATCCCAAATTCCTTGCATTAATGATCAGTCACAGTCTCCCTCCCAGAGCTGTTTTAAGGATCATATGATTTATTGCATAAATACAGTGAAGAGCTCTATTAAAACGGAGCAGCCGATTACCCCCTCCCCAACTTCTCAACCCAAAGAAAGTCCATCTCAGTTTTGATTGAGTTCATCCAGTTTATCAGAACAAAACCCGCGGGAGTCATCCTGTGCTCACCTTATTCTCTCACACTTGTTGATCCATCTGCCCCCATTATGGTTCAAGTCATCATCATCTCTCACCTGGATTATGCCAAAACTCACCTGTGTCCCCTGCTTTCACCGCTACTTTTTAAAGAGCTGCCTGCCTGTTCCTGCTGAAGTCAGATCATGCTATGCCTCTGCTCAAAATACAATCTAACAGATACCAATGTCTCCAGGTGCTGAAATTCCCATACAACACCTACAAATATGCAGCACCCAAATTTAAGGCTACTTGGCACCAAGCAACCTGACTATTCCTCCACAGTCAAGACAGCTTTCCTCACTTGCTCATAAGAAGGGGAACTAACAAAAAGAGGGAACAAGTCATGGGTAAACGTTTTCACACTAAGGGGTCAGAAGATCCCTGGTCCTGGATTATATCTGTGTGGGAAAATGGAAAGAACAGGAGTCCTGTAATTGTGTGGTACATGATTTAAACTGAAGTGGTTTGCAGATTGTTCCCACTCTAATCCATTCACCAGGCTCTAAAACACAATGGGCTCTGATGTCTTCAGAATTGGGACACAAGATTTAGTTTGCCACAAAGGGAAGGCTCTGCCTCATGCATACATTTCTAATCTCTTCTCTCATCACTCCCTACTCCTACATTATGAATTCGATGCCAAATCACCTACTATTCTTCAAGTGAGCCACATTCTTTCAAGCACCCTTTCATTCTCACAGGCTATAATTCTGCCTGTGTGTATAACTATTTGTGACAACTATCAGTGCCACCTGATAGTTGGCAATCAGTGTGGACCAAATGAACATTCTGTTTGACTGCAAATGGTGCTCTGTACTTATCTCTATCCACTGAAATCACATGATGAAGTGTCATAAGGTCTTCCTTCATTCAGTTTAACAGTATACTGTGAGGATTCTTGAAGGCAAAGAATATATCTTTTATTTCTATAACTACAGCACCGAACAAGTGTCTGTCATGTTGAATAAACTCAGGAAATATTTGATACACAAATGGCCAATGATTAGAAACTTGTATAGCATTTCCCAAACTGTCTTAAGAAAAATGCTAATAAATATTCTGCAGAAAAATGATTCTGTATTGTAAATTTGGGAAATGCTAAGCTAAATACATTTAAACAGTGTTATTTATAACAAGAATTCTGAGAGCTATATATATATGCTAATTCACATTATACTTCTCCAAGAGATGGCTACTATACTTAGTGTTTGCCAAACTTTTTTCATTTAACATCTATTAACATTTCATATAACATTTCAGAAAACAGTTTTGAAAAACGTGGACTAGTCTATCCTATTTACCACAAAGATGACAGCTCTAAACTTCACTAAAATATACTTTATTCTCCCACTTAAACAAAATAGCAGGGAAGACTATTTCATACCTTTTTACCATACTCCTTTAGAAATAAAACTTCTATAACATCTTTAATTTTTAATATTTGGCCTCTTGAAATTTTCAAATCTTCCTATTCCTCTGGTTTGATATGGTTGTAAAGAGAGTAGAGGAATGATTGCAGGATCAATGAAATGAAATTTTTAAAAATTCCAGAGCAAAGGTTATTTCCTAGATTTTCTTTTCTACAACTGTTGAGAGGAAATAGTAAAAAAAAAATTGTGCTATTGTATATGGAAAATTAATTATTACTAGCAATTTTTCAAATTATTGTTATTCTAAGTAATTATTAAAACAATATTTTCCTGAACAATTCTTGAGTTTAACAGCCTTGGTGAGCTACATTCACAATATGAAAAGGATGTATTTTTTCTTTTGAACTGCTGACCACGTTTCTTTTATAAAGCCTTTGATAGATGATTGCTGAAGAGTTATACTGGGTTACTTGTCAATGGATGCCACACTTGGATCCTTAAATTATTATCTTACCACCTTGAGACACTGCTGTCATCATATCAACAATTTAAATGCTAAAATTGTCAGAACATTTTTTTTTTCAATTCCAAAGATTTACCCAACTAATATCCAAATGTATATAAAATCTAACTGGTTTCTTAAATTACCAATTAGTGTCCTATGCATAAACCCTAATGTCTCAGAGGTAACTGTTAACAAAGGCTTAAGGCAAGTATAAATCTATCTATGCATATGATATTAGAAAATTAAGTGCTATGAGGGTCCAAAAAAAGTAAATGCCACATTTTTCTGTGGGATAAGGGTCAATCATACTGGAAAAAAACTCACAAAAAACATAATTGAAGATGTTGTTTCCCTTGAAGATGGGATAAAAGAACTTAGAGAAGTTATTCAAAACAGCAGAATCAGTAGGAGCAAAGGAATGAAGGTGGTGAAGCATGGAATATCTTAGGAACAATTGGTTGTAATGCACAACTGCAAGATTATGTAAGTCTGCAGCCAAAATGTGTAATAGACAAAGTTTCAGTAGAGGCCATTGTGTGGAATTCTTTTAATTTAATTTATACTTGGATGTCATTTAAGGTGGTTGAAGAGAAGGATTAAATTAGTGTTGCACTTTAGATACATTGATTTGCCATAGGATGAGTCAGAATGAGGATGAGCCAGAGACAGGAAGACCAATTAGGTAACAGACAACAGGCAGCCGGCTTTTGAGAGGATTATAGAAACTCATTAAAATTGAAGTGAGAGTAATGAGCATGGAAAGGAGAAGCTGGAAATGAGAGTCAGAGGACACTGACAGAGACAAAACAGTTGATGAGGAAGGTTCTCCATATTTACCCCAATACAGAAATTTGATATAACACAGGGAGCATAAGAGTAAGACTTAGAATCATCTAATGGGAATTCACTTTGATGGTTTTACAGCAGATATTTTTAAAGCAAAATGAATTTTATTTTGTATTGTTTGCAAATCTGCTGTGAGTTTCTTTAAGGAAACAAAATATTACAAATTAGGTTGAATTCCCTTCTGTTAAAATCCCTAGACATATTGTACTATTATATAAATTCAGTGCACATTCTGCTCATGATTTAAAATTTTTCTTACACAGTAATGTGCATACATAAGAAAAAATCATGTTATATTATTTTAGCATTTCCTTGATTTTGATTAAAACTTATCATAGTTCAGCAAGTTTTTCCCAAACCTGTTTGTCATGAGATCCATCTATATTTATGTATATAAATCTGATTAGTTCATGTTAGCTTCTGTATATTGTGAATGTATCAAGATACATCTATTTTTTTTATTTCCTTACAGATAAACATTTAGGTTGGTAACATGACTTTTTTGTACTTTTTAGAGAAACATTTTTTTGAATAAGAAATTTACAGTAAAGTTGCAAAGATGTTACAGAGTATTTCCATATATCCCTCATCCGGTTTAATTTCGCTTAATGTTATCATCTTGCATTATTTTGGTACATTTTTTAAAACTTCAAAAACAACATTCTAGTGTAAAATCATTGTGATGGTTTGATATTATTTATGAATTCAAAAAGGAGATATTATGCTTATAAATTATTCTGTTTCTCTGGACGTGACACTCTTTGTGTTAAATTCAAAGGTTTCACGTTTACTTGATTAAATCAAGATTACGGCTTGATTCCACTATGTTATTAGGGTGTGCGGGATTGAGTGCCCACTCCGTTGGTGGGCTATGTAAATGGATGCTCAATCAAGAAGACACATACACAGAGAAGATACACAAAGGAGAAGAGACAGCTCCATAGACACCCCAGAGGCCCTGGGAAAAGAGGTGAGCCATTCACCTGATAGTTTGCTGCTGACCTTGTGAAGAGAACAGAGCAGCTGAGCTTGGAAAGAAATGAGCCCTGGGAAGAAAGATGAACCCTATGTCAGCCTACAGCTGAGATCAGAAGAAGCTGGAGCCATGGAGCTTTAAGAAGAAAAAGAAAGACTGAACACTTGCTGATAATGCCAGCCATCTTGTGTCAACACATGACAACAGACTTTGGGTGAGAAAATACCTCTTAGGGCACTTTGAATTGGACTCCTTAGGGCCTTGTAACTGTAAACTTTTACCCCGAATAAATAACCTTTATAAAAAACCGACAGATTTCTGGTACTTTGCATCAGCATCCCTTTTGGCTGACTAATCCAGAATTTAGTACCAGAGAATGGGGTAGTGCTTTGGCAATTAGCAAAATGCTGGAACAGTTTTAAAAATGGGTAAGGGGTATTTTTTGGCGGAATTGTGAGATGCTTGTTAGAAAAGGCCTATATTTCTTTGAAAAGACTGTTGGTAGGAATATGGAGTCTAAGGTTATTTCTGATGAGGCTTTAGAAGGAACTGATGAACCTATTATTGGAAACTGGAGGGAAAGCAATCTTTGTTTTAAAGTTGCAGAGACCTTAGCCAGATTGACTACTGATGTTATATGTCATCTTGTTCCTGATCTTAAAGGGAAAGCTTTCAACCTCTCCCCATTAGTACAATGGTGGCATTTTCATACATGCCCTTATTATTATGTTGAAGAGCTTTCCTTCTATACTTATCATCTGAAGCATTTTTATCAAGAAAGGATATTGGATTTTGTCAAATACATTTTCCGCATCAATAGAGATGATTATGTGTTTTTTTTTTCCTTTGATTTGTTAATGTGGTGTAGTACATTCATTGATTTTCTTATGTTGAACCACCCTTGCATACCAGGAATAAAACTCACTTGATTGTGATGTATAATTGTTTTTATATACTGTTGGATTCAATTTGCAAGTATTTTGTTGAGAATTTTTGCATCTATGTTCATTAGAGAGATTGGTCGGTAATTCGCTTTTCTTACAGTATCTTTATCTGGGCTTTGTATTAGGGTGATGTTGACTTCATAAAATTGTTTTCTCTCCTTTTCAATTTTTTGGAAGAGTTTAAACAGGATTGGTATTAATTCTTCTTGAAATGTTTGGTAGAATTCACCTATGAAACATCTGGTCCCCAACTTTCCTTTGTTGGAAGATATTTGATGGTTGATTCAATATCTCTGCTTGTGATTGGTTTGTTCTCTGTTTTCTTGTTGATCTTCTGTCTAGTTGTTCTATCCATTGATGTGAGTGGTGTGCTGAAGTCTCCAACTATTATTGTAGAGATGTCTATTTCTCCTTTCAGTTTTGCCAGAGTTTGCCTCATCATTTTGGGGCAGCCTAGCTAGGTGCATAGATATTTATGTTGTTACTACTTCTTGGTAGATTGTCCCTTTTATTAATATATAATGGCCTGCTGCATCTCTTGAAACTTTTTTGCATTTAGGCCTGCTCTATTTTGGTTACTATTTGCATGAAGTATCTTTTTCCACCCTTCACTTTCAGTCTTCTTGCATCCTTGGGTCTGAGTTGAGTCTCCTGAAGACAGCATATGGATGGCTCATGTTTTCTTATCCATTCTGTCAGCCTATGTCTTTTGATCCATTAACATTCAGTGTTATTACTGTAAAAGCATTACTTACTTCAACCATTACATCCTTTGGCTTTGATAAGTCACATATTATTTTTGTCTATCTTTTTGCCTTTTTGGTTACACTTTCTGATAGTCTTCACTTCTACATGCTCCTCTAAACCTCTCTCTCTCTTATCTTTTCTTTTATGGCTGCAGAACTCCCTTTATTGTTTCCTGATAAGCTGGATTCTTGTCTATGAATTCTCTTAATTTCTGATTATCTGTGAATATTTTAAGCTCACCATCATATTTGAAGAATAGTTTTGCTGGATAAAGAATTCTTGGCTGGCAATTTTTCTCTTTCAGTATAATCAATACATCATACAACTGCTTTCTTGCCTCCATGGTTTCTGAAGAGAATTCCACATTAAGTCTTATTGGATGTCCCTTGTATCTGATGTTTTGCTTCTCCCTTGCTGCTTTCAGAATTTTCTCTTTATCTTTGGCATTTGCATTCTGCATATTATGTGTCTTGGGGTAGAACTATATGGATTTATTCTAATTGAAATACTCTGTGCTTCCTGGACATGCATATTCATGTCTTTCTTGAAAGTTGGGAAATTTTTAGCCATTATTTCCTCAAACACACTTTCTGCACCTTTTTCCTTTTCATCTCCTTCTGGAACTTCCATAACATGTATGTTGGTCCATTTCATGTTATCATTCAACTCCCTGAGGCCCCTGCTCAGTTTTTTCCCATTCTTTTCTCTCAATGTTCTTTCTTTTCAATTTCAGTTGCTCTTTCCTCTACATCACTGATTCTGTCTTCCATGATTTCAATTCTGCTGTTGTGTGCCTCTATTGCATTTTTAATCTCACTTATTGCATCTCTCGTTCCCATAAGCTCAGTTATTTTTCTATCCAAGATTTTAAGTTTTTCTTTGTGCTTATTTAGTGCTTTCTTAATGTCTTTAATTTCTTTAGCCATGTTGTCCTTCAACTCCATGATTTGATTTAGGAGATTTGTATGAACATTATTGATTAGCTGTTTCAAGTCCTGTGTCTCATCTGGAGCTTTGATTTGTTGTTTTGCCTGATATCTTCCTTTTTCTCTGTATGGCTTTTAATCTTTTGTTGATATCTAGTTATCTTATTCTGATGCTGAGTTTACTCTGATGTACAGTTTCTCCCTCTTGCCTAGAGATTTACTGTTAAGTAGCTGTGTGCTACCACTGTTCTTTGACTTTTGGTTCAACTTGTTCTAGATATTTAGGATTATCCCTATTTAATTGCTCAAGCCAGGATTAAGAACCCAGTAATGGGGTACAGACCAGGTTCCAAGGGACTTGAAGAGAGGGGCAGTTAAGGCAACTGCTTGCCTCTTTTATTTATTATTTTTCTTTTTTGTGTGTGAACTTTTTTTGGTCCCAGAAGATGACACTCTTTGGAAGACCTCTCATCTCTGATCCTAGGTGCTGGGGGGAATGTATTCAGTATTACTCTATAGGCAGGTGGGTGGTACAGAAACAATGTCCTCAGGGCTTGCTAATCCTCTCAAGCAAACTTTCACAGTTCTCCACAGTTGGCCAGCCACACCCTCCTTCCCTCAGCAGGAACTAACCTGGGACAGGAGGGAGGTTGTTTGAGAAGGCAAATTATCTTTAGCTACCTAAAGGCTCTCAGGGCAAACAATATCACCCAGCCTAGAAGTGAGACCCTTCCAATACAGCAGACCAAGTTCTCTGGCAAAATCTATATTTGCTATAGACTGTGTCCCTCCCTCTCCCCTTTCTTTGGGAAGAGGACTGCTGCAACCCCCACAGTCCCCAGTCACTGCAGTCCACAGCCGCTGCAGTAGGTTGGGGGACAGTCACCTGCTGCTGCTTTTGCAGCTCTACTCACAGGATTTTCCAGCCAGCTGAGACTCCTTTCCTTCACTCCTCTCTCTTCTGGATGGTCTCACCTTTTCTTGGTGTCCTGAGCCCCAGAGCAGTCCCTCAGACAGTCTCTGCCTGACCTCTAGCATTTTTTTCTGGGTGGTAAGTGATCCCTCTGCCTCTCTAATCCTCCATCTTCCCAGAAGTCCAAGGCTGTTTACTCTTACACACCATCTGGAAGTAGTAAGAAGACTCCTTCCTGGTCCACCAAATATCTTTTAATTGATAACACAAGTATTAGAAAATTAGGTTATGGGTTACTTATAGATTTGTAAGAATTCTTTGGTAAGTAATATTTCATTACATAATAAAATGCACAACAAAATATCATACTTTAAAAAGTCTAATCTGAGCTAGATTACTAGGCTGAAATATTCTTCATCAAATTTTCAGAAATGTTAGGTGATGCAAAAGTTAGTGTGGTAGATTGAATTATGAACTCCAGCAAAGACATGTTCTTAATCTTAATCTGTATTCCTATGAGTGTGGTCTTTTTAGGAACATTTGAAGATTTATTATTACCTAAGGTGTTTCCCAATTAAATCAGGCTGGGTCTTAATCATTATTACTAGAGTCCTTTAAAAGAGGTAAGGATTGACAACCACCATACCAAGGAAATGAGATAGCCGACAACTGCAAGCAAGAGTGTCCCATCCATCGGCTGTATGGGATCAAAGCCCCCTCTCAATTGGAAGTGGAGTGGACATCACCATCCCACAATCCTCAGGATTGGGGAATGAACTATGGACTAGAGTGGACTTACTGGTATTCTACTATAGACATATTGTGATTCTAACATTGGAAGAAATCACAACAGTGATGTGGAGGCTCTGGGGGCAGGAAGAAGGAAAAACAGTTGCAATACGGGGGCTTTTTCGGGACTTGGGAATCATCCTGTATGACATTGCAATGACAGATATAGGCCATTTTATATCATCGTATAGCATGCAGAACTGCGTGGGAGAAAGCGTAGACTACAATGTGAACTATGGTCCATGCTCAGTGGCAAAGCCCCAGGTTGCGTTTATCAGTTGCAATGAATGTGCCACACTAATGAAGGATGTTTATTTGGGAGGTTGTGGGAAGTGTAGGAAGTGGGACATATGGGAATCCCTGTATTTTTTGTGTAACATTTATGTAATCTAAGTATCTTTTAAAAAGTAAAAAATAAATAAATAAATAAAAGATCAGATTACAGCAATTTGCCCATAATGGAGAACAGGCTGAAGGAGCAAGGTAAGTGAGTCTGTAAAATTGGCCCTGTGCCCCTCACTTGCAAAGATTCTGGTCTGTGGTTCGCGTAGAGAAGATGGACTTTTTGGGTTTCCCAGAGAATTCAAATAAACACAGATCCTTCGGGGGTTTTTTTTGCCCACAAGCGTTCTTTTATTGATGGAAACATTTTAAAAATATTTCCTTATGTTTTAAAAAAGTAAGGCAATATTGTAAAAAAATCAAATGTAGAAATAAAGGAGAAAGAAAACACCCTTCTCCTTTCTGTAATTTCCCCACTGCCAATGCCACGTGTCAGATTTAACCATAGTAAATAATTTGATATGTCTTCTTTGAAAATATTTTCAAAGCATTTATAAATCTATGTACATGCACACATGCATACAAGCTATTTTTAACATGGTAGGATTATATTATGCTTAATTTTCTGCTATTCAATGTTTCTTTTTTCTATTTTTTTTAACAGCTTTTACCAATGTTGTTTCATTAAAGTATATATAGGTCTCCATAAAAAAAAAAAAAAAAAAAAAAAGTAGAAAATGTGGATGCAGTGAGTCAGAGAAGGCCACAGGAAGAAGCTGGAAGTCAGTGGAAACCAAAAGGGCAGCCACAAGAAGAGAGAGATCACCATGTGAAGGGAGGCAGTGATACAAGCCAAGGAATCCCAAGTACTGTGGCAAGCCAGTGCCATAATGCTACAGAATTCAGGAAGAAAGTACAGACTGGCAGATGCCTTGAGTCTGGACTTCTAGCCTCTGAAACCGTGATCCAATAAATTAGTGTTATTTAGAACAACCAATTGCATGGTATTTGTCATAGCAGCCTGGCAAACCAAGACATCTTTGATTACTTATTAATATCATCAATGTTTTTAAGATTAAATTTGATAACCTCATTTAATTCATAAATTCATTATGAGCTTTTAAAATATTTTAAATTCTTTCATCATTTAAATTATATCCTGCATCAAAATCAACACCAAAAAAATACAGTTCAAAATTCTCAATTTTAATATCTAAGCCAGGTTTTAAAAAAATGGCTTTTGTCACACAACTGAAGAATTGTGAAGCAAGCTTAATACCCATGAATAAGATGGGGTGAAAATTCTATATCTTTAAATGCTTTGACATTAAGATTCCAAAAAATTAATTAACAGCAGTAGGTGTAAAATAGAGTAGGCTTCTTAATTTATATTTATTAGTAAGTTGTAATAATTGTATGTGACCACTAGATAGAGCTAGTATAATAATATCCTGAGAGAATAACAAAAACAATATGGAACACCATCTTATACTTAACTCATGTATAAACTGCATTTCTTTATATGCATTCTATATAACTCCATGCAGCTCTGAATTGTTAACTTTAAACCAATATAAACAACTCAGTGGTATTTTCATTAAAATATATTCACTCACCAATTTTATTAGTTTTCCAATAGTGATTTGCATATAATGCATTATGAAATTTAATAATTGTAGTCATAGGCCTAAATCATAACATAATATTTTGGGATGCTTTAGCATGGAAATTGCCCTCAAGCCATTAAAAATACTTTTGTGATGAACTCCTAAAATGGTTTATTATTTTTTTGATACTTGCATGCATAATAGTTTTTATCATACATGGAGCAAATGAGGCTTTCTACTTTCAGGTAATGATTAAATGTAAAAAAAAGATTATACATCAGTAAAGGCTCAGACTAATTCAAGGACTGTTTAAGCAGAATAGGTTAGTCTAAAAGAAATGTGATTCTCCTCTTTTCTTACCAGTAGACAGAAGACCTTCATTATGGAACTAGCAAATAACAATCCAATTTATAAGAAACTTGAAGTTAGAGATCATGTCTTCAACTTCTTTTCTAGCTCCTAAAGCACCCATCTATCATCATCATCACCATTATAAAATAAGTACATATTAAGCCTTGAAGACTCATTTATTTGCCAGCTCTATTAATGTATAATTTATAAATATCATTAATCTAACCATTATTCAATTCAATGTATGTAGCTTATTACAATTTCAAACTAGTGATTTCTTCAAAATTCAATATCTTAATCCAGAAAACTGTTTCAGTGTTATATAATTTAAGGAGGGAATTGGATCAATTGGTTTTACTAGTCAATAAAGCAAAATTCCTCAGATTTGGGTGAATGTCAGAATCACCAAATGAGGATCCTAAGCCCTTTCGCTAGATTTGTCTGACTCATTAATTCTGGAATGGGTCCTAGAAATCTGCATTTTGTCAAGAAACCCTTGTGTTCTGATGCAAAAGTCCACATACCATAGTAAATAATAACACAGACTGTAAATTGACATGCACCCAATCTCTATGCCTCAGTTAGGGATTAAAGAGGCTAATGCATATGAAAGAGTAACAATGCCTGGAAAATGGTAGCAACTCTCTAAATGGTGCATACTCTATGTCCTCCAATTATGCCTAGTAGTGTGAATAGTCTCTGACAAGATATTCAAGGAAGTAAATGATGATAATACTGACATGCATTTTAGTTATGCTTCTGTGATCTTATTTTTCCTGTCCATTTATTATATTATGCAATTCCTGTTAATCATGCCTTACATCAGTAGCAACGTCACTTTATCTATTAATAATTATATTCCTGTTAATGAAATTTTTAAAAACTGTTTTGGATTGATTACATTGACACAAGGTGTGTCTGCTTTGTCAACCAAAAATGTAAATTGTCATGAAAAATATACATGTCTTTTCACATAAAGAGCTCTCAAATAGGAACTTCAGAACACACTCCTGAAGAAAATAATTCAATTGAATGTTGTCATCTAATATTTTAAATCCTTTTCTTGTCATAAGTCTGCTCATAAAATTGTTAATGCATGACCTCAGTGAGTCCATTGAACTAAGCTGCTTTCATAGTCCTACATTTACATAATCCTGCTTGCTGGTATAATTCTATTATCTAAAAAAAAATGTGATGTGTATAATATACTCTGAACCTTCTCTTAACAATTGTCTAGTCTTTGGAAAGTGATCTCTTTGAAAAAATGGACATTGATATAATGAATTTATATGGATAATGAATAAAAGAGCTGCCCATACTGAAATACTGAAAAATATTCTGAATTACATAAACAGCAAATTACATAAATAGGCTACGTGATAATGTGCCTGTCCAGATATTGACCTGTATATTTAGAAAGTCAATGATTTCAAATGTTTTCATCTTGTACTTCTTTCTTCCCACTTGTAATTAAACTTGTTTTAAGGGAGCTAAAAATAATCTTAGCTAACATTTATTGAGCACTTTTTAAGTTCCAGGCACCCTGCTAATTGCTCTGGATTTAATCTACAAATACTGATAAGGTCAATAGCATTATTTCCTGCCTTTATAGTTGAGGAAACTGAGAAAGAAGAGGGTAAGTAAGGGGCCAAAGGTCATGCAGTGGGAATTCAGGATTCAAACACAGGCAGTCTAATTCCAGAAACCATGCTCCTTAAATGCTATCAGAACCTCCTTTCCTTAGAAAGAAATTTATATTCAGAATAATTTTCACTCTAGACTCCCATTTCATTATCATAACCCCCTATCTAGGTGAAGCTCTACTTACCTCAAGCAAGCCTTTAAGGAGTATGAACTCCATGTAGTTCGTCCCAATCAATGTTTCCAATGCAATTTCCAGTAATTCAATTTCCCATCACTTCCCTTTCTGCTCTTGCAAGTGTCTTGGACTTAGTCACCTCAAAACTGTTATTCTGCCTACTTGAATGTCTTGCCTTGTTTTGTAGCATACCAAGTCATATTTGTCATTCTAGTCCACTCAAATCCTTCAGACTGCGACATTTTGTTCAATTGCCTCTGGTCCACAGAATCTCTCCATTTCCTTATTCTGGCAAGAGTCCCAGAGAGCTCAATTTGAGAAAATTGTAAGCCCACACTAGTTTAAACTCCAAAACTCTCTCTCTTTCAATATGCATTAATTTCCCACAAATAACTTTCTGCTTTGGGATATTTTCCACCCATCAGGTGAGATCCCTACATCATGCACACTACATATAGAACATTTAGGGATGACCCACATTTTCTCTATAATTTATAACTCTCAGTGTAGAGATCAGGAGTATGAATCATTTGTCCAGTGGGTCTAGTGATTCATGTAATGGAGAATCTTCATACCAAATGAAGTCTTAACTTGAGACCTCTAGGCATAAAGGTGCAAATTTCAATACACAGTGCCTGAGTTTCCAATTTGAAACTCCTACTATATCTTTACTAAACATTGCTTATATCAGTGGTCCTCACTCTTTCTTTGTTCAAATAAAAATGAAACTGTTCACAGACTCTGATATGGTAATTATTTTATAAGTTGTTTAAACAAAAAGATACAATTGAGGCAGGCTAGATAAGGAATCAATAGATGAATCTGGATCCAGGCAGAAAAACCACCACTGTTAAACATGTAGCCATCAATACCCCATAAGATGACTGCTGGAAGACCTTTGCTAGAACTCCCATTCAGAACAAGATTTCCTCTGGAAGTCAGGAGAAGCCCCAGATATTCTCCAGGGGCTTTATCATTGGGTACTCCAGGGGGATTGATGGGTGGGGTAATCAATCAAAACAGCAAACAGCTGGGACTCCTCCCCTGTCATTAGCAAAGGTACAGAATAATAGTTTAAAAAGCAAGCACCAAAGCAGAACTATCCCTGCTCTTGCCTTCTTCACCCCTGCTCTGGCCTTCTTCCCCACCCTCTACACCCTGCCTGGATCAACACTCAAGTAAAACCTGGGCATTTGTAATCTGTAATGTGGAATTGTAGTCTGTAAATCAACCCTTGTAACCGTTGGGGAATTTGATGTAATTATGAATTCCAAAATATAATTGGATCATGCTTGTAAACTGATCTGTTAATCTAGGCATGATTAGGTTATGATTAGGGCGTTCAGCCCCACCCCTTGGTGGGTGGGGAATTGAATATAAAAGGCAAGGCAAAGAACAGAGTTGAAGAAGTCTTTTGAGAAGCAGTTTTGATGTCGGAAAGAAGGCCCCAGGAGAAGAGAAGCAAGCCGTTTGCCTGATCGTCTACAGCTGAACTTGTTGAGGAACCAGGAGCTAAGCCCAGAGAGAAACACAGCCCTCGGAAGAGAGGAACCCCAGAAGCCTGAACCCTGGCAAACACCCGGCAGCTGTCTGGCTCTAACACATGGCAATGGACTGTGGTGAGAGAAGAAACTTAACGCTTTATGGCCTGGTATCTATGGATTTCTACCCCAAATAAATACCCTTTATAAAGACCAACCCATTTTTGGTATTTTACATTAGCACCCCTTTGGCTGACTAATACAGCCCTCTTTATCACTTTTCAGCCCCTTCCTCTCTACTTGGGACCCTTGATCTGTTATTTTCTCCCATTTCTCTTCCCTCCCTTCCTTAATAAATTACTGGCCTAACTAATCTGGCTTGCTCTTGAAATTCCTTTCTTGTAGCTTAGCCAAGAACCTAGAGAAAATCCAGTAACACAATGATTCTAATAACTTGCTTAAAATAATTTGAAATTTGTTAATCCTAATAGTACCAATTACCACATAAATACACAAGATACATTTTTGCTTCACTCAGAAGCTGGTGCCTGTAATTCATGAGTTTGAGGACTTCCTATAGTCCTCAAATATAATCTTGCCCTCCTTTGCCTGAGAACTACAGATTAACAAATTTAAGACTGTTTATTTGGAATTTAACCATTTATTGGATTGTGATATTCCTGCACTTCTGCACTTCCTCCCCTTGCTTCCCTCTCTTCCTCTTCTTTTCATTTCTCCTGATATTCCTCCTTTTCTTCTTTCCATGTCCTTTAACTCTTAGTCATATTAGCATCACAATACCTTCCCTTTATTATGCCCATACAGATATGCATTTTGAACACTGCCATCTACTTTAGAGCAGACCTCTGAAGTCTTGTTCCTAGACAACAGTCAATGTGTCCTTTTTTTTTTTTTTAAGATTTATTTTATTTATTTATTTCTCCCTACCCTCTTGTTTTTCACTTGCTGTGTCTGTTCATATTCCTTGTTTCTTTAGGAGGCACCAGGAGCCAAACTCAGGACCACTGATGTTGCTTGAGCCACCTCACTCCCTGCTTTTGTTGTGTCTCTCGTTATGTTGTTTCCTCCCCGTGTCTCTTGTTGCATCATCTTGTTGCATCAGCTCACCATTCCTGCCTGTCGCGTCAGCTTGCTGTCTTCTTTAGGAGGTACCCGGGTCCCAACCAGCGACCTCCCATGTGGTAGGTAGGAGCCCAGTCACCTGAGCCACATCTGTTTCCCTGTGCCCTTCTTTTTGGCTAAGAATCCCCAGCTTTATTCAGGCATAAATACCTGTCTGGCTTTCCACAGCCACAGATGGTCAAAATTGATTAGTCAATATAAACAAGCTTATTCTTTTTTCCATGCCAATGAATCGTTTCTGATAAAATCCTAATCAGTCAGATTTAAGAAACTCTGCTTCCGCTACATTTGATAAAGATTTTCCTTCATGATAAAAATATGAAAACAAAAAGAAATGGCCTTTTCAGTGTTTGAAATTTTCTCTTTGAAGAAGAAATGTCTGTAACTGCTGCAACCCTGAGGAACCTGATATCATGTCTCTAGTGGCAGAGGAAGCTGAAACGATGTGTTTGATAATGGTTACCTCTTGTAAAATCTTCCTCCAGACTTCTTACCACGTGAGCTCACTGTGTAAGCATTGTTAAATAAGGTTTCAGTTACTCACAGACAAAAATCATCCTGTTACATCCTGCTCATTTTAATAATCTTCCTTTCTCATAAGTTATGTGCTACAGAGAGCATGACAAAAAAGGTCTTCCCTAATTCTACTGATGTTACATAAAACATCCTTTTGTTACATTAAAATACTCTTTAACCACTCTGTAAGAATTTGGGAGACAGTAAAATATAAGTTTATCTTTTCATTTTAAATACCTTCTTATTAAGATTATTATAGTAGAAAATGAGAACTGTTAGAATGACTAGGGAAGTGAATTTCTCCAAGATTTTTAACTGTAACTGCTGCAACCATTTTGCAACCCTGAGGGACCTGACATCATGCCTCTAGTGGCAGAGGAAGAAGCTAAAACCATGTCCTTGATAAAGCTTACCTGCTGTAAAATTACTTAAGAGATTAAGTAATAGTATAGGACTGATTGGATTCAATACAAAATTATATTATGTAACAAATGTTTTTATATTATTTTGGGGAGCACCATAGCTATTTTATAGGATTTTATAGTTTATTAGTATTTTTGTAGCAAAATTTTCATATATTTTCATATTAAATTGAGAATTCAATACAGTTGCTATTACTTCCAACATTTTAGATATCGAACATTAAATATATATACTTTATGTTAGAAATCTCCTAATAGTGACAATGAAAATTATTAAAGTTTACAATATTTTCACCATGTGTCATTATGGTTATAATGGGAGTTTCATCATTATAGGAATTATGTTTTATTATTCTCATTTTAAAAAAAAGAAAATAAATTTCAGAGACCTCATATTACTTATCGATATCATATTACAAGTAAATGTGGCAAAAGAGCAGTTAAAGGTGCTCGTGATCTCATCCTATGTAATTATTTTATGTCAGGTGTTAGTACAAAACCTGTTAGGGGCACCAGGTTATCTGATTCATAATTCAGGCAAACTTAATTATAAGGAATAGTTAGCAGGCAAGGATCATCAAGAGGTATAACAGAAACATAAGCAAAAGCTCCCAGAACACAGTTAAGCTTTTTATTTTATTTTATTTTTTTATTTTTTTTTTAAGATTATTTATTTATTTATTCATTTATCCCCCCCTTGCTGCTTGTGCTCGCTGGGTCAGCTAACCACGCCGTGCGGGCGGGCTTGCCTTCACCAGGATGGTAAACTCCCATATGGTAAACGGGAGCCCTACTGATTGAGCCACAGCCGCTTCCCACGGTTAAGCTTTTTAAATCAGGAACTTGATACATTTTTCTTAACACAGTTGGCAGAGACATAGAAGCAAGAAATAACATGATGTAGTCTGAAAACTTTAGGCAGGTTAGTATTACTAGAGCATAAGTTTGGTCAAACACTGTGAAATTGCTGATATTCAAACAATTTTGAATTATAAAAATAATTTCATTTCGTTAAATAGGGGGGAAAAAGGCAAAAGAACTTGGGAATTAAGAATAGAAAAATAAGTAAGATTAGAGGGGTACCAGATCATGGAGTTGCATCATAGTTGTAATCACACAGGCAATAAATAATGAGGAACCGACCTCTGGCATTGGTGAAAGGAGCAAATAGAGAAGTAGATTAGAAAAATATTTATGCACTAAAGCTGGCAAGATTAATGAATGATTGGATGTAGTGGTAATAGAAAAGGAAAATGGCAGATGAATCTCAAGTTTCCGGCTTGCATAACTAAGTGGACATAGTGGGATTTTAATGGTAATACTGTGACCATCAATAGATGGAAGAATTATGGGTATAAATAGGTATAATTCTTAGGGACAGACTGAGAAAGACATGGTAACAACTTAAGGAATTGTTAAAGATATTAGGTAGAAAATCAGGAGAAGAATTACCGAGGAGACAAAAGAGAAGAGGCTTTAAGAAAAAATACTAATATTGTCATAATAAGCAAAGACACCAGGAAAACTGAAGCCTGCAATGCATGCATTTTATTCAGGAATTCAGACGTTATCCTCTAGGAGTGAAACTGGGGTTTCTAAAATCTTGACAGTGACTATATTGAATATGGAAAAATATCAGCAGGTCTATCATACTTTTCCATACTATGCTGTTATTTTAGAAGAGAATGAATTTTATCTTCCTGTGTTTTTAGTATTTATTTTGTTGTACTATTTGCTTCACTGAGTGGGAGGTCAATAAGTGAAGTCTCGGGAATCAGGCAGGCTGATGGTCTAGTATGTTTTATACACAAGATAGATTATGCAGGAAAGGCTGCTGCCAGCACCACATCCTTGGCATGCCATTGTTTACAGAAATGATTTGGGCTAGATTTGTATGTAGATTAATAGAATAATTATATTGTGACTATGTTCATTTTGAGATGCATTTTGGACATCCAGTTGGGGTTTTTGTGGGCAAGTGGGCATAAAAGTGTAGTACTATGAGAGGGCCATATTGGAAATAATAATAATAATTTCACAATTTTAACCTAATAAATAGCAGCATAAAAGAAACTAGGAATAGATTACTGAGCCACACAAACAAATAGCAACAAAGAAGAATGTTGAAGTGTGATTATTGAGTAATAAAATATATTTAAGATGGTGACAAAATAACCTTAGAGAAGAACATGTTTCAAAAACAAAGGGTTGAAAATTGTGAGAAATATTGCTGGTACTTTGCATAAGATGAAGTCAAAGACTTGGGCATTGTTTTTGGAAAGATAAAGTTAATTAATGCCTTTGACTTGTACAGTTTCTGTTGACTGGTAATAGAAGTATCTTAAGTTGAATGGATTGAGGAAAATAGAGAGGTAGAGAGGAGAATGAACAAAACTCTTTTAAGCAGTTTTGGCATGAAGCAAAGCAGAGAAAGAGATGGAGTAGTAGTAGGATGTGATGTGAAATGCTTTTTTTCATAAGAAATACAAAAATTTTAGTGTCTATTGTGTCAAATTGCAGTAAAACTCCCATGTGTTTTCATTTAGAGTAAATACTTAAAAGTGGAATGGCTGGATCATTTTTAAAGTGTATGCTTAACTTTTAAAGAAATGACTAAAACCATTTTCCAAAGAGCTTGTGCCATTTTACATTTGTAATGGCAGTGTATGAGAATTCCAGTTGTTCCATTTCCACACCAATATTTGAGATTATCAGTCTTATTGATTTTAATAATTCTGATTGATGTGTATTAGTTTTGGTTTCTATTTCCTTGGTGACTAATGATGTTAGAAATCTTTATATGTGCTTATTGACTACTGATATATCTTCTTTTGTGAAGTGCTGTTCAAATACTTTGCCCAATTTTTTGGCTTTTCTTTTAACTGAGATCTAAAATATTTGTGTAGTCTAGATACAAGTCCTTTTATTTTCAGATATATGGACCATGAAAACTTTCAATGTGTGGCTTCAATTATATTAAGGTGACTTTCACAGAACACTTTTAAAAATTTCAATAAAGTCCAATTTTTCAATTTTTTCTTTTATGGCTTCAGCTTTTTTTGTATCTTATCTATAAATTTTGGCAACCCTCAAATCATAAAAAATGCTATGTTTATTTCTAGAAGTATTATAATTCTTGCTTTTGTACTTAGGTCAATGATCCAGTTTGTGTTTTTAGTGTGTGGTATGAGGTATAGTTTCATGTTCATTTTTTTTTTCTTCATATAGCTATCAAGTTCTTCTAGTACTATTTGTTGAGAACACTAGCATTTACTCACTGAATTCATGAGCACCTTTCAAAAAATCCAATTGTATAATTTATAATTCTGGGATCTACCACATTTTATCAATCTATATTTGTCCTTGTACTAATAATTCCATTATCTTGATTACAGTAGCTTTATATTATCTTAAAATCAGGTAATAAAAAGGGGTTTTAGCCTTTGCAAAGCTGGATATTGTCAGAAGTTCAGAGCATTTTTTCTTAATAAGCAAAAGATTCTTTATGAGTCCGATGAGACAAAATTGATAGCAACCCAGCCAAGTTCTCAGGCTCTATTGCAATGCCAAGAAATATCAAAGTGAGTTTGAAACCCTGAAGAGAGTTAAATAGTGTTGGAAAATAAAACTGCCATAAATAGACCTTTAACCATACCTGCTTTATAGCTAGGTCCAGATACTGAAGGTGAAGGAAAAGATAAATCAAATATGACTTTGAAATGCATTTCACCTGAAAAACTGGAGAGAAACATCTTTGAATTGCATGACAACTGTGTGCAAAACACTATCTTATATAACTTATACTCATTATTTTAAATCTTACTCCCATATTTCAATGTAAGTTTGGTTTCCATTATATTCTTAAGGAGAGGGAGGCTTATAGACTCACAGATCTTCCTGGATGTGAACTAAAATCATCCTCTATAAGGAAATTTTATTTGAAGATAAATTTAGATCATAATCATAATCCAAATAATATAAATTATATCTAAATTATAAAGGGAACTCTATTAAAATTGGGAAAAGTGAAAAGTTTGTGTGTGTTTGTCTGTGCATGTCTTACTCCAGTGCATGCATGTACCTGTGTGTTGAAGTTTATACTAAATGAATTTTTCTAAAAAATAAAAACAAAAAGACTCTTTAGAGATATAATTATTGGAGGAACATGAACATTTACCTCCCTTCTTTGGATCCAAATAGAAATTCTAGTATGTCAAAACTAGGGGGAAAAAAACAAAAACAAATAAATCTATTTATAGGAGAGAAAAATCTTTTTTGTTGTTATTGTTTACTGATTTAGATCCTGCCATAGCTTAGCAATGTGAGATTTAAACTTTCAGTGCCCATTTCTAGAGCCATACATCTCCTTTTTTATTCTTTCTGCAAATTTTATGCTTTATATAAAGGTTCTCAACATTTATTTTTGAATGTGACAGCCAGAACAATTTTGAACTACTACAAAGGAAGTATATATCTACACAAGTAAATCATACTGGTGATTTTTATAAACAGGGTAACTCTTATTTTAACCAACCATTTGAGTAGCATAAAGACAGGAGAGAGGGAGTGTAGTATAGTGATGGAAATCATAAGCCCTGGAGTCAAACTTCCTACATCTGAATCCCAGATTCTCCATTTACACCTTCCACAATCTGTAAAATGGGGATGTAATAATAGTTACTTCAAAGGTTTGTCATGAAAATTAAATTATTTTATACTAGCAATGCACATAGTAAGAATTCAGTAAAAGACTAATTATTATTATACACAAATAATAATTTGCATCTTTATTTCACTTTAAAATTTACAAAGGCCTTTTAAAATGTTCTCTAATATTCGATCCCCAGAGTAACCCTGTGAAATAGAAGAAAGAGCTATTATAAAGCCCATTTAACAGATGAAGAAACTAAAATTCACAGAAGTTGTGACATATCAAAGATCAGATTAACAACTCAAAAAAATACTTTTTTCCAGCTTTATATTCATTCTACCACAGCAAACTATTTCTTCTTTCTGTTTAAATCAAACAGTAACAACCACATTAAGTAAATTTATGTACTACTGCAATAAAAGAGAAATTGAAATAATGAATTTTGCCACAATCTACAGATAGTTAATTTCTTTTTCCTACACTTCATATTTATTCTTTTCTAGTTTTCAGATGAGAGAAAGTGAATTACTGGGTTTGAAATTCATGTAGTGTTTAGCAATCTGCTGAATATGGTATCATTTTTAAGTCTGATTTCATTATACATAAACACAATTTATCTTAGATCCCATAACTCTGAATGCTAGCATATCAACAATGGGATATGTTTCCATATTTGTTTTTTATTTTGACTCATACTTTAAGAAAATTTACCTTACTCATTTTTGAAAACTCATAAGCACATGTAAAAATGAAAGACTGGTCTGACCATTATTTTTAAAAGATTCAGCAATAAGACTCAGAGGAATGTAAAATATTTTAGTAAGAAAAATGTTAATCACCTGTAATAAATTTAAGTTTTTGTATGAATTATACTATTAGTATTATCCACTATTATGAATAGAAATATTTTAAAAATTTTGATTGAGGTTATGGCTCTGAATTAGATGCAAAAGGGATTATAGAATTTGCTAAAGTGATTTCCACTGCCTTCAAACAAATATCAATTGAAAGAGAACAGTCCAAATAACATGTAATGAGAACAAGAAAATTAGAGTCATACAACATACAAACACAGAACTCAGTTTTAAACAAGCACCTTTTCCTAATGATGACATTAAAAATCTTTTACATGGGTTATGTCTACATACATGCATCAAAGTTCTATATGATACCTAAGGTTATACCTATTCTGCATGAAGAATTTTGGTGAATTCTAAACTCGAATTTTTTAATATAATGATCTTTAGATATATCATTAGTCACTTAAAAGGTAGTAAATGTAGTTCAATTAAATTATGATTCAAAACTTCATCAGTCTAGTTCAGTGTATACTTATTTAATGCCCACTGTACTCCAGACACTAATAAATGTTGAAATGCAAATATTTAAAACAAATCCTAAGACCAAGGATGTTATCCTCAATAAGCATGACCCAAAGATAGCTGAATATAACTTGCCCTAGAAAGTCACCCCAGATGCTACTGATGAATTCAGTCTAAAAATTCAACTAAAATATTGTCAAACATTTTAGTCTATATTTTAATGTATTATCTACAAATTTTGAAAATAATTTACTTCATCTACAGAATTTAATTATTTTCCAGTGTTAGAAATTTTCTTTCAAATATAAATTATACTATCAGACTTAATTACAGTGAAATTATATGATGATTTATTATTTTAATAAGTAGTTAATATTTAAAATATACTTGTTCAATGAGTAAAGGATATGCAATTCAATAAACAATGTTGGGTCAGTTGTGTAACAATGAGGATAGAAGAATTAAGTTAGATTTACAAATACATATATATTTTTAGTTTCCTGGCTGCTAAAACAAACACCATGCAAGGGTTGGCTTAAACAACTGGAATTTATTGGCTCATGGTTTTGAGGCTAGGAGTAGTCCAAAATCAAGATGTCATCAAGGTGATGCTTTCTCCCAGAAAACTAGCACTCTTGGGCTGGTTGTTTGGCAATCCTTGGACTTTCACTTTTCTGTCACCTGGCAATGCACATGACGGCATTCTAGGTTCCACTGACATCTGCCTTCTCTGGGTTCCACACTTCCTGTGGCTTTTTCTCTGTAGTCTTCTATTAGGCTTGCAGTAATAGAATGAAGACCCATTCTGATTCAGTTGGACACCCTGTAAAGAAATTAACATCAGCAAAAGGTCCTGTTTCAATGAGTTTGCGTTCATAGGAATGGATTAAGATTAAGAACGCTTTTTTCTAGCATACATAGCTCTAGACCAGCACACATATCATTGCCTCCAAAATTTCAAAATTTACCAAGAGAAAAACCACAAAAATACTAGAATAAAAAGGAGGATAATTAGAAAAATTTAGAGCTGCAGAAGTTATTCTTAGGCAAAACACATAAGCAAAAAGCTATGATGGAAAAGTAAACAAATTTATTATATAATATTTCAAAAGTATAAATATCTGAAGATTTTATACTCACAGATATAGTTTATTACAGAGAAAGATTACAGGAAAATCAGCTAGAGGAAGAAACTCATAGGGTAGCGTTTGGAAGGGTTCCAAAACATTGTCCTAAGGATGAGTTACTCTCCCTCCATCAATGTGTGACAATACATATAAAATATTGCCAATTTAGGAAGCTCACATGAACTTTGGTGACTAGATATTTTATCAAGGTTTCACCGCTTAGACTGATTAATGACCCACAGTTGACTCACTAGATC
Organism: Tolypeutes matacus; assembly: GCA_026826555.1. Classification (NCBI taxonomy): domain Eukaryota; kingdom Metazoa; phylum Chordata; class Mammalia; order Cingulata; family Chlamyphoridae; genus Tolypeutes; species Tolypeutes matacus. The sequence goes on from JAKSZT010054489.1 coordinate 2,900,532, forward strand.
CACTAATACTGCATGACTCAAATCAGCCACTAAATCACATTTTTGGTCATTCTTGTATAGCCAGCCCTCACCCTAAGACTATCACATGTGAATGATCCCTCACTTAGCAACCCTGTTAGCATAAACTATCAAGTGTAGTCTGAGTGCCCCACCATTAATATTAAAATCATTCCTTCAGTTGGGAAATTCCAAGCCTTTAGAAGTTACCTCCCAGGAACTGGGGACAAAAGGTCAGAACTCTATTTGGGCTAGACCAAATTCTTTACTACAGGAGGAATTATTTGCATATTTGGATAAAGATACATTCCAGTGTGTTTACTATAGTAAAACTTACAGTAGCAAACAAACAAAACCTCCACAAATCTGAATGGTTAAATTATATATGGGATATTCATATTTTTCAGTAGTATCTTGCCATAAATAAATGAACCAAGTATTTTAAAAGATACACATCATAATTTATTGTCAATTTAGAAAACAATATGAAAATATAATCCAATCTGTTCAACAGTTTAGTATATGTGTGTACATTTGCAATTTTTTGTAAATTCATTAAAATAACCTAATGATACATGCTAATTTGTGAATTTCTAAATAGTTGAGTTGAGGGGATGAGAAAAGTGTAAACAAGGATATATTTAAATATATTTTTCTAATTACCATTTGAAATTTTTACTATAGGAAAATATATTTTAGTGAGTAATTTCAGAAAAAAAGTTGAAGACTTTTGTCATTTTGAAGTACATTTAGACTTTATTCATTATTTTTCCTTACAAAAAATTATGTTGAACTTTGTGACATTTGTATCTACTAGAACAGTCTATAATTACCAATAGTGAAATATTTGTTTTTAAAAATCTCCTTTGAGTTGTTATTAGTTAATAGCATATGTGGTGGTTAATTTCAAGTGTCAACTTGTATCAGTTATGGTGTCCAGTTGTTTGATCAAAACCAACATTGGCCTGATTGTTACTGTGAGATATTTAGTAGATAATGGATTATAATCTATAATCAATTGATTGCATGTACAGCTGACTACATCTACAATCAACAAAGGAGATTGCCCTCAGCAATGAGAGACATCTCAACCAATAAATTGGAGGTCTTATATCCATAACTGAGGATTTCACAAGTCAAAAAAGAATTCTTGGCTCTACTTTAGCCAGTCAGTTTCTCTTAGAGGATTCAACCTAACCTTAATCAGTTTCCAAATTGTGGCCCAACCTACAGAGTTTGGACCTGAAAATCCCCAAAGCTGTTTGAGTCAATTCTTATAATAAGTATCTTAAAATCTATTTATAGCTATATATCTCTATGCCTATCTAGCTATCTATATATCTACATATTTATATATCTATATTATATATATAATCTCCTGTCAGTTCTCTTTCTCTGGATATCCTAAGACACATACTTCTGAAGAAAATTCTAAAATTTCTTATGTGGGGCAGCATAAAACATTTCAATAAATAAATGGATAAAGATGATAACATAAAGGCATACTGATTTTAATTTAGATTAAAAATATCTTGTTATTCGACTTCGTCATACAGCATGTTCATCTTCAATATCACAAAAAAATGACATGTAAAAAAAGATAAAAATCAGTTTCTGTTAGTGATTATATTCCATGATTTTAAGGAAATTCAGGAAGCATAACTGACAAAAAATGCTGATTTTCTGGATTTATATATTCTTTGAATTTAGCTATCATTCAAACAAAAAATAGAGGCTTTCTCATACTGCAATGAATTTATGATGGATTTAATAAAGAAAAAATTAGCACAAGCAAGGGTTTAAAAGAAAAATCACTTTTAAAGGCAATCTTCATTACAAAGCATACAACAAAGACCTGATATTGTTGAAGAGATTGAAATTCAATGAAACAGAAGGAATTTTATGTCACAGACAGGAATTTAAACAACAATTTGATCTTTTTAAATCTATTCTTATTAAATTGGCATTTATAATAATTTGTAAGAATATAAAAATTAGATTTCTTTGCATCAAGCACTTGTACTCTTCTCAAAATGCACTCATAAGACTATATTGCATTATGCATTCCATAAGTCTATATTAACCCATTAGGAATGCCATGGTGCTTGTAAAGACCTTTCCTCATCTTCTGTTATGAGTATTTCAAGAAGGCAGGAATTTTAGTTAGTAAGATTAAAATTTTGTAGAGTTAAGAATCCTGGGAAGGCAGTTGAATTTGCTCTCCGACTGTACATTTGACAACCTTTCAACACTCAGTCAAAACAAGATATGTGTACTTGGTTCTTTATTCTGATAAAAACTAAACCCTCACTGTTGCCTCCTCAGTGAGGCATGAACGCAAGAAAAAAGTCAACATAAGGTTACTGTAGAAGAGAAAGAGATTGCCACCTTTGTTACCACCCTGAAAGCTAAGAGCAGTAAAACACCACCGAAAATGTATACTATAAGAACAAAAACTAAATAGAAATTTATTTGTAATTCTCTCTAGCAAACAAGAAGAAATGTTTTTTCTAAAATAAAATTTTAAAAAGAGTAGGAAGGTATATGGAGACCTTCTTATTTATTCTTCAAAAAGGTCATTTTGTTACCCATCACTTCCACACCTGGTGAAAATTCACATCAGACACAAATATCTTCATCGGCTGTTTCCATTCACAGAGGTCTATCCACATATTTCTTCCCCAGGCCTCTTTGTTGCCAATTTTGAATTGCATTAATCCCAAATCCCTGACTATCCTGCTACACCTTTGACCATTGTGCTTGATTCTATGTAGTTCATAACTCTGGCCATATCTCCTTTCAGGCAAAAGGATCATCAGTTGCACTGCTAAACGTTCCCTCCAGTGAGGAGAGTTCCCCTTATTTCTGTCCTCCATGGCCATCCTTGAATAGAGCTGTAGTAGGGCTAACATGATCCAATTTGGGGTATATTGTACCAAACCAATTATTTCTTCTTTAGTCAACTGGTGAGAATTTTCCATGCAGCCATAGATGTGGTTGAAAGAAAAGGCAACCTAACAAGAATAGGCATTTAGGCCACTTGCTCATGGGAATTTATTTGTACCTTTAAGGATTGTTTGAATTTAATCTCAAATATTCTACTTCCATTTGCCGTTGGAGTACTGTTATACACTTGCAAGTTTATGCTCCGAAAACACATGGTCAACATGGCAACTTGTTGGTCCATAGCTAAGTTTCAGGTCATGGTCCAGAAGCAAGTTTGAAGTTGTTTTTCAAAAGAAGAAACATCCTCTGTAATGATGGCATGACCTTACTTCAATATCTTAAAGGTCTGTGGTATAATTCACCTATTTGGGCCTGCCAAAAGTCCCATCAAGCATCCCTAACTGCCACAGAAACTTCAAGCACCATCAGATACATTGGGTCATATGGCCTAATGTCAGAGGAGCTGTGTGGAAGCCAGTACAGGTTGCAGATTCTTTTCTTATTCTATATCCCTCTCAAAACTGGCAGTCTTTAGATTACAGAGTAGATGGTTTGGATAACACACTCAAATGTGGAATATGTTTCTTCCAAATCCAAAGAAGTCCACTAAGCATTGTGACCACTCTCTTGGTGTTAGAAAGGGTGGTTGCAGGAAATTTTATTTCAACTTGAAAGTGATACTTTGACATGCCCCAGATAACTGGACACTTAGAAATTTCAATGAGGTGGCAGACACCTAAATTTTCATGGGATTTATTTCCCACCAACTGACACATATCTTACCAAGATGTCTAAAGTAATTGTAACTTCCTGCTCTCTGGGTTCAATTACCATATTATCAGTGCAATGCACTAGTATGATGTATTTTGGAACAGACAGGTTATCAAGATCCCTGCATACTATAGCATGACATAGAGATGGTAAATTGATACAGTCCTAAGATAATACAGTAAAAGTATATTGCTGGCCTGCTGATATTAAACTGTTCTTCATGGCTTTTCTTAATAAGTACAGAGAAAGTAAGTGTTCACAAGATTCATAACTCCATACCAGGTGCCAGGAATGTGTTGATTTGCTTCAGCAATGAAACTACATATGTAACAGCAGCTGCAATTGCAGACAACACCTGAATTAATTTATGAGCTTCTACTATCATTCTCCAAGGACTACCTTTCTTCATCACAGGTCAAATAGGCAGGGTGGATGGGAATTTGGCGAGAGTCACCATCCTTGCCTAATTCTTGTCCTCTCCCAGAGTCACTCATCTCTGCAGTGACTCTGGGAGAGCAGTAATGTTTTTGCTTTATTATTTTGATAGGTAGATGCAGTGCTAGTACCTGCCACTTGGCTTTTCCTATGATTATAGCACATACTCCATGGGACAGGGAACAAATGCAGGGATACTGCAAGCTATAGAATATATTTATTCAAACTATATATTTTGGAACTGGGCAAATGACCACAGAATGGAACTTCTCAGACCAAGTGTGCAAAGACCTGAGGCAGAGAAGTGGATTGGGCTCCCATCTACTATATAGGAGGTCCAGGGTTCAATTTCCAGGGACTCCTGGTGAAGCGGAGCTAGCCCACATGGAATGCTGGCCCATGGAGAGTGCTGTCCCAAGTGGAGTGCTGGCCTGCATGGAGAGCTGGCACAGCAAGACAACACAACAAAAAGAGACACAGAAGAGAGACAATAAGAGATGCAGCAGACCATGGAGCTGAGGAGGCGTGAGAGATTGACTACCTCTCTCCACTCCAGAAGGTCCCAGGATCGGTTCCTGGTGCTGCCTAAAGAGACAAGCAGGCATAGAAGAACATACAGCAAATGGACACAGAGAACAGGCAACAAGGTGTATATGTGTGGGGGGAATAAATAAATAAATAAATAAATAAATAAATAAATAAATAAATAAATTTTTAAAAAGCCCTGAAGCAAAACTCTACTAATTTCCTATGCCTTACAATTCTCATGTGAAAAAACAAGGTATGATAATAACAGCTATTCCTTAATGTTGTTGTGAGGCATAAGGTGACATACTTATAAAAGTACTTTTTAATTTGATATTCATAAAAATATTTTAACTATTTTGACAAATTCTATATCAACACTATGAACTTGACTAAGTAGAAAAAATTAAAATTAAGAAATTAAACCAATTATGTACATAGTGGTTATTTTTATTGTAGAATTCTGAATTTGTAATTAGTCTTAATTATAATCTCTTAGACCAAAAATTTAAATAATGAACATATCTTACTTTTATAATAAATATTAAAAAATAATTTGAATATATATATTATCATAACTATTGTAAGATACGCATACCAAAAATGTTGAGAGACAATAAAATACACATTTTGTAATCAACTATAGGGAATTGTTTTCCTTATCTTTGAAACAATTATGTATTTGCAATTTTTAAAATGTTATAACATTATACATTTAATAATTGAAATAAAAGTTTAATTCAATTATTGAAAAATAAATAGTCAGATATCACTTCTGATATTCAAAACAGCCTCCTAATCTTTCTGTTCACAATTTGTCACTATGATGTCAGCTGGAACAGAACACTGGTGAAGTGTAGACATTCAGCAAGGATATTTAGAGCTGAAGCAAATCCAATCCCTGAAACTTGTCAGTGAATTAGAAGAGCAGAGAGGTGGCAACAAGAATAGAAACACATAAAGAAATACTGTCACTCCTGGGATGCATACAGAGGATTAAAATGGGGAAAAAGAACCAAAAAACCTGGCCAAGAAGTGTAGGTGAGTGGCATGAAGGAGTGAGTAACAGGAACATGAGAATGAAAGAACCAGAAGCTGTGGAAGCAGCAGGGAACAGAAGTTCCCTTCACATTTTATGTTCTGACAGTCAGCTTGTCCTGTTAGTATCTTCTACAATGTTCTTTTTGAATTATTCTCTTTCCCGTTCACACTGTTAACCACCCTGGATGAGTTCTTCTGTATTATTCAGATAGGATAGGCTTTGATGGAACAAGAAACACCTCAATCTCAGAGACTGGACAAAGTTGAATATGATTTCTTTCTAATGACAATGTGCCTTCAATGATGACTATCACTAAATGGAAACTAAACTCCGCATTCTAATTTATAAAAATCTCCATAATCTGGTTCCATTTTATGTAACTTTTACAAATGATAAAAAAAAAAAAATGAAGTTAGATATTTTCTGTGACTTCCAAACAGGCCATGTTACTCTAAATCTTGTTCATGTCATTCCTTTTAATTTATGATAGAAGGGTATTTTCCATTCTATCACATAGTTAATTAATATTAATGATTATATCTGGATACTAAAACATGTTAATATTTTAGGAGATCCTGAGGACATGGCATTGTGGAGGTATACCTACTGCCATCTACTACTAACATCAATCTAATCAGCAACTAGGTCCTCTGATCTTTGTGACTGGGACTGGCAGGTATATGACAGCTCAAAAAAGAGGCAGGAGACACCAGGCTCTGCAAGATGCTGGTAAGAAAGAGATAGCATCAAATATTTTCCTCTATGAAGTTAGGATTAAACATGAAGAACCCTATGATGAGGTGAGAATAGGGGGAGCTTGGTCTAAGACAGGTGTTGATTTTCAAGAATGTCTGTGAAAGGATTTGCTGGTATCCTAGATCCCTAGACAGTTGCTGTAAAGATGAACTGATAGTCTGAGTTTTCCCTACCTCTGAAGCACACCCCAGTTTGCATCAGAGAGGGACCCTGTGCTGTTTGAATGTTAGGTATTTATACACCCCAGGGGGAAAAGTCTTTCCAATCGAACAAAAAGTATATTTCATGCAAGCTTTGTGCAAGTTTCCCACCCTGATAACAAACTTGTATCTTGTTCCCAGTTTGGGGTTCAAGGTACAGTAAGACCTAATGTCTTCTCCTGGCTGCAAGATGGGAAATATATTGAAACATTGCACACAATAGAAAAGGAGAGGGGCAGGTGAGGGCTGGGAGATGGCTGCTAGACATGTTCATGTCTTCCCCAGCAGCTCCTAAGACAAAGTACAATAAAAGGATGTCCACTCTCACCACCACTATTCAACATTGTACTGGAAGTTCTATTCAGGGCAATCAGGTAAGAAATAGAAAATAAAAGCAACTAAATTTGAAAGGGAGAAGTAAAACTATTTCTTATTTGCAGACATACATGATCCTATATAAATAAAATTTGAACGAAACTATAAGAAAGTTTTTAGAGCTAATAAATAAATTCAGCAAAGTGGCAGGGTACAAGATTAACATGAAAAATCAGTTCTGTTCCTATGTATCAGCAATGAGCAATGTGAAAAAGAAATCAAGAAAATAATTTGGTTCACATAGGCAACTAAAAAACGAAATATCTAGGAATAAATTTAACCAACAATGAAAAATATTGGTACACAGAAAACACAAAATATTCCTGGAAAATTAAAGAAGACCTTAATAAATGGACAGATTTCCTGTACTCATTTGAAGACAGCATGTTTAAGATGTCAATACAATCCCAATTAAAATTCCAACAGCCTTCTTTGCAGAAATGTGAAAGCTAATCACCAAATTCATTAGTCATTAGGGAAATGTAAATCAAAACTACCATGGGATACCACTTCACAGCCACTGGGATGGCTATAATTTGAAAAAAAGAAAAGCAAAGTAACAACTGTTGGCAAGTATGTAGGGAAATGGAATCCTGGTGCATTGTTGGGGGGGGATAAAAAAAATGGTGCTGTCACCATGTAAAACAGTTGGGTGGTTCCTCAGAAAGTTAAATATAGAAATACTACATGACCTGACAATCCACTTCTAGCTATATGCCCAAAATAACTGAAAGCAATAACTCACATCGAAATTAGTACACCAACGCTCATATAGCATTATTCACAGTAAAGATGGAAACAACCCATGTGCCTATCAACAGATTCATGGAAAACAAAATGTGATATGTACATACAATAGAACATTATTCAACGGTAAAAAGGAAAGAAATTCTGATTCATGCTACAATATGGGATGAATCTTAAAGACATCATGTTGACTGAAATAATCCAGACACAAAGGGACAAATATCGTAGATTATACTTACATGAAATATCTCGAATACACAAATTCATAGAGACAAAAAGTAAATTACATTTTAAATACAGGTTACAAGGGCCGGGGGTGGGGGGGGGAGTGACATTTGTTGCTTAATAGGTACAGAGTTTGCTGTGTTGAAAAAGTTTGGTAATGGATGATGGTGATGGTAGTACACATCATTGAGAATGCAGTCAATACCACTGAAATGTATACTTGATCATGGTTAAAATGGGAAATTTTTGGTTGTATTTGTGTTACCACAATAAAAAAACTAAAAACAAAACAAAACAGAAAAACAGTAAAAAGACGAAAGCAGAGTAGTGGTTGCCAGGAGTGAGTGAGTGGTGATGGAAGATGTTTACTTAAAAAGGCATGAGGAAATATTTTGTGTGGTGGAATTATTTTATAACATGTTTTTCTAACTCATCAAATTGTACTTTTAAAATGGCTAAATTTTATAGTCTTCAAGTTACACATAAAAATGCTGATTAATAAAATAACTCCATTACAAATTGGTTATTTGAAATAGTAGCAACCAATTTCTTTACTTTGTAAAAAATATACTATTTAATTCTTGGTCCTACTTCAGAGTCTATCTCAGATTTTTCATCTTAAATTAAGCCATTGAATAACATCCAACCAAAATCATCGAGCCATGCCCCATAGTGCTATAGTGTTCTTACACCGTTAATAAAATCAGTTCCACAGATTCCTATATCTATGACCAGATCTTAGTCTCCGTCAACCGAATTAATGTGTGGAGTAATGCTTTCTAAACTGAAAAACATTATAGAAATGTTTGCTACTGCTATTTAATATCTTTTAATGTAAAAATTGTGCCTAATCCACCTTTGTATGAAAAATAATACAGTGCATAAAACATGATTTTTTCTCAGTATTTAGGTGTTGAGTGTAGTGGAGTAAATGGTTAGGATCTTTATTTTTTTTTTATTTTTATTTTTTTAAAGATTTTATTTATTTATTCATTTATCCCCCCCTTGCTGCTCGCGCTCTCTGGGTCAGCTAACCACGCCATACGGGCGGGCTTACCTTCACCAGGAGGCCCCGGGAACCGAACCCGGGACCTCCCATATGGTAAACGGGAGCCCTACTGATTGAGCCACAGCCGCTTCCCTTTATTTTTTATATTTGTATTTTTTTTTTATGTTGCAACATTTAATTTAGGCAAAACATGATAGCATCATCCTTGGGACCAAAGCTGAATAGTGACTAACAGTGACTATTTTGTTCTTCTATCAGTTTTACTCATCATCACATTTCCTCCAAGTGAACTATTTATTGAATTTCAGTAGTACTGAGTGCCAAAGGACAATTAAATTGATCCTCAACAAATTACTAAGAAACACTTCCTTGATTCTAGTCTGTCTCCTTAATTGTGAAGCCATGGCAGCTCCACAAATAAATGTGTTGCTTAACAGACTCCACTGCTAATAATGAGAAAAACTCACATTACCTAATGCTGCTTACAACATCTCTATAACTTTCCTGGTTGTAGTAAAAAAATAAAGCAAGAAAGACAAAAATAGTTTCTATATTTTTCACAATCTATACCTAATCCTCAATACACACACACACACACACACACAAAAGTATTAAACTCATGCTTTTAAAATGTTTTGTCTTGTTCAAATGCTTTGACATGGAAGATTAGATCCAGATTAGATTATTATAATCAGTTTACAAAGATGAGAAAGTTTCTTCCACTTTACAGATATGTAAACTCGGGCTAAAGAGGTTTTTTGCTTTGTTTTGTTTTAATGTTGTTTGCATGTTTGCTTTTGGTCCTCAATTCTATTTTTATTCCACACAAGACTATTTAATTACCTGGACTTAAATGAATCTGTTTTCAGAAAACTAAATATGAGTTCCAAGAGAGCAGCTCCATGCATAATTTAATTTTCAGCATTTCATCCACAGTGCCTACCATAATGGTTGGTTCATAGTACCTAAAACAAATAAAAAAGAGTAATAAATAATAACTACCAGTTCTAAAAGCCTGTGTTCTAGGAACTGGGTCAAATGGTGTATATATTTCAATCTCATTAATTCTCACAATAGTTTGTGAAATGGGCACCACAATCCCCATGTTATCTTCTACTCCATTCTCCCCTCCATTCCATGATTAAAAAATCCCCCTATTTATTAGTGTTCTAGGGTGCCATAAGAAATTACTATACAAACTGTCTGGCTTAAACCAACATAAATTTGTTATTTTACCATTCTGAAAGCCTGGAGTCTTAAAATCTAGGTGTTGGCATGGCTGTATTCCTTTCTAGAAGCTCTAAAGGGGAATCTGCTTCCTTACCTTTTCCAGCTTGTAGGAGGCTCATAGTCCCCTTCTCTATCTTCAAAACTAGCAATGTTGAATTTCTTTCTGACCCTTCTTCTGTAGTCATTTCTCCTTCTGACCACACCTTGGGCAGTTCTCTGATTTTTAAGGACTAGTGTGATTAGATTGGACTCACCTGGATAATCCAGGAAACTCTTGACTGCAACTTTACTCATAACACCTTGGGATGGTCTATACTGAAGCCCTCCATTCCCATCCGCCCCCGAAGAATAAGGAAGTGGAAGAGAGCAGCAAGGAGAAAGAAAACACTCCCAAATCCATACTGGACAAAGTCAAAATACAAGGCAAGAGTACAGAGAATGCAAGATATCCAAGAAGCACAGAATACAAGCATTGAAATTGCACAGAAGATCTTGATAATTCTAACACTGTATGCACCGTATCCACAACCCAATGTAAACATGTAAACAATACACATGTTTTTTCCCACTCTAAGTGAACAATATGGAGAAAATCCCATTACACATGATAGGTATTTCAAAGATTTGCTTTCATAGATATTTAAATTCTATCCCATAATTTTAAAGGAATCTAAAAGTTAGTCAAGTCCTGCTCATGTTTACTCAGGTAGAGTAACAACTGAGGACATATTATCTCTAGGACAAAGTCAGATTTTACTTTTGTATTTTCAAGGAAATTTTGGAGTTTCTCACTATGTTATGGGTTTTCTCCTTAGTTTCAATAACAGTGAAGAACACTTATTTGATTAAAAAGTAATGGCCAGCTGCCAGAGCATTCTGTTCACAACTTATAAAGAAAGACCAAATTTATCTTGAAAAAAAATTGTTGCCTGGAGACTTTTTCAAATGATTATAATATATGAATGTGGCAGAATGCCTGGTAAATAACACTAAACAAAGGAAGCTTACATCAGCTCTTCCTTCCAAATTGAATTGGGATTCTAAGTCTACACCAAGCAAAAGAAATGCGTAACATCATCAGTACATTCAGCACTGAAACATCCACACCTTGTAACAGAGATCAAAATCCTTAAACACCATGTTACAGAGGGATAAACTAATTTTTTTTTAAATAAAAAGTAAAAGGATATGGAAGAACAAGGGATTACAATGAATATTGTTGTATTTTAGAAATTCATGATACAAAAATAATATTTCTGGGACCCCCACAACCATGATTCAAGTTCCAAGTTATGATTCAAATATCACTCCACCCTTTCATGGATCAACTTCTTTTAGTATATATTTTCATAACAGTTGAGTCTGATATACTTTTTCATTTTTGCACGTGCATTTAATATCCTAATTTGTCTGTTCTTACCTGCTTCATCCAGCTCTTTAAAACACCACCAACAAAAACAAAAACAACCTTGCTCATTTTACCATGTGTGATTGAAAGGAACTCTAGAATTCAGTCTTCTCAATACAATGTCATCACCACTACACAAACCTCAGCAAGGCTGCACTTGCCTTAACTGACTATATCAATCAGGATCCTTGCAGGAAAAGAATGGAGCTTATCGGGGAACATGAGGAAAGTTTAACAAGCAGTTAGTTGAGCTCTGGAGTATACTCAGACTTTCCATATACAAAAGGTGGGTCTGGTATCTTGGCCTGAGAGAAGTCTTCAGTCCAGACCTCAGCTTTGACAGTTCTGCCTTTGACGTCATTTTTCCTCCAAACTGTCCCCAATCTGTGCCTTTTAGTCCAGGCTGGAAGTAGTTTCATTCATACAGATCTGAAAAAAAAAAAAAAAAAAAAAAAAAAACACGTGTCAGTTTTGCATATGGTACACAGGGTCTAAACTTTCAGACAGCAGGACTTCCCACAGATCCTTCCTGGATAAACTGTATTTCTGATCCTGACTTGGACTGAAATGGTTGACTGGTTCCATGTTGAGTTAAATCCTCACATGGGACATTATTCTCTGGAGCAATCACTTTCCAGAACCTCAGAATTTTCCAAACCATCAATTTCTGGTTTCTTTGTGCCCAACAGTTCAGTTGTCAGCTTATCCCTTTCCTCTCACATTTTACTATAAACTGGAAGGAGAAGTAAGGCCATACTTTCCATGTTTAGTTTGGAAAACTCCTCAGCTAAATATCCAAGCTCATCACTTTCAAATTTTGCCTTCCATCCAACAGCAGTACTCTATTTTTCCAAGTTCTCTTCCACTTTAAAACAAGGCTCTCCATTCTTCCAGTTTCTACCCCTTACTCATTTATAAAGCCATTCCTACATTTTTGGTATTTGCAAAAGCAGCATCCCAAACACCTGGTGCCAAAATTTGTTTTAGTTTGCTAAAGCTCCCAAAGGCAATATACCAGAACTGGTTTGGATTTTACAATGTGGATTTATTAGCTTACAAGCTTACAGTTCTAAGGTCATGAAAATGTCAAAATCAAGGCACCATCAGGCAATGCTTTCTCCCTGAAGACCAGATGCTGGTGATCCTGGACCCCTCTGTCACATGACAAGGCAAATGATGGTGTCTGCTGGTCTCCCCCTTCTCTACTGGGTTTTGTTGCTTTCAGCTTCTGGCTTGCATGGATTTCTCTTTCTCTCTTATTTCATTCTCTGTTAAAGGACTCCAGTAAAAGGATCAAGACCCGGCCTGGGCAAAACCTTAACTATAGTAACCTAATCAAAAGGTCCTATTTATAATAGGTTTACACCCATAGAAAGGGATTGACTTTAAGAACATGATTTTCAGGGGTATGTAAGGCTTTAAATAATCACAATAAGGAAATATTTACAAAGTTGTGGGCAGTCTCCCACTCTAGTAACAGGTAGTCATAATGACACCACATCTAAATGTAAAGAGGCAGGGAAGAGAGCAGAAGATACTTATGGAAAGAGTTACCTGGACTGGAGCTGTAATATGAGATTGAGGGATTTTATTCAGGGGAAAAAACCCATGAATAAATATTCTGACCTTCTTCTCTATCTCATCAAGCTCTTGATGGGCTCTCCAGCAGCCAAATCATACCTGAAGGCAGAAGAAAATGGAGCCACTTGAGACAGCTCCCAAAGTTGGGGACACAGAGCATGGTGCAAAAGCATAGAGAAGGTAGAGAAAAGATCTGGATTATAAAATAGAATAAGAAAATGAAATTATGTGTAAATATGATTGTTTCCAATTCCTGACGAAAACTTTATAGGAACACCTTTAGAGGGGCTCCTTTTGTCAATGTTCCCAACTTCTAACATCAAACCTTTTCAGAGTTTCACTCAAACCCAAGAGTATATTTTTTTCAGACCACATTCCTTGGGCACACATGATTCATTCTAATCACAAGATTCACCCCGTCTTCAAGACCAGTATATTTCCTGAAGTCAGAATTAACATTCTTGGAATAACACCCAGAAAGCTGCATGTAAAAGTGTATAAATACTCATGGAGCATACAGGCACTCCAAGAAGAGACCACTTGGAGGTCTCCCCACAGTATATTTTTCTTATTCGTCCACTTGTGCATGGATAACTGTAGCATCCATCATGTATACATCCACACAAACATGCACATACACACACAAAGCCATACACAAATACTCAAACACTCACAAACATAAACACACTTACACACAAATATAAGGAAACCCCTAATTTCTCTAAAACATTACAGTCTAAACCACAAGGAGAAAAATAAATATTTTCTCAACTGGGACATATTCAGACCCCTTAATTATCAAGGCCAGCTCTCTGACAGTGGAATTATTATTTTATATTACCATTCAGAGCAATGTTATTTCTTTTGTCATCTTCAACTGCCCTCTATATTCAAACTGTGCCCTCTTGGGCCTAGAGAAAATAAGTATGCCCATTATTGAGACATATACTAATATGTAGGAGTCAGGAAGCCAGAATCACCCAAACAGCATAGTTACTCTATTATGACTTTCGGTGATCTTCCATTTAAAACAAACAACAACAAAAAGGCTTGAAAATAATTGAAAAATTCTATGCTACACAGCACAGCATCTGCTCAGCTGTGAATGAACCCTTAGGACTACCACATGGGCCCAATCTTTGCCCTGTGAGCTGAGAAGTAGAGATCAGAAGACTGATATAAGTGGTTATTTTAGAATGAAATTGAAAATACCATAAGTATCCTGTATAAGAAGTTAACTACTGATATATCCCAGCAATATAAATTGGTTTTTTTTAAGATTTATTTATTTACTTTATTTTTCTTTTTATTTATCACCCCCACCCCCAGATGGTTCTCTCATCTGCCTGCTTATTGTTTGCTCACCTTCTCCAAGAGGCACTGGGAACCGAACCTGGGACCTCCCACGTGAGAGAGGAGTGTCCATCAGCCTGAGTCACATCCACTCCCCATGGGCTGTGGCTTCTGTTGGCGTGTGGCATCTGCTTGTTGCAGCAGGAGGCGGTGTCTCCTTCTCTTCTTTTAGGAGGTGTTGGGACACAAACCATGGACCTCCCATATAGTAGGCAGGTGCCCAACTGGTTGAGCCACATCTTCTCCCCTAAATTATGTTTTACCACAATCCTATGTGCAGACCGATGAGAATTTTTCATAAATGGAATTTACACATATTTATTATTATTAAAGGTGATTATTTTATCATTTTAAGGATAATTATATTTGTATTAAAATTTTAATTATCTAGTGTTTTAGTTTGCTGAAAATTGCTGAAAGCAATATACCAGCAATGGATTGGCTTTTAAATGAGAATTTATTAGGTTAAAAGCTTACAGTTCTGAGGCTGTGAAAGTGTCCAAGTCAAGGCATTATCAGGAGATGCTTTCTACCTGAGCTATAGCTGTGGGTGATCAGGCACTTGGTAGCATCTGCTTGTCTCTCCCCTCTCCTCTGGGCCTCATTGCTTTCAGCTTTGGCTGCTCCATCTGTCACTTTTCTTTCTCCTGGGTTTGATGATTTCAATTTCTGGAGGCTTCTCTCTATCTCTGCAGCTTTTTTCCTCTGTCTGTGGCTTTTTATCCCTCCATTTATAAAGGACTCCAGTAGGAGGATTAAGACCCCCCCCCCTGAATCACACAATCTAATCAAAGGCCTTTAACTGAAGTAGTTTAATCAAATGGTCCCATCTACAATGGATTTACATGCACAGGAATGGATTAGCTTTAAGAACAGGATTTTCTGTGGTCCACAAAATCTACAAACGGCCACATCTAAGGTAAGAAATAAAAAGTAAAATTAGTAGGTGTGGGAAATAAACAGAGGGAAAGGAGCCTAAGCCATGTACAAAGGTACATTTCATTCTGTGTAGGAAAGGCGTAATCTCCCTGGATTGAAGCCTAGAACTTGTCTCTCAAAGTGACAAAAAACAAAATCTTTTTTGTAAAGTCAGCAGATAAACTCAACATCAATATTGCTTTTGTATCCTCCAGGTTATCAAAAGCAATATGATACTGCAGAAAAACAAACAAACAAACAAATAAACAAACAAAACAAACATAGGTATTGAATTCTGACTCTGCATCTCAGTTTCATTCATTCATTCATTCATTCAAAAAATCATTTATTAAGAAGCTACTAGGAATGGGGGATATTGTTGTATTCTTGAGGATTTACTTTTGTTGAGGAAGCATACATTACAAAATTAATTAAACATGTAGTGATTTAAGTGCAACTGTATTGAGTGCTGTGAAAACTAAGGAAATAAGAAGAATATAACATAAATATTGTATTGAGGAAAGTCGGGGAAGGTGTCCAGGAAGAAGTAACTTGCAAGCTGATCTTTGAAAGTAGATTAGGAATGATCATCATGGAAGGTATCACAGTGGGAATGTTCCAAGAAAGAGAGAATTTGTATCTACATAAGTCCTGAAGTAGGACTCAGAATGATCCTTTGTTCAATGCATGAAAAGAAATCTAGAGGCAGAAGTACAATAAGGATTAAATAAAATATTGTAGCTCTGTTTTAGTTTCCCCCTGAAATCAGTAAAAACATGTATAAACAAATTCTTTCCTAAAGGCCTTTGAGAATTCATCACATTAGTTTCAAGATGACATCCTTCTTCCTCCAAGCTGAAATACATTATTATTTTTTTTAAATTAAAATGGAAAGTTTTTTATCAGTTCTGAAATAAAATGCTTCAGTCCCACTCCTTTACAATTTCACTTCATATTTATCATTTCTTCTTATTCTACCACATTGATGTAACTAAGATCATTTTGTCAACAAGCTGAGATAACTTTCATAATTCTTCAAAATGAGGATATGAGGTAGACTACATAACTAATTAATGGACTCCAATGCCATTTCAGGTCCTTGTGTTATTCACAAAAAGACATGTATCCAAATGCATTTTTGAAATGTCAACCTCCATTTTAAAACCTTTTTTGTTTTTCTATAAGTCCAAAACCAAGGCACTGGCAAGGACAGGCTTTCTCCCAGAGTTGGTAGTGTGTGGTGATGGCAGTCTTCCATCACATGGTAGTGTTCTTGGTTTCCTGTGGGTTCTCTGACATCTGGCTTCACTGACTGCATATAAATTTCCTCTCTTATGGCCACCAGTAATACAAATTAAAACTCACCCTGGATAAGTTTGGCCACACTTTTAACTAATAATAACATCTTCAAAAGGTCCTATTTACAAATGAGTTCACACCCACAGGAATGCTGATTAAGATTTGAACATATTTTCTGTGGGGCACATGTGTCAATCCCTAGCAGTTAATACTTTATCCTTGGCAACTATGGGAACTTGAATATTAAAATTTCCATATAGAATATCTAATATTAGGTTTTCTTTATCATAACCAATTGACAAATGACAAATGCCTGATTTAAAATGGCAGAGAACAGAGTTGTGACTTTTTGCTTCTTTACATTTAATTTATTTGACATTTATTCTATTAAATGTGCTTTTTGTTTGACTTGGTCTTCCTAACTATTACATTCACCTACATGACCTGTTTTTCTCTACTCATGTTAACCAGAGAGTATCCTTTTAGCACCTTTTAGAAAAGGTCCTTGAGATGTCTTAAATAGTGACCTGTCGTGAAGAAAATGATATATGGTACAGGAGGAGTTTCATTTCCATGAGGCCAATGGTTGATGAATAGGTGAGCTGGGACCTAGTTGACTAAAGTAGAGGGTGGTGATACAGACATAATTTTTATATTATACAATCCAAGTACAAGGAAAACAGAAGATGATGGAGAGTGGGCATAATTTTTTAAAAAGAAAAGAAAAAAAAATCACATACCAAAGTAGTATACAATGAATATTTAATGAAAACAAATAGACAAGCAAAAGGTGATAAAATAATAATAATAAGTTGTCTTGGTTGGGATTCCTGGACTTTATTTAGATTTTAGAAGATAAAAATTTACACTGCACTATTCTGAGACAGTTTACCATGACCATTTTTATAAATAAACTTTCAAGCTTAACATTTTTAATATACCCTGTAATCTACAGTCTAAGACAATCTATCAGACAAGTACAGTAGGTATGATAATCCACAAAGTCAGTTGTGAACAAATAGAATTTTGGGGGTATATAACACAATAAAATTTGTACATTTAAGATTTCATTCTTCTGGACAAGCAGAATAACAATAAGAAAAATCATAACAAAGAGCTTCAACTATTTTCTGAGGTTTCCTATCTCCTCCACTTTTAGAGTAGTGCCGTGAATCTACGCATTACTGGGAACTGATGGAAAGAGGATGAAGGAATATTCCCAGCCATTTTTAACATGCAAAATGACTCAGAATCTTACTTCATCACTCCTGTTCAAGTCTGCTCTGTCTCTAATACTTCCTTGAGACTTAATTGAAGCAGCTTTGTTTGAAAAGTTGTCTATATATTAGATTCCAGGTTGAAGAGTGTTGGAGACAGACCAAGATTCAGGCAGTTTATTAGGTCGCCCGCACGGCGGGGGGCTGAAGAGAGCTTTCAACCCAGCTGGCCAGGTTGGGAGTGCTTCTTTTAAGCTAGGGGACCAGGGTGGGTTTTCAGAAAGGGTCTGTGGATGTAGCACGAATATATTGGGTGGGAAAGTACCAAGTTAGCTATCTCAGGGTGGGGTGTTATGCTCCTAGAACTGTCTGACAATTGGGGAAGGAATGTTCTGTGGCCTTGCGGGGCTGGTGAAAAGCAAGGGCTGGAACAGGACATTCTGTGTTTGTGTTCATAGGAACTCAGGAGGCAAGAGGTTACATTCAAACACTATGGTTCTTTCTGGAAGCATTAAGCCAACATGTTTTCTCTGGAGTCTTGCCACCCTCCCAACTCTACTTGAGTTGACAGAAAGCGAGCTATCTGCGCTTAGTGCCCTGTTAGCATAGACCTTTCTCCCTCCCTCACCTCACAGTCTGAAGTGAGCTCTTAACTGTTCTCAATACACATCTCCGTGTATGTTTTTTTTTTTTTTTCTCTTTGAGGGAAGAACTAGCAGTATTTTAAATCCTGCTACAGTTTATCTCTGAAATGAATTCATAAATGTATGCAGTTGAATAACAATACAGCTTGAAAAGGAAAGGAAAAAAATAAGTTTTGAACACTCTAACCTAGCCTATATAATTTTTCACACTAATTTTAAACATATCTTTAGATTATTAAGTTGTGGTTCTTGACCTCAAGGTAATTAAAGCCTAGTAGAAGAAGTTCTATAGTTAAAAAAATGAATACAGAAAAAGATTACTCAGATAAAATTACATATGGGCTTGGACTATAATGGGGATTTTAAGAAAGTTGCCTTAAATCTTTCTAAGCATTTCGTCTTACAGAGTGAAAAATGAGGATGCAAAGGCATTCTACACTCCATAAGCATAACTGTAAATTACTGGGACTTCTTGGAAGGACCAATACTTTTGAACTCAAGAGAATAAAAGGATTTGAGGTAACTCTACAGATGATAAATGTTGATGGTGCAGAGGAAAATGAATTGAAGAAGATACTTGAGGTTGTGACTAATAAATATTCTCAATATCTAAATATTTAAATCTATGTATTTATTTTTAGAACATTTAGAATATCAATATTTTAAAAATAAATAATTTTTAAGTTCCTTTAGGACATTTTAAAAATTTATATAGATTTCCCTCCCCCAAATGATTTACAAATTTTACTGACTAACATAAATTGTCTGATTAAAAAAATTCTCTCACAATTACTAGCAGAATGCTTGACACATTGACTCACTAATTAAAATTGCAGTATGATGTCTATTATACTAGGCAACTTTACTTCCAACCTCTACATAGTTGAAAATTTGACTCAGAAATAAGAGACATGATTCTCTAAGGATACTCAGAGAAACTGAAATTAGAAGACTCATAACTCAAAAGAGTAATAGTGAAAGATTACTGAAAAGATTCCTTTATGCTCACTCCTTTCTTTATTCTTCCTTTTATTCTTTTCTTCCTTTCTCCATTCTTTCCTTTTTCCTTTTCTCCTTTCTTTTCTCTTCTATTCTTTATTCATATTTTTGCTGTCTATTCTTCAGAATATAAGATTATATTTTTTCTATACATCATAAAATTTATGAAGAATGGGTAGCTTTGAGAAGAGTAAGCACATTTTTTTGTTTTTGTTCCTGCATTTTATGTTATAGAGTAACTATAGTGATTTAAAATAGGGTTGAACATCTTTCATATTTTTAAACATTTTAAATTTAGAAAACAAATAGAAGATCTCTCATGACATAATGCATTCTCACATGTTTTCAAGCCTTATTTCTTCATCAAAGAAAGTTCAGATGAGGAAAAGGAACTCACCTTCCAAAGGTTTGTGATTCACCTATCATTAATTTAAAAAGAGCATTACTTATTCTGTTTCATAGGCTTCACCAAGGAGACATTTTACTGCATCTCTTTTAATCAGTGAATGTATGCTGAGGGCCTCACAAGAGGTTAGTAGTGAGCATAGAGAGAAGGAATATATAATTTTCAGGTTCATGAGTCCTCAGGTTTTTTTGAGACTTAACCACTCATTACAATGGACTGCCCCAAATCTGACTTCCTATAGTTTGTATTGATTAATGTTAACTTTGAAAATTCTACATATTATATTGTATTACTTTTCATATCAGTGAGCTATTTTTCATGTATGTGATTCATTCAATTTACAATATGTTAATACAGATTTTTTTCCTCAAGTTTTCATGGTGCTTAATTTAGTTTAAGAAAAGTTTTTCAGTAATTGGACAAAGAGTGAATTAACTTTATTGGATGAAAAGATTTTTAAGCTAAGGAGAAAACAGGTGCAAAGTTTTTGAGGTAGGAGTGTGGACAAGTCAAACATTCAAGGAAGGATCTTCTTCCTAGTATTGCTTATACCACTTACACTATATCAGTTGGGAATCTGACCAAATTATATACAATGAGTGCAGAACCAGAACCTACAAATGTCTTTATTTCCATATCTATATATCTTAATTAACCCTCTAGTAGATCACTACTAGGTTATTTTATTTTTTCAACTGATTTTCTTATATTAGATTCAGTATCATTATGAGCTTAAAGTCCTTCCTGTATATTTTCTTTACCACCATTTAGATAGTGCCCTAGCTCTTCATTTCCTTCCTTTGGTTCTTTGTCTTAACTCTTTTCACCTCTGCCTGTTCTCTAAATAATCCCTTCTTTCTGTTAATCTTCAATTATCTCCTAAATTGTTTTATTTCATTTACCTCTTACAACTATAAAGAGGCATCTTGAAGTAGAACAAAGCACAGAAGTTCTAAGGTAACACTGACCTGAGTCCAAATTTTGTCTCTGTTTTCCATTAACCATGTAGACTTGAGCAAGGCCCTAAACCTCCATGAAACTTAGCTTCCTCATTTGGGAAAGGGGCATGTAAATATCTAGCCCAAGCACTATCATGAGGCTGAAAAGAAAAATAAATATGGATCAATAGAGTGCTCCACATGTATCTTTTTTTTTTTTTTTAAATAAGGATTTTTGTAACACATCATTATTTACAATGAGGAAACTAAGGTTCCAGATAGACCAAATAAAGTTGTGGATCTGTTAGATGGCTATGATTTTTTTACCTCAAACCCAATTTCCTTTCTTTTATAGCTCCATGATGCTATACTTTAGAGTAGTAACATTTTCCTTTTTTTTTTTTTAATAAAGTCCATTTATATTGTAGAAATACTTGAATATACACAAACAAAAAATCTCATTTCCCCTAAACTCACCTTCTCAGAGACTATACAGAAAATATTTTTTTAAAGATTTATTTATTTACTGCCCATCCCCCCCCCACCCCCCGCCATTGTTTTGCGCTTGCTATCTGCTCTGTGTCCACTTACTGTGTGTTCCTCTGTCTTCTCTTTAGGCAGCACTGGGAATCAATCCTGGGACCTTTCGGAGCGGGACAGAGGCTCAGCTCCCTGGTCTGGTGTGTCTCTTATTGACTTTCCTCTGTGTCTCTTTTTGTTGCATCATTTTGCTGTGCCAGCTCTCTGCTCAGGCCTGCACTCCATGAGGGCCAGCATTCTTGCACAGGCCAGCACTCCTGCATGGGCCAGCACTCCGTGTGGGCCAGCTTACCCCATGGGCCAGCTTGCCTTTCACCAAGAGGCCCTGAGATTCCAACCCTGGACCTCCTGTATGGTAGACAGGAGCCCAATCATTTGAGCCACTTCTGCTTCCCCATAGAAAACGTTTTGAAGTAGGTCCTTGGAGAAGCTTTCTTTAAACATATATTTTAAAATAAAACTTTATTAATATGTTATCTTGCTTTTAATATTTCACCAATTTTATTTTGAGCATTTGCCCTTCCATAATATATTGTACCCATTTCTGAAAAATTAGTTCTGCAAGCAATCTATAACAGAGGTGTGGCAGTTAGGCAATTTGATGTAATTATGAATTACAAAAATATAATTGGATCATGCTTGTAAACTGATCTGTTAATCTGGGCATGATTAAGTTATGATTAGGGTGTTGACTAGGCCACGTCAGTAGGGCGTTGAGCCCCACCCCTTGGTGGGTGGGGGAATCGAATATAAAAGGTAAGGCAAAGGACAGAGGGAACAGTTTTTGAGAAGCATTTTTGATGTTTGATGTTGGAGAGAAGGCCCCAGGAGAAGAGAAGTGAGCAGTTCGCCTGATAATCTACAGCTGACCTTGTGGAGGAACCAGAGAAGCTAATTAGCCTGGAGAGAAACGCAGCCCCGGGAAGAGAGGAACACAAGAAGCCTGAACCCTGGCAAACATCGGCAGCTGTCTTGCTCCAACATGTGGCAATGGACTTTGGTGACGGAAGACACTTATGCTTTATGGCCTGGTAACTGTGGACTTCTACCCCAAATAAATACCCTTTATAAAGACCAACCTATTTTTGGTATTTCACATCAGCACCCCTTTTGGCTGACTAATACAAGAGGTAAAACATTTTTTATTTTAATTTGAAAGCCCCATACTATTTTCAAAATTTTCTTTAAGAGTGTGCTACAGTCAAAATCTCTGTAATCATGAATCGCAAATTCTTTAAGATAGAGTTCTAAAAAAGGAATTGATGGATAATACATAAGAAATGGCTAATTTAAGGCTCTTTCTTAAAATTGCACCTTAAGAAATAGTGTTAGAATATTTTTTCCACAGTTTGAATAAAGCATTTAAACTTTAAAATCGCACTAATAGTCAAATTCTGAATTTTATTTTACTAGGAAGCAACAGGCACACAGTAGAATAAAAATACTACCTTTTGTGAGCATAGACAAATGTAATCCTTCCTTACTCCTCTCTCTTGCTCAAGAGATGATTATGAGCAATATATATTTAGGTAACTTTTTCCTGAATGTAAGAGGAAGTGAATAGATTTGTCATGCATTTTAATTTCTGCAGTTTTTAAACTATGAAGATATTTAGTATCTTGCCAAGTGGGAGGATTAGTTGGCTGTACTTCTTTCATAAAGGCACACTTTTAAAAATAATAATAATTCAACAATCCCCCAAGCATATATCTTTTCCTCAATTTCCAACATGCTATTTGGAATGAATGGTAATAGTAGAATAAGTCTCTTATAGAAAATTTTAACAATCTTCAGTGGCAAAACATTTTTTAGAGTTTGTGAATCAGATTGTGTTTCATAAGCAGATTGTGTAGCAGAGTATTTAATATTTAAGAAAGTGCTCAGAATGCTTGGATAATTATCTGAATATAAATATGTCCACAACTATCCCTTGCATTTTCTCTCAAACTTTCTAAATCACCAGTGTTCACCTTTTCAGCATCTCCATTTACCCAGTTGCTAAGGACAAAAACATCTTGTGACATTCCTTAATTATCTTACTTTTGCAACCTTTAGCCAATCCATCAGCAAATCATGTTGTACCTAGCTTTGAAATGTATCCTAAGTTTTTGACTGGTACCTCCCAGCCCAAACAATACTACCAGCCATCTGGACTGCACCCATCAACTCCTAACCACCCTACCAATGGTGTCTGGTCCATCTGGTAACCTAGTTCTCCACCCAAGTGATACTTTTACAACTTAAACCAGATCATGTCACTACCTTGATCAAACCTTCAGTCATTTCCCATCCCATTTAGAATAAATGCCAGATTACTTCTTTGGCCACAAGGTCTCACATGACCAATTCCTTGTCTGACTCTTCTAACAAATCTCTTACCACTTGCTCCCCAGCTCACTCACTGTCCTAATCATGAAGTTCTCCTTGCTTTTCCTTGAATGCATTATTCATGCTTCTACCTCAGGTGATTTGCACATGCTGACCACTCTGTCTGGGTGCCCCATGCCTGATAGTTACATAATTCACTCCTTCATTTAGATCACTGCTCAAGGGTTCAGAAACTCTCTTATCTAGAATAGCACCACTATAGTATGAAACTCTCCCTCTTAGCCTGTTTCATAGCATAAACATGACAAAATTATATTATATATTAATTTGCCTCTCAGCTTATTGTCACCTTCCCCACTAATACTAGAATATATGCATCATTAGGATATGCACCTTTTTTGTTTTTTCATTGCTTTTTTCCCAGCACCTAGAACAACTTCTATACACCACCTGGCATATAGCTCAGTCAATAAGTGTTTCTTGATTTGATTAATTAATAAAAAATCAAATCTACACTATTTGTGTAATCTTATTCAAATATCCTTGGGCATGAAACTTCACTTTTCTGACCCTTGCTTTCATTATTCATAACATGTGGAAAACAATAGTACTTTAAGTCCAGGTCTCCTGTGAGGAATGACTGTTATAATCCATGGAAAGAGCTCAGCTCATGGCAAGGGCTTCATAATTTTTAGGTATTGCTTTTACCTGTTCATGAAAAATATGGTATAGCAGGTAGTGATTGTCTTATCAGTATAGATAATATAGAGCTACATACCCTCAATTTAAGTCTATATATTGAGATTATGATTTAAAATTGATATTCATCTTTTCCTTTTTTTTTTTTTTTTTTTAAAGAAGCAATAATACATAGAGATTAAAAGGCCTTGGAATTCAATCAAGCAGATCAAGATTCAAAATCTGGCTCTGATTCTAGCTAAGTAATATTGAGTAGCTTACTTAATCTTCTCGGGCCTTTCAATAACTTTATAGCAGCCCCATCTCTAAAACCCAATAATAGTACCTGAATGTAATGTTTACTTTAAAGATTAAATATAATAATATATGAAACTAGTTAACTACAATTCTTTACTATACTTATATACGTGTTTAAGTTACATATGGATATTCAGTTTTTACAATTCATAGGATGTACATTTTTTTTCTTCAATAGTTTAAATATAGCACTTTTAGTATAACTCTGGATATATATCACTCTAATTAATCTATACTTAGATTAAGTAAAAGCAAGTATTCTCTTAGTTCTTTTTGCTTTATCTTTTTCATGACTCAATGGAAGTAATTCAGAATTCAGAACAATATTTCAGACCATCTAGACATTCCTAAGAATAAAATCCAACATTTCAAAATGATTTGAAGCTTTGACAGCATTTGTTGTGGACTTTATCCAGGTTATCGTTCTTATATTGTTCCATAATGTATACTGTCTGTCATATAAAGAAGATGTCCTTAAAAATAAGAAAAGTGAAGAATAAACTATAGGTGAACAAAGTATAAAATGTTTATGGCTCTAACCATGTGACAACTTGGGATAAAAGATAAATACTGAGAAAACTTTATGTTATATCTAAAATGATTCAAAGCATTTGAAAATATAAATTAATATTAAAAGCAAATGAAAAATGTAGATTTCCATAAATTGAATGAATAGTTAGCCAGTCAGGACGGGATGCCAAGAAGAGAGGCACAAACACAGGAAGAATTAAGGAGCAGTTTGATATTGAAATGAGCTAGTGGTGATGCAAAGGGCATGCTTTAGTAAAGAGTATTGTAAAAGACATTTAAAATCTTCCTGAGAAAGTATGAGAGGTGGGATAGAAGATGGATGGCAAAATAACAATGTAAATTTACTTTGTATGTAGGGATTCTCCAAAGTTAATACAATAGCAAAGCAACATACGTGTATTAGTTTCCCAGGCTGCTTGAGTAAATACCATGAAATGGGTCAGGTTAAACAATGGGAATTTATTCGCTCATGATCTTGAGGCCTGGACTCCAGTAATAGGATTAAGACCCAACTTGATTGAAGTGGGCAACACCTTTACTAAAGTAACCTCATCCACATCCACAGGAAAGGATTAAATTTAAGAACATGTTTTTCTGGGGTATATACAGCTTCAAACCACCACAGTATGCATTAGTATTTGATTAAATAATCAGATCATCCATTTGATCTTTATTTTTGCACTTAAATTGCATTTACGTATCATCTAACCTTCTACTGCTTAAAGCCTACGGTACCGATTAAGCTTTCTTTTAATGGAGTCTGATATGATTTTAGGCATATATTCCTGAATTCTTCTGACAGCAGCAAATTTTCAAGTCAGTTGTTTTACATTTTTCAACTAATTTAATGAGAGGATCTGTTTGTCCCTTTCAAGGAGAAAGACAACATATCTTCAACAAGAGAAGGAATCATATAAATGTTGTTAATTATTTCTCCTAAAATTTCCTCTTTGAGACAAAACATGCTTTGAAAGTATATATATATATATATATATATACTGAAGCATAGGGAGGGAAATATGCATATTCTTTGTTTTCCTCCAAAAAGAAAGAAACTAGTGATTATCAATGCCCACGGTGAGAAAAGGAATAAAAGTAGTCAGAGCACCTCTGATCTTTTTTTTTCCATACATGTCAACAGCAGTTTACTGCTGGTGGCAGACTAACTCTACCGTCCTTGAAGTCTATTTCTGGGCTCAGCATCACTAAGATAATCAATGATTCCCATTGTTAGACAGAAGGTAGGTTCTTACAGCTAATATCCAGGGATCCCTTGGTGTTAAACTACGTAAAAATTAAAGAAATAAACTTCTTTTTTCTTCTGAATCTACACAACAGGACCCAATACATATTATGGACTCGATGAATATTAATCATATTATTAATGAATAAAAAAGAAGAATGGAGAAATGATTACTCTGACCTCTTGTTTTTTAGGTCAAAATGGCTGCAGATTTTCTATGTGAAATTGTTTTTAAAGATGTATTTAATTTTATTTATCCCCCCCAACACACACCTGATGGTTCCCTCATCTGTCTGTTCATTGCTTTTGCTCGCTGTGTCTGCTCATCTTCTTTAGGAGATACCAGGACTGAACCTGGGACCTGAACCTGGGACCCGAATCTGCGACCTCGCATGTAGTAGGTGGGACCCCAACTGATTGACCCACATCTGCTTTCCTCTATGTGAATTTTAGCCATCCATCATGACCCTGTCTGAGCCAGACTTTAGACAAAAAGGTGAAAAAATATGAAACTTATGCAGTGTTACTCTCTTCTTTCAAGTATTCTCTCCCCTCCAATCCCTGTATACTTTTGTTTGATCTCCAGTGTTCTCCTGGCATTATTTAATAAATTGTACAAAGTTATCTATGGGAAGGTTGGTTCAAAAAGGAATTTCTGACAATGCCAAAAGTAGAAATCAAGGTCCCTTTTAAAAAAATTTTGTCAGAGAAATCTTTCTTGGTTACAATATATAAAATAGAACTGGGGAGCAGATGTGGCTCAAGCAATTGAGAACCTGCTTCCCATGTGGCAGGTCCTGGGTTTGTAACCCGGTGCTTCCTAAAAACATAAAAACTAACAACAAGCAAACAAACGAAAAAAACAACACAGGGGAGCTGATGTGGTTCAACAGCGCCATCTTCAAATATATGAGGTCCCAGGTTCAATCCCCTGCCCCAGTAGCTAAAAAAAAAAAAAAAAAAAAATCAGTATTACCAGACATGCTGTAAGAATTATCAAGAACTATTATAAAGCTAACATTATATATACATGACTTCGCCTTAGAAGGATAAATTGACCCATGGAATAGTGAACCCATAAATATTCACTCATATAGGGAAACAGTTTATTACAGAGATGGCAATAAATTGTTTTTCCTAGTGCTACTGTCCTAGCACATCTTGTTTTATACATACAATCCTTGAAAGTTAAGTGTTAGTTACATTGCTTCTGGAAGGGGTTTTGGAGAAAAAAGGCTTATCATTGAATAGTATTCAGATTTAACCATATGTTAAATTAGACTTCTATTTCATTTCATATGCATTTAAAGGCCATTTTAAATCAGCACACACCACTCAGAACTGTGTGGGAGAGAGTGTGGTCTACGATGTGAACTGTGGTCTATGGTTGGTGGCAAGGCCCCAGGATGTGTAAGTTCATTGAGGGTGGTGGGCCACACTTGTGGGAGATGTTTGTGTGGGATGTGGTGGGAGGTGTGGGAGGTGGGCAACATGGGAATCCCAGTGGGTTATGTGTAATATTTTCGGTAATCTAAGCACCTCTTAAAATATAT
>JAKSZT010054489.1:2929143-2974689 GCA_026826555.1 Tolypeutes matacus
GGTGATCTAAGCACCTCTTAAAATATATTTATATATATATATATATATATATATAAATAACATTTTTGCAAGCAAATGCACATATATGCATATATATTTATATATCATTTTACAAATAGTGGTATGTATTGTGAAAATTTTGAATTTTACCCACAATAAAAAATAAATTAAAAAAAAAAAAAAAAAGAACTCTTAGAAGAGTGCGTGAAGAAGTCAAAGATATAGTATGAAAGTCTATTATAGCAATCCAGGTTGATTTTAATAATTTACTAGTAGTAATAGGAGTTAAAAAATGGAAGAAGAAAAATCTGTGGAAGAAGACCACACAAAATTTAAATGATGTCAGTTTAACTTCAGTGTAAACAACAAATTCTTGAAATAGAAAAATATGATAATTCCAATCATTGATATTTTTTCATCTAATTCAAGGAATTTAATTAAACTTTTGGGCATTTATTTAGTGAAGGTAAAGTATCTAATATTGTTGAGATTGCATTGTAAATTCAGTTAAAATTTTACGAGGAGCATATTTAAAACTTTCTATGGTGGTAACACAAAAACAAATTTTTGTCAGGCACAGTATCATGGTAAAAACAAAGTTACTAGCATAAATTTTCTTGGAATTCATATTATTGAGCATGTAAATTTAAGTTTCACCCAGAAAAACTGTGAGATTCATAAGAAATTAGTAGTTTTTGAAATTTACAAATATCTGTATATATATATACACAGTGAGTATAATTAAACTACAGAATTTTTTGAATACCTATTTGCTTAATAAAGAAAAATATAACTCAGTATGCATTTTCTTTGGTTGGTACCTGTTAGTAATCAAAGTTTTAGATTGCTTAAGTCTTAAAAGATTTATTTTGTAAATCAGTCTAAATGTCCTAAAAATAATATTTCACTATTTTAAAAATAATTTTCCTAAATTTTTATTGAACTTTGTCCAAAATCATTGCAAATCTTTTACTGAGATATTCAAATCTTCAACTTTTGAAGCTCTTAGTCACAATTACTTAAAGTAAAATTTCCATACAAAAACAAGGTAAGGACTGAAAACATTAGCAACAAGAACTCAAAAATTGTGTGAGATTCAATTTATAATCAAGTAATTGCAATTTGATGCTTGAAGGTATAATTGTAAACTTCTATTTGCGTGCTTTGGAATATTTAACATGATGAAAAGGGCTTTGGGAGGAACTCCTGTTTTTAATTTGATAAATTTTTATTCTCTACTGAAATAGAATGAAATTTAAGAAGGACTATGATATTGCAGCCTTTAAATTTAAAAAAGCACAATAATCAAAAAGACAATTATTTGATGAACCTTGTCTTGTACAAATATTTATCAAAGATACTCTGAATGGAACGAAAAAGAAAAAAAAATATGAGAGTATTTGCATTTAAAATACACATACATTTCAATCCAAGTGACAGGGAGAGAGAATTGAGTAAGAGAATATATTCCATTTTGTTGAATTTGCTCCTTGCTTAACAGCAAACACAGTATCTAAGAAAAGTAAAATATTCATCCTTAAAAGAAGAATCAGTTGAAAGTAACATTAATTTTAAATTCAGTAACCACAAAAAGTAATTTTGAAAGTGATTAGCAAACTTATGAAAAAGTTAAAAATAAAGAAACCATAATGAAAGTATATTCTTCAGAGAATACTAACACAATATTGAAGTTAGTACTTCTACAATCAGATAAAGGTGTATGAGTAAGTAACATGGATAATTATTTTGCTTGTATTATATAATATAAACATTAAAAGTACAAAAGCAAAATAATTATTCTTGATACATATTCACACACATGAATCTGATTGCATGATTAGGTATATATTCTTTTGAAACTTATATACAAATGAATCAAGAAAAAGAACTTAAAGGATATTAACAGCAGTGTTGTTTATGAAAAAACAAGAACCTGAAAACTGTCAGGTTCATTAGGAATAAATTGTGAAATAGCTATGTAATGGAATGCTATAAAGTTATAAAATTGCATGTACCAGTGTACACTTGTTAACATGATTGCATCAAATTGGGATACTGAACAAAATACCAGGTTCACAAAAGAACACATACAATAAGGTTCCATTTAAAGAAAGTTGAAAATAAAAATCCCAAACAAATATCTTTCTTTTAAGGGAATTCAGGATTATGAATTACTCTTTAGGGAAAGAAGTAAAGGAGGTATTCTAAGATACTCTGAATGTTCATGTTTTTACTTGGGAAATAGGTATAGGGGAACTTGCTCTATTTTTGTTATTTAAACTAGACATACATGATTGTTAATAGTGTTAGATGAATGCCATACTTCTCAATAAAATATCAAAAATAGCAAAGAACAAAATACAAATATAAGATACACATTACATCACTGTCAACTTTGTTCAACATTATTTATTCTCATTGTACTTATTAGCAACTCACATATTTTATGTTTATATGTTACTTCATTTTTCTCTTCTTCCAGTAGAATAGACTCCATGGAAACAATGAGTTTATTTTCTGTTTTGGTAATTGCCATGACCTCAGTGCCTAGAATGGCCCCTGGTCCCTAGCAAATAGTAAATGCTCAATACACGTGTTGAATGAAATATAAATATGTGTAATATCTTCAATAGGAGGAGGAAAGAATTGAGTAAACTGAAAGCCTATTTGCAACTTGCCAAGATATCCAATATATAGATCCTTTTGTATTCCCTTATTCCTTCTATACTTATGAAACATTGGGAAAAATATGTGTGCATCTAAGCAAAGTGAATGCATGTAAAATTATAAGCTTTTATGGGGTTGAATGTTTAAAACAGTAATATCCATGAAGCATATTGCAAATTCAATTAAAATATTATTCTGTGCAAAAGTCAAGAGACAGCTAAAATTGTAAGGCATATAACTGTTTTTCAAAACCGACTGAAAAATACTCTGTATAAAGTAGCAGACTATTATCTGGTCTACATAGATTTTTTTATTTTTATTATAGCAGTCCTTTACATCCTTGGTTAAATTTATTCCTTGATACTTGATTCTCTTAGTTACTGTTATAAATGGAATTTTTAAAATTTCCTCCTCAGATTGCTCATTACTAGTGTATAGAAACTACTAACTTCTGTGTGTTGGTCTTGTACCCTACCACTTTGCTGGATTCATTTATTAGCTCTAGTAGCTTTGTTGTAGATTTTTCAGGACTTTCTATGTATAAGATCATGTCATCTGCAAATACTGAAATTTTACTTCTTCCTTTCAAATTTGGATGCCTTTATTTTTCTTGCCAAATTTTCCTAGATAGAACTTCCAGTACAATATTCAATGACAGTAGTGACAGTGGGCATCATTGTCTTGTTTCAGATCTTAGAGGGAAAGCTTTCAGTCATTCACTATTGAAAGTGATGTTAGCTGTGGAATTTCATATATGATGTCTACCATGTTGAGAAAACTTCCTTCTAATCTTATGGAGTGCTTTTATCTAGAAAGGATACTGTATTTTGTCAAATGCCTTTTTGTACATCAGTGGAGACAATCCTGTTTTTTTTCCTTTGTTTTGTTACTGCAGTGTATTATTACGTTATTTGATTTTTAAATATGTTGAACCAGTCATGCATACCTGGGATAAAAATCTCACTTGATCATTGTGTATAGTTTTATAATATGCTGTTGGATATGATTAACTAATATTTTGTTGTGGATTTTTGCATTTATATTCAGAAGAGAAATTGGTCTTTAATTTTCATTTTCTTGTAGCACCTTCACTGGGGTATGATATTAGCGTGATGTTGGTCTCAAAGAATGAGTTAGTTAGTGCTCCCTCCTCTTCAAATTTTTTTGAAGGTTTGAGCAGAATTAGTATTAATACTTCTTAGAATGTTTAGTAGAATTCATATGTGAAGCTAACTGGTCCTGGGCATTCTTTGTTGGAAAAATTTTTTTTATTATGGATTTAATCTTTTTATGTCTGTTGAGCTCTTCTATTTCTCTTAGAGTCAGTATGGATTGATTTTGTATTTCTAGGAATTTGTTTCTTCCATCTAGGTTGTCTAATTTTTTGGAATACTGTTGTTCATGGTATCCTCTTATGATCCTATTTATTTCTGTAAGGTTAGTAGTAATTTCCCCTCTTCATTCTGATGTTATTTATTTGAATGCTTATTTTTTTCTTTGACAATGTAGTTAAAAGTTTGTCACTTTTATTGATCTTTCCAAAGAACAAAGTTTTCATTTTCTTAATTCTATCTATTGTTTGTTTTTTTTTTCTAATCTCCATTTCATATTATTTCTCCTCTAATCTTTGTTATTTTTTTCCTTCTACTTGCTTTGCGTTAGTTTGCTTTTCTTTACTCCAGGTATGCAGTTAAGTTTGATTTTAGCTCTTTTTTCTTTTTTAATGTAAACATTTAGGGCTATAAACTTCCCTTTAAACACTGCCTTTGCTATATTCCTTTAGCTGTGATATGCCATGTTTTCATTTGTCTCAAGATATTTACTGATTTCTTGTGTGATTTCTTCTTTGACCCATTGATTGTTATGTTATATAACTTCCATATATTTGTAGTTTTCCCAGTCTCTGCCTGTTATTGATATCCATTTTCGTCCATTTTGGTCAGAGAAGATGCTTTGTATAATTTCAATTATTTTAAATTCATGAAAATGTATTTTGTGACCCAAAATATTATCTATTCTAGAAAATGACTCATGTGTTCTTGAGAAGAATGTGTATCCTGCTGTTTGGGGGTGCAGTGTTGTGTATATGACTATTAAGTCTATTTAATTTATCACATTGTTCAAGTTCTCTGTCTCCTTATTGATCCTCTGTCTAGATGGTCTATCAATTAATTAAAGTGGTATATTGAAGTCTCCAACTATTATTGTAGAGGTATCTATTTTTCCCTTCAGTTTTATCTGTGGTTGCCTCATGAATTTTGGGGCACCATGGTTAAGTGCATAAATATTTATGATTGCTATTTCTTCTTGGTGGATTACCCCTTTTATTAATATATAGTGTCCTTTGTCTCTCAAAACAGCTTTGACTTAAAGTATATTTTGTTTGATATTGGATATAGCTACCTCAGCTTTCTTTTGGTAACTATTTACATGGATTCTTCTTTTCCATCCTTTCACCTTCAACCTATTTGTATCTTTGGGTCAGAGTTCTCTAGGGAAATACAATCAACAGGAGATATCTGTCAATAATATGAGATTATATAAAAGTCTCTCATATGACCGTGGGGGTGCACAAGTCCAGGTTCCGCAGGCAGGCTGCAGACCAGGAACTCCAATGAAAGTCTGATGAAGGTCCTTGATGAGTTTCTGGGAGACACTGGTTGTCCAAAGATGAGCTGAGAAATTCTCTCTGAATGCTGAAATCACTTCCCCTTTTAGGGCCTTCAGCTAATTGGATAAAGCGTCACTCATTGCTGACGGCAATCTTCCTGGCTGATGTAGATGTAATCAGCTATCTATGCAGCAAACTCACTGATAAGTAAAGACCTTAAATGTCCTTGTATTACAATTAACCCAGTGCTTGCTTGACCAAACAACTGGGCATGATTACCTGTCCGAGTTAACCCATTAGCCTAACCAACACAGGGTCTAAGATGAGTCTCTTGTAAACAACAGATAGTTGTATCATGCTTTTTAATACATTCTTCCCATCTGTGTCTTTTGATTGGGGAGATGAAGCCATTAAAATCCAGTGTAATAACACTGGAAAGGCAGTATTTATTTCAACCACATTGTCCTTCGGTTTTGATATGTCTTATTCCTTTTTTTTTTGGTTTCTCTTTCCCTTTATTGCAGCCTCCTTTTCTGTAAAGTTGGTCATTTGTGATTTATCTGACTGATCCCTTTCTCGTTTCAGTTTCTGCTTTTTTTTTTTTTTTTTTTTTTTACTTTCTTTGTGGTTACTTTGTGGTTTGTATTATACAATGTATGTTTATAACATATTAATTTAAAAAGCTACCAACTTAACTTTAATAGCGTACACATTCTCTACTCTCATATGCCTCCATATCCTCTCTTTATGTTATTTTTGTCCCACATTACCTTTTTATATTTTGCATGGCCATCATCAGGAAATATGACTATTTCTTATTCAATTATATTTTATCTCTTACAGGACTTAAAGAGTAGAGTTAAATATTGAGGATATAGTACTATTGGATTTTAGATTTAACTATTTAGTTACCTTTACTGAAAATCGCCACTTCTTCACACTACTCCAAACTATTCTTTCCTGTCTTTTCTTTCCAACCTGAAGATCTCCCTTTAGTAATTCTTGTAAGGCAGGTCTTCTAATGACAAACTCTCAGTCCCTCTTTATCTGTCAATATTTTAAACTCTCCTCTATTTTTGAAAGACAGTTTTGCAGGATAAAGAATTTGGGGCTGGCAGTTTTTCTCTTCCAGTACCCTAAATATATTATGTCAGTGCCTTCTCACTTCCATGGTTTCTGGTGAGAATCTGGCACTTAGTCTTATGGAGGATCCCTTATATGTGATGAATCTTTTTTTCTCTTGCAGCTTCCAGAATTCTCTCTTGGTTTGGCATCTGACATTCTTATTATAATGTATCTCAGAGTAGGTCAATTAGAATATATTTTATTTGGAGTAGGTTGTGTTTCTTGGACATGTATATTTATGTTTTTCATAAGAATTAGGAAATTTTCAGCCATTATATCCTTAAATATTCTTTCTGCCCCTTTTCCTTTAGCTTCTCCTTCTGGAATCTGCATGATGTGTATGATGGTTAGCTTCATGCTGTCTCTCAAGTTCCTTAGTCACTGCTCATTTTTTTTCTATCTTTTCTCTATCTGTTATTCTGCTGTATGATTTTGATTGTCCTGTCTGCTAGTTTGCTGATTCTTTCCTCTGCCTGCTCAAATCTGCTGTTGTATGCTTCTAGTGTATTTTCAATCTCCATTATTGTCCCTTTCATCCTCATAATTTCTGTTATGTTTCTTTTTATAATTTCTAATTCTTCTTTTTTTCTCACACATTGTATTCTTAATATCCTTTAACTCTATATACATCATCAGTTTATTTCTATATAGATAGTCTTACATCTCCTTGAATTGATTTAGAAGATTTGTTTCAACTTCTTTGATTAGATGTTTCAAAGTCTGTGTCTCCTCTGAAGTTTTAATTTGTTCCCTTGACTGAGTCATATCTTTCTGTTTCTTAGTATGGCTTGAACTTTTTTGCTGAAGTCTGGTGTTTGATTATTTTAATGAGCTAATTATGGAAGTCACTTTCTCCCTCTTGCCCAGGTTCTTATTATAGATTGGCTATGTGTTAAGGTTTTTTTATGATGCTTGGTCCAACTTATATTGGACCTTTAGAGTAGCCTGTGCTTAACAGTTCAGATTTTCTCAGGTCTTCTGCACCTGATTCTTGCCTTGGATATGCAGTACAACTTTTAAGATTGCCCTTTTATGTGCAATTGTTTCACCTCTAGGAGAAAGCATCCTTATCTCTATTTCTTCTTGGGGAATCTGGATCTGATCTGTTTGTTATTGTTTAGAATTTTCTCCCCAGCTCCTATGATTTGTTTAACTTCTCTCCCTCACTCAGTGTCCCCATTTCATTACACTATCCAATTCTGGGATCCAACTTGCCTTTCAGCAGTTCAGTTTGAACTATTTTATTTTATTTTATTTTATTTTTATTTTTTGATGGGGCCTTTCTACCTCTGGTTGCTTCCCCATTGGGGTATTCCACCCTGGGGAACTAGAAAGGGTCAATCCAAAAAGGTCAGTTTTTTTTTTCATTTAGATAATCTAGTAATCAGAGCCTGCACTGAGTGTGTGTACCTCTTGCCAACAGTTCTGCTGTGGTCTCTTTTATTTCCTGTAGGCCTTTTAGTATGTGTGCTCTAATCAGCTGCTTGTATACTGCTGTGGGTATCTTTGGACTTGGGTCCCTCTGCCTAGAGATGCAAGAGGTTCTAACTCACTGCTGTGAGTGGATGTATGG
The DNA here is from genome assembly GCA_026826555.1 of Tolypeutes matacus. Lineage (NCBI taxonomy): Eukaryota > Metazoa > Chordata > Mammalia > Cingulata > Chlamyphoridae > Tolypeutes > Tolypeutes matacus. The sequence goes on from JAKSZT010054489.1 coordinate 2,937,120, forward strand.
TCTGCATCCATGGCCAGAGGTGCCTAGGCCTTGTTGCTTATGTGCAACTCTAAGGCGTACAGGACTGAGTTAGAGGGAAGGGTCCAGATTGGCAGGTCCAGGTCTCCCATCTCCTACCTTTTCTTAGTGTTGTTGTTTTGTTTTTTTTTTCTTTTTCTTTGATTCAGCATTTTTGGAGTCCTTCTCCAGTCTCTCTCATTCTCCAGAGTTCCAACCAAGTGGGATTTGTCGTTTTATTAGTTGTTTCTGATGGGGGCCTTTTCCAGGGGATGTCTTATGTTGCCAAGTTGATGATTTCACTCCTGGTCTAAATGTATTTTGAAGGTCTGTTCAATACATCCTTATGGATATCTACTTAATGAATTTCATCACACATGTAGTTCATAATGTCTGTTTTAGAGAGCCCTAGTGAAAAGAAGTAAGAATCAGAATACTTCTTAGAATCTCTCAGTTATCTTGCTTTAATTTCAAAAGGGGAAATTGTATAACTATATTAACACCATAACTATTCCCTGTCTTCATTACTGATGGAAAATATGTACTTTAACAACAAAATATTTTAAATATTTACACATAATTGTGGCAAAGTCTGAGGATATTTTGGGAAGCATAATGGGGCAATTCTCTTAAAGTTTATAGTCTGTGTAACAGTTAATGCTTGCATGCCAGGTATTTTCTTCTTGTAGATCTAGATTCTAAATTCCTCCTCAGATGTAAATTCTGAGAATATCCAAATTATTACAAACTCATCAACCTAAATGAACAGATACAGGTTTCAGAATCTTGTATGTGAAAAAATGAAATTCAGCAAGCTCCTCTCAGACAATAATTCATAGACTGAACTCTAAAAGAAAAAAAGTACTGCAACTAATTATAGTTAATTTACCAATTGGTGACAAATATGCATATAAGCTATAGAATTCAAAAAGAAAAGTATACAAAAATTTCATTTATGCATATGAATAAATCTGATATTTAAGGCACAATCGTTCTCAGCCTTTACTCTTCTGTGACATGGTGGATGCATATTCATCAATCATTTCCTCATATTCTTCCTTGCCATGAGAACCCCCATTCTGAGTATGGTGTAATGTTCCCAGAGAGTGGCTAAATCAAGATTAAGCCAATTTTACATGTGCCCATTTCTCAGTTCTCAACATAAGACATAAAGAAGGACATGTTGGGGACTTATGAGAAAACTTTTAAAAGAGAATGACCTCTTTATCCAATCACTTTCTTCCTGTTTCAGACATCTCCATATAAGGACATGTGTCTTGGAGCTCTAGCAGCCACCCTATGGATATGACATTGCCAACATCCGGTGTGTACTGGAGCAGACAAAGGAAGTGCCTTGGTCTTTGATATCATTGCTGGTCCACAGTCCCAATACTAGCATTTGTTTTATGAAATAAGTTAATAACTTTATTGGTAAAGCCATGTTTGTAGGTTATTGTGATAACTCTCAACTAAATGAATTATTCCTGATTCAATTTAACTTAATTGATGTTCATTGGGGTTTTTTGCATATCTGCATATGTAACTTTTGAAAAGATGGCTGTGGTAAATTCCACTGATTGCTTTAATTCTTCATCACTCTCTGTCCTGTATTGCACCTTTTGCCATATGACTTGCAATTCATCCCAATTGAGTCCAGTGAATATGGACTCTGCCATGTGATTTGCTTTGGCCAATAGAATGAGGCAGAAGTAACAGTGTGCTACTTCAGAGTATGGGCCTCAGGAGACTGTGCATATTTCTACCTTCTTGTTTGAACATCTGCCATTGCTATGAAATGGATATGTCTGCACTAGCCTACTGACCTCAGGAGAAAGATTAAAGACAGAAGAAATAGCCTACAGACAAATGAATGAGCTCAGCTGAGATTAAAAAAACAAAAACAAAGACAAAAACAAACAAAAAAACAAGCTGTGTAGATCAGGTGAATCCTGCAGACATATGAGAAAATCATATTTATTATTGTATGCTACTAAGATTTGGGAGAGTTGCAGGAGAAACTAGCTGACACAATGGCTGTCTATTATTTAGTTCTATTGGTGTAGTAAACTCAACCATCTGCCCAATGAAGAAAGCATGTTATTAAGGAAAATTTGAAGATGATATAATTATAAATATATACAAACCTATATTTCCTAATTGATTAAAACACAAATCATTTCTACATTTTGGTACTTAATACTTATTGATGGTAAAGTAATTGTGACATACTTCAGAAGTGATTGTTTCATACTAATATGTCTTCATGCTGCATTTGAGAATCACTATTTTATTAGCAATAATTGGAGAAAGACTTCTCTTAGACTCATGATTTGACTTTTTATTTCTCCAGGAAATATTATCTGCCTTATTTTCTAAATGTAATCCAGCTTCTATTTTGCTTTTCATTTTATTGTCCAGTTTCTATAAATAGGTTTATGTTTTACAGAGATATCTTTCAATCCAGTTTCTTCCAATGCCACATCTGGTATGTAATTTCATATAGAATAAAATGCAAGGGGTAGAATGTTGGAAAAGACAAGATCTTATGATTTGTCCAGAGCTGCAATAATTGTGTTAAAATGACTACTATTGTAATGTTGTTAATAAGAACTTAAAATCATCCTCATGCTACTCCAATGTTCTACATCTTATGTCAGTCTCTCCTACACTTAAAAACTACAGAAAAGTTTGAATCATTTTTTCTCTCTCACCTAAGTGGTAAAAGTCATGTCCCATTTCAGAATTTAATACAGCATTGGGAACCACTGAGATCTTATTTACCCACCTACACTTCTTGCTCACTGTTGCTTAGTTGAAATGGGATTTCATACCTTACAAAGTAATTCTTTAACAACTACTTTGGTAACCACTATAATATATGCATTTCTGTGAATTGCAATACCCTAAATAATGAGATCAGTGATAAATAGAGCAATCTGCATTTATTGTAGGATTGGGGACTGAAATGTTGAATTTATGTGAACTCCTAGGAGATGTTTTCCTCTGTTAATGATATTTCAATTTCCTCTGATGTAAGAGACTCTCAACTCAAGCTACTGTGCAGAATATGTGTATCTCTGGAGGCCTCTTTAAAATTTAGAGTTTTGTCACTCTCAATATGTGAGAAATAGAAGCAAATTTTAAGCTTACGGATTCATTATTTTTGGACCTGTCCTACCATGCCATATTCTATATGAAGAAATCAGTATTTATTTTCTTCTGAAAGGAGTTAATGTAAAAAATTTTAACAGCATCATGTGTCATATTATAGGACATATGGAGATTTTACATAACTGATAGTGCTTCTATAATAAATTCAATTTAACTTAAGTTAAAATATTGAAACTTTTAAAATATTTTAATGGTTTTAAATATTTTACTGTTTAATACATTAATATCTTAATTATGAATATATTATTATTTTTGGAATACATTTAAATTTGGATTTTGGAAACAAATACATTCTTTGTTCCAAATTTAAGAATGTAGCATTTTTTGGTATTTGATTATTAATTTAAAATTTTCTCCCCCACCCCCAAATACACAGAAATGTAAAAACATGTATTTGTTTGTAGTGGTCATTATTTTGTCTATCATAACATTTTAAAATTCAGGGATCTTAATTTGGATATTACAATCTACGACATCCTCTTATTTTCTAACTCAAAACTAGCTGAAAGATTTTAACCAGAGCCATAAATTATATGTATTATGGTGCCTTGCCCAGCTCCAGAGGATGTCCTTCCTATTGCTGTCAAAATAGATTTGTATGATAGTATGTATTGATTGTATGGCAATTATCTTGCATATGACAGTAAAATATTTTGAGGAAGTGTGTTTTTTTATCACACAGGCTCTTGGACTAGTAGCAAGACTGTTTCCAATCTGTGATTTGATAGGAAAATAATGCCACTGATCTGTGGTGTAATACCAAAAGTTAAGGCTCAATATCATGTGCTTCTTGGACGTCTGATGAAACTGGAGAGGTCTTGAATGGCCTAGCCACAAGTTCCCCTTCCCACTCTGCTCCCATGGATAATGTCCCCTAGTCAACAACTGTCCTTATTAGGAGGATCAGGTGCATTTCCTGCTCATTCATGAGAAGCAGGTTTTGGTTCTCTGCCAGCCCATGAATTTATTCAAACAAACCAATCCCTTCCTCTTACGGAACCACCCCACCCTCTTGACAATACAAAGCCTCATGCCACTTCTGGTTGTTCACTCTGTTCCTGAGTGAAATTCTCATGTGACCATGCATGGCATGCAGTGTTCTCCTCCCTGGGTTATGAATATATGCGACCAATAAGCTACTGTCAATCTCATCTGTCCAATGTCAATGTTAAGCGTTCAGCCCCCATAACTATAGGACAGGAATACTTCTTTCATCAAATGGGTGCAGAGGAGGTGAATAAAACAGCTCCCCTTTAATTTTACTCTTATACAAAGGCACTATAAATAATGATGGTAATAATAATAATATTAATTCATAAATTAACTGATTTATTTTTATATGGTAATTCACATCAAGGTTGGAGCTGTATGTGCCCTACCCCAGAAAAACATGTCCTTAAATTTGATCCATTTCTGTGGATGTGAAACATTGTAAAATAATCTTTTGATGAGGTTACTTCAGTTAAGGTGTGGCCCAGGATGGGTCTTAAACCTATTACTGCAGTCCTTCATAAGCAGAAGGAAATTCAGTCAGAAAGAGAAAAAGCCATAGAGAGAGAAGCCAGAAGCTGAAGTCTATGGAACTTGGAAGAGAATGGAGAGGCCAGAAAGGGACGCCATGTATCTTGCCATGTGACAAGCTAAGGCAGGTTGCTGTCAGTCAGCCCCAGAATGCCACAGTCTTCAGGAAGAAAGCATGACCTTGATGATACCTTGATTTGGACTTTCTCTTAGCCTCAAAACCATGAGCTAAAAATTTCCTACTCTTTAAGCCATCCCTTTGCTTGAGCAGCCTAGGAAACTAAAATGTTTTCCTTACCTTCATTCAATGACAATATGGAGGCTCCAAAGGCAACCATCAGTGCCTATATCAGATTGGGAATGAATTTGGGAAATGATAAATTCTATTATCTTTCCAATGATTGGGTGATTAAACAGGTGACAAATGAGAGCAATATGATTGAATATCATCATCTTTCTCATATTATCCTGCAAATTGAAGAACCCACTTAGGGGCAAGTGTTCTCCAGCACTTCAATTTGTCCCATTCTTGCTACACTGCAGAGGGTTAGACAGATTTGAGTTGTTGAAGATACAATCATTACTGCCTATTTTAATGGTGATGTTATAAGAAACATTTCGTTTCCTCAGCAATCCGTTTTGTCCTTTTTCTATTTTGGCTCACCTATACACATGCCAAAAGATCCTCACAGAAAAAAGATATAAATCTGAAATAAAAACAAAAAAACAACCCTATCAATACAGCATTACTCTTTCACAACTATTATATATTTTTCCTTCTATTTTAGTCCAACAGAGTAGACACACTCTATCTCCTCCAGTGTTCTGTCCACAGTTATCAGGGAAAACTTCCCCAGCAATGAGTTCCATGATGTTGAGTTCAAGAGACATGTTTACTTTTTGTCTTTTTTCCTTTCTTTAAAAATTTGAAACAGCACATATATTTTCATCATATTTAGTGTCTATATAAATCTGACTATTGTGATTAAAAACTAGCTATGTCTTCCTGAAATTCCTCACAGCTTTGGATCTAATGAAAACTTTTTCTTGAGTTGCTTATTGTGATGCTTATGTGTCAACTCAGCCAGATAATTGTGTCCAGGTATTTGGTCTTGCAAGCATTGGGCTAATTGTAATACAAGAGCATTTATGGACTTCAATTACCAGTGAGTTTACTACATGGATGGCTGATTACATCTGCATCAATCAGGGAGATTGCATCAGCAATGGGTGACGCTTTTATTCAATCGTTGAATGCCTTAAACGGGGAATTTATTTCAACATTCAGAGAGAATTTCCCAACTCGTCTTTGGACAGCCAACTGCTCCCAGAAACTCATCAAGTAGCTTTCATTGGGCTTTCATTGGAGCCCCTGGTTTGCAGTCTGCCTGAGGAACCTGGACTTATGTATCTGCACGGTTGCGGGTGAGACTCATAAAATCTCATATTATTGACAGATATCGCCTGTTGATTCTGTTTCCTGAGAGAACCCTGACTAATACACTTATTATCTGTCTGAACACTCTCAAACCAGTTAGTGGAAATTTCTTTCTTCACTAACCCCTTAAAATTTAGCATTCCCATGGCTCTGTAAAACGTCAATTCCCTTCTGACTTTTCTGGCTTTCCAGATACTCTCATCCACTTCCATAATTTTAACAATCACCTTTATGATGATGCTTACTTAATCTGTCTCTCAAAATGAATTACTTCATGTGTTTTAGATTTAAAAAGCCCAGGGGACATCTGTATTTCAGTAAAGAGAATGAGGAAAAGGCTGAGGAGGAGGAAGTGAAGGAACAATAACTAAACTTTGTTAACAAGTAAAGTTTTAATGTTTAGTCTAACATGCATTATCATATTTATTCCTTGCAAAAATCCTTGATTCAAATACAAATATTATTAATTTAAATCCTGTATATGAAGAAACTAAGACTTAGTAGTTCAAGTAATTTTTCAAGGTCGTATAGCCAATAAAGAACAAAAAAAAATAATTAGAACCCATGTTTTTATAAAACCTAAGCCAATATTCTAGTCTATACGCTACAGGTTCTTCCACAGGTATCTAATAGTCAGCTCCAAACTATTTCTACCTTCTATCCTTGCATTTTCTATTCCTGTATATGTTCATTTTATTTATGACATCTGAATCTACTCATGTACACATCTTGGCATTATTCCATAGATACGATGACTTGCCTTTGCCAATCATCCCCATTTTAGCTCCCTCTGTTCCCTAAATGTGTTCCAAATTGCAAAAACACAGGACAGTTCATATCTCCTCAGGGTTACCGTGGCATTATATGCCTCACTGACCTTGCTCATTATTTGCCCTTTGCCCCAATTCACCCACCCCTTCTCTTTATGAAACTCATTTATACTCATCCCTTATGACTCAGTTTAAACATTCTACACTCCATATACTGTTTCCTGAATCCAGGTACCAAGGGGTACCATTCCCTTGTAGTTAGAATGTATTTGTTTAGTTATTAAGATAAATTTCTAGAAAATAGTCATAAAGTATCTTTAGGAAAGATTGCTTTTTAAAATATATTTTTATTAGAGAAGTTGTCAACTTACAAATCAATCATGCACATTTGTGGAATTCCTATACAACAACTCTCCACCAACACACTATATTTGGAATATTTGTTACAAATTATGAGATAATATCTTCAGACTATTACCACTAAGTATGGTCCATAACGTACATTTGGCATATATTTTTCCATACCCTCCTACTATTAACACAGTACATCTCTGGCATTGATGCAAGAATATTATAGTATTGCTGTTGATTATAGTCCATAGGTTACATTAATTCTAATTTTCCCATGTTTCTTCACATTTTTACCACCTTGCAATAGTAATATACATTTGTTCTAGTTCATAGAAGGGCATTCGTGTATTTGTACTATTAACCACAATTTTTTTTTTTTTTTTTTTTTTTTTTGTGGTACCAGGGCGAGGGATTGAGCCCAGGACCTCGTATATGGGAAGCTGGTACTCAACCACTGAACCACATTGACTTCCCTGAGTTGTTTTTTTCATTTGCCTACCTGTTGTTTGTTTTTTTGTTTTGTTTTTAGGAGGCGCTGGGAACTGAACCCGGGTCCTCCCATGTGGAAAGCAGGCATTCAACTGCTTGAGCTATGTCAGCTTTCCCACAATTCTTATCCACCTCTTGGTTCACTATGTTATTCAATCCTTGGGTTATTCTCTAGTTCCCTGTCAGATGACATTTACATCCCTAGACAACCTTTTCCGGCCAAAATCCCATTTATACACCAGCTGTGTTAGTTCTACTCACTATAATATGTTACCATCAACTCTATCCATTTCTACACGTTTACAAATCAAGTTAATTAAAACTTCTACATTCATTAAGCATTAGTACACCTTCCCAGCCCTCCTTTTATCTCCTAATAACCTACACTCTAGATTTTAACTCCATGCATTTATTCTTCATATTTAGTTCATATTTTTAAGACTATGCAATATTTATCCTTTTGTGTCTGGTTTATTTCACTTAACATAATGTCTTCAAGGTTCATCCATGATATCATATGTGTCCCAATTTCATTTCTTACAGCAGCAGAGAATTCTGTTATATGTATGTACCACATTTTGTTTATCCATTCATCAGTTGATGGACACTTGGATTGTTTCCATCTTTTGGCAATTGTGAATAATGCCGTTATGAATATATGTATATGAATATATGTATATATGTTTGTGACACAGTTTTCAGTTTTCCTGAATATATTCCTAATAGAGGAATTGCTGGATCATATGGTAGTTCTATATGTAGCTTCCTGAGGAACTGCCAAACATTCTTCCATAAAGGCTGCACCATTTACATTTCTACCAACAGTCAAAGACTGTTCCTATTTCTCCACATCCTCTCCAGCACTTATCTGCTTTTTAATAATGGCCATTTTATGCAGTGTGAGATGATATCTCATTGTCATTTTGATTTCCATTTCCCTAACTAGTGATATTGAACATTTCTTCATTGGCTTTTTGGCTATTTGTATTTCCCCTTTGGAGAAATGTCCGTTAAAGTCTTTGGCCCATTTTTAATAGGATTGCTTGCTCTTTTATTGTTGAGTTGTACGATCTCTTTATATAGAATGGAAATCAAAATCTTATCAGATACGTGGTTTCCAAATATTTTCTCCCATTGGGTGGGCTTTTCACCTTCTTGGCAAAGCCCTTTGAATCACAAAAGTGTTTAAGTTTGAGAAGGTCCCATTTAGCAATGTTTTCTTTCGTTGTCCATGCTTTAGGTGTAAGGTTTAAAAATCCACTACCTACTATCTGGTCTTGAAGATGTTCCCCTACATTTTCTTCTATGAGCTTTATGGTTCTAATTTTTATATTAGGTCTTTGATCCAGTTTGAGTTAATTTTTGTTTATGGTGTGAGATAGGGGTCCTCTTTCTTTCTTTTTGATATGGATATTCAGTTCTCCCAGCTCAATTTGTTGAATAGACTGTTCTGCCCCAGCGGGGAGGGCTTGACAGCCATGTCAAAAATCACTTGACCATAGATGTGAGGGTCTATTTCTGAACCATCAATTCAGTTCCATTGGTATATATGTCTACATTTATGCCAGTACCATGCTGTTTTATACCACTGTAGCTAGGTAATATGATTTAAAGTCCTTAAGTGTGAGTTGTCCAACTTTGCTCTTCCTTATTAAAATGTTTATGACTATTCAGGGACCTTTACCTTTCAAATAAATTTGATAATTGTCTTTTCCATTTCTTTAAAAAATGCAGGTGGACTTTTTATCAGGATTGCATTGAACCTGTATATCAATTTGGGTAGAATTGACATCTTAATGATATTTAATCTTCCAACTCATGAACACAGAATATTCTTCCATTTATTTAAGTGGTTTTAAAATTTCTTTTAGCAATGCTTTATAGTTTTCTGAGTACAAGTGTTTTGCATCCTTGGTTAGGTTCATTCTCAAATATTTGATTACTTTAGTCACTATTGTAAATGGATTTTCCCCCTGATTTCATCCTTAGATTGTGCATTACTAGAGTACAGAAACATTACTATTTTTTGCATATTAATCTTGCCCTGCCATTCTGCTGAAATCATTTATTAGCTCTAGCAACTTTGTTTCAGATTTTCAGGACTTTCTAGGTATAAGATCATATCATGAGTGAATAGTGGAAGTTTTACTTCTTCCTTTCCAATTTGGATGCATTTTATTTCTTTTTCTTGCCTGATTGCTCTAGCTAGAACCTCTAGCACAAAACTGAATAACAGGAGGGACAGTGGACATCCTATTCTTGTTCCCAATCTAAATGGGAAAACTTTCAATCTTTCACCATTGACTACAATGTTAGCTGTGAGTTTCATATATGACCTTTATTGTGTTGAAAAGGTTTCCTTCAATTCCTTTCTTTTTAAGTATTTTTTACCAAGAAAGGATGCTGTATTTTGTCAAATGTCTTTTCTGTGTCAATCAATAGGATCATGTGATTTTTCTTCTTTATTAATGTGGTGTATTATGCTGATTTATTTTCTTGTGTTGAACCATCCTTCCACACTGGGTATAAAACCCACTTGATCATGATGAATAATTCTTTTAATGTGTTGTTGGATTTGATTAGAAAGGATTTTGTTTAGGATTTTTGCATTCACATTCATTAGATAAATGGGTTTGTGATTTTTTTGGTAATATCTTTATCTGACTTTGGTATCGGGGTGATATTGGCTTCATCATATGAGTTTGGTAGTGTTCCTGCTTGTTCAATTTTTTGGAAGAGGCTGAATATGATTGGTATTCAATCTTCTTTGAATACTTCGTGAAACTCACTAGTAAAACCATCTGGTCCTGGACTTTTCACTTTGAGAAGTGGCTTGATGACTGTTTTAATCTCTTTGCTTGTGATTGGCTTGTTGAGGTCATCTATTTCTCTTAGGATCAGTGTAGGTTGTTCATATGTTCCTAGAAATTTTTCCATTTCATCTACATTTTCTAGTTTGTTGGTGTACAGTTGTTGATAGTTATCTTCTTATGGTGTCTTTTATTTTTGTGTGGTCAATAGTAAAGTTCCCATTTTCAGTTTTTATTTTATATTTTCATCTCTCTTTTTTTCTGTCAGTCTTGCTAAGGGTTTGTTGATTTTGTTAAACTTCTTGAAGAGCCAACTTTTGGTTTTGTTAATTCTCACTACCACTTTTTGTTCTCAATTTCATCTATTTCTGCTCTGATCTTTTTTATTTCATTCCTTATGCTTGCTTTAGGATTAGTGTGCTGTTATTTTTCTGGTTCCTCCAGCTCTGTAGTTAGGTCATTGATTTTAGCTTTTTCTTCTTTTTTAATGTAAGCATTAAGGGCTATAAATTCCCTCTCAGCACTGCTGCATGCCATAGGTTCTGATATTTTGTGCTCTCATTTTCATTCATCTTGAAAAATTTATTGATTTCTATAGAAAATTTTTCTTTGACCCACTGATTATTTAAGAACGTGTTGTTTAATTGACATATGTTTGTGAATTTTCCCTTTTTCTGCCTGTTGTTTCCAGCTTTATTCCATTATGATGAGAAAAAGTGCTTTGCATAATTTCAATCCTATTGGGGGGGGGCAGGGAGAATCTACAGATGTCCAGGTATCCAGTTTGTGCAGGCTGAATGCACCTGCAGTAGGCCAGAGAGGCTGAAGAAACACTAATCCCATCCTATCCTATGGTGGGGATCAGGGATGGAATTGAAGTTGCTCAATAAACCAGTCTGTTCAGACTGAAAGTACCTGTAGTTCCCCATAGAGCCTAGGAAACACTGCTCCACTCTTGTCCTTTCGGGGGTGGGGGTTGGAGACATGGGTGCCCAACAGTCTAGTTTGTGCAGGCCAAAAGCTCCTGCAGTTGCCCAGAGAGGCTGAGGAAACACCAGCCCCTTCCTAGCTTATGGTGCTTGGTGGGAGTGGAGCCCTAGTCACGCAACAACCAGTCCAGGCAGGCTGAAAGCAGTTGCCCAAAGAGGCTAAGGAAACACAGCTCCCCTCCAATCCTACTGGGGGGCAAGGATGGAGCTGCTAGTGTCTGAGTACCCAGTCTTTATGGGCTGAAAGTACCTGCAGTTGCTCAGAGAGAATGAAGAAACAACAGCACCAGCACCCCTCCTATCCTATGTGTGTATGTGGGGGGGCAGGGATGGAATCCAAGATGCTCAACAAATCAGTCTATGTGAGCCAAAAGCACTTGCAGTTGCCCACAGAGGCTGGGGGAACATAGGTTCCCTCCTATTCTATTGAGGCTGGGCATGGAACCCCAGGTTTCTGACTATCCAGTCTGTGCCAGTTGAAATTGCCTGAAGTTGCTGGGAGAGGCTGGTCCAGGTCCTACTAGTTTCTTCCCTGCTGGAGGTGGGGCTAGGCCCTGGGCTAGGGTTGTATTCTGATGTGGGTAGGAAGAAGCCGGTTCCTACTTCACTGTGATTTTCAATCAGCCCCACTTTTTTCTCATGCTGGGAATGGAGTTAAAATGGAGCATACTAGCCTCTTTCCAACTCGGGCATGTTCAAACTTTAGCTGTTCTTAGGATTGGGCTTTAGCTGGCCAAATTTACTACTCAGTAGCTGAAGTCAGTGTTTGACTGTCTCTTCCTCCCCCATTTTTGGGAAATGGAGCATCCAACACCAGCCATGGAATAGCTCCTGAGGGGCTTGCACTGCCAGTGGAGAATGGACAGTGGCCTCCACAGCATGGAGTGCTCTACTCACAGATCTTCACTGCAGATGGGCAGTATTCTCTTTCTATTTTTCAAAGATGTTGCAGGATGCTCTTCTGGTCTCCTACCTCCCCGCTCCTCCCCGCCCCACCCCCCCAACAGGTGATGTAGATAGCTCTGGCTGATTATTAACTGCCCTCTAGGATGAGCTGAATTTTGGAGCTCCTTACTCTGCTGCCATCTTGCCCCACAATTTACTTTCAGGAAACATTATTTTTAACTAATTTGCATGAAGTCTTAGGAACTGGCCTGACTAAATTTTAGAATATGAGTAAATGTTCCTCTTCGTGTATTCCCTCATAGTCCTCTAACTTGTACATGATTAGTTGCCTACCCAACTGCAATTTGTACCTTCTCTTCCTTTCTAACAGATCCCACATCACTTTTATATATTCAGTTGAGTTAAGCAATGGACCTGAGAGAATTCTGCTGAGGATAACTGGGAAAGATTATATTCCTCAGTAAAAGGAGAGAAAAACACAAGGAACCCCCACTTTTCCCAAATGCTTCCCAATAAAATTGTCTTGTTGTATAATGTATAACCCCTCAGAAAAATTCCTTTTTTTATATTTCTTCTCAATCTCCACCTTCATCTCTAATTATTTCCATATTTTGAATTTCTTAGGCCACTTAATCGTCTGCATCTCCCAGAAGTCATGAATCAAGAGATTTTATATTTTAAGAATAATATATACTAGCAATTTTATTATATAAAATATATGAGCCAGTTTAAAGTTCTATTTTTTGCCACATACTTTTGAATTTTTTTTCACTCAAAAGCTTGAATTTGGAAGAAAATAATGTCCTTGATTCAGTACACACCTCTGGTGCATTCATCTGTGTTATGCTATAGGCTCAGTTCTTTGTTAACTAAATGTAACTTTTTTACTATTAAGACTTATCAGCATTTATCAGATGAAATTCTATAATCACTTTAATATTAAGTTTTATGGCTTTCAAATCAGAGTTAGAGATGCACCGGCTCTTTCAAATATGTAATGCACTGTAATGTAATCATCTATGATATGAGTTTTCAACTTTTAGAGAGTCTCAATTTCTAAAAAAGACACACAGAAACATAGGTAGCTACCTGTGATGAATACTAATACATCTTATTCACTCCTTTTAGTTTCAGAGGAAAAAAAAATCTTTGAGTTTGTCCTATGTTCCATGCTTTTCTGATCCTTTACTATGGGGCCTCAAATTCCTTGAGTATCCATAGAAGGTCTGAATTGATGGATAATTCTGGTGAAATTATGTCTTTTGCTACATTCTCTTGACAGATGTGATAATGACTCTTCTTTTCAGTTCTCCACAGCAAAAGAGAAACAGAAGTGGAGTCATTCCTTGTTTACAGTCAAGAAGACTGCTTACCTTCTGTCTTCCTTTACCCTATTGTCTGAAAATTCCACCTTTCCTAACTCATCGATAATACTCGAGGATTGCATTAAATGGAATTATAGCTACGTTTGTTGCTATAGTGAAGTAAAACTATCATCATTTAAAGCCTTCGTGAGGCTTGCAAATTTAAATGTGGTACTATATTAGTCAGTTTCAGCACAGGGTTATCTATGATCCCTGTCTTCTTAAAGTATAAGAATACTAGAAAACAATAACAAACAAGAGAGATATTAAGACCATATGAATAAATAAACAAATAAGGAGCCAGAGGAATTGTTGTAGAGAAGAAAAGAAGATCTATCTCCTAATTAGTCATTATGTTAACAAGGAAATGGGAAAATCAGTGTGTAAAACATCATACTTTTAGAACACATTCAACAATATTTTACGATAGTTCTTAAAATGCTTTCTGGTGCTAGGTAATTTTTCTCCAAGGTAGTAGCAACTATTTTCAAAAAAGCTATAATATTCTTCATAAGTTTCTCCATAGAATCATGTTTTTGGATTCTGAATTAAATCTTTGAGCAAATGGGACTGTTCTCTTTCAAATTTGTGTTCATATCACATATGACTAAGTGGTATGATCAGGTTCTCTTGTAGCAGGTAAAACATGTTTCTTAAAATAGAGTTTTTCCAACTTATTTCACTGAACTGAGCTCAAACAGAAAAATGTACTATGTTCTCCATGAAAGATTTTTTAATAATTTTTAATAAGATTCTGAGGGCTGTATTTGGTTGGTAGATATGCTAAGTAGAAGAAAAATACCAAGTTGAAATGTAACAACTGCCACACAATTCATCTTTATGTACAGTAACCTTTTCTTAAAAAAAGGGGGGGGGGAGCTGATTCTAAAAGCAGGTAATTGAATAATCCTCCCAACACCCTCCCAAGGAGCTGGGATCCTTCATTTTTAGGAGTCAGAAATATATAAATGCTGGGAATTACTGCTAATGGGAGCCAATGGATGATAGACAGTATTACTGAAAATGAATTATACTATAAAGGAGGTCACTTCCTATTGTAGAGTGACACTAATATTATATAGTCACTAAGCAATTGTGAAGGATCTCAAATAGACCTTTAGATGCTAAAAATGTAAAACTTGAAATAAAATTCTAGAACGGTTATCATGTTATTTTAAAAATGAACTTTATTTGTGAAAATGCTGCCCAATGTTTGTTCTTGGAAGCCAGTCATTTCTTAGCTCCTGGAGCCTAATGAAATGTAAAGGTATCTGCTGAACCTGTTTGTCTTAACAAATCAATGCAAAGTACAGAAACTAAAAGCAGCTTCATAGCATTTTAAAAAGTAAAATAAACAAATAACAGATATGGAGAATGTGTGATTTAAAAGGAGAGAAAAGATTATTCAAGACAGGGAAGATGCCTGGCAAAATTGTATAGTTATATTTTCCATATTGAATATTTGTGAAGTGGGAGCAAAATGAAGTAGAGAAAGGAGAAGAAAGTGAATTATGAACCTCTGTCATTTATTGTCAAAATAAAATTAGGCAATCAAGCTAACACATGGTTATAAAATGTAAATAAATGGTATTTGTATGGAATGTTTACTGAATTCAAATTTTCTACTTTCCCTATGCATCATTTCCTTTCAAAGGCATATCTATCAGACCCCACCCCAAAACTTTTAATGTAAGCTACCTTAATCTCACAAAATTTGAAAACTGCTGACATTGTTCAATTCTTGTTTTGCATTTATCATAATTTTTGGTGTTTTTTTTTTTAAGCAGCTCCAGTTCAAAAGGAGGTGTTCAACTCTGTATTCATGAAACTTGTGAAAAGCAGTAGATACCAAACTTAAATTCCTGATAGATAAACTAGGTCTCTATAAAAGATTTTGGGTGTAGTTATTGATCAGACATGCATTTGATAATGTACTGTAAAGACTATATCTACAATGAAAGGAGACTCCCTTCTTAATGATCCTTTTAGGTAGGTGTGGCAGTTTGATATTATTGATGAATTCCAAAAATACTATGTAAACTGGTCCGTTCCTCAGGCTAGTGATACCCTTCGATGGTATTGAATTCAGAGGTTTCACTTTTACTTGATTAAATTATGACTAGGGCTTTGATTGGGCCATGTCACTAGGCCATGTCCCCTTTGCGCGGGGACTCACAGAGAAAAGGACAAGTCAGAAGAGAAAGTTAGAGTTTTGATGTTGGAGTCTTGGATGCTGGAGCCTTGGGAAGTAAATACACAGGAGAAGAATAGAGAGGAATAGAGACAGCTGCATAGACACGGCAGAGGCCCCAGGAAGAGAGAGAGCCTGGTAGTCTACAGCTGACCTTGTAGAGAGACCAAAGCATCTCAGCCAGGAAAGGAATGAACCCCGGCAGATTGACGAGATTTATCCCAGCCTACACCTGATATTGGAAGATGCTGGGACCATGAAGCCTTAAGAAGAAGAGGAAACCTGAACCTTGCAGATGTCAGCAGCCATCTTGCTCCAACACGTGGCAAAAGATTTTGGTGAGGGAAGTAACTTATCCTTTATGGGCTGGTAGCTGTAAGCTTCTACCCTAAATAAATCCCTTTATAAAAGCCAACAGATTTCTAGTATTTTGCATCAGCACCCCTTTGGCTGACTAATACAGTAGGTAAACATGAATACTTCTTCAAAAGACATGCATGGCTTCAGGAAACACAGCCATGAGGTTATGATGGAGGAGGGCATTCAGGAATGTGTAAGATTAAAAGAACCTACCTTGGGAAACGGATGTGGCTCAAGAGGTTCAGCGTCTGTCTACCATATGGAGGGACCAGGGTTCTATCCCCAGACCTTCGGGTAAAAAAAAAAAAAAAAAAGAACCTACCCTGAAACCAGTGGTCTGTAATTACTCTGTCCAGATCATCTTCAAATCCAAGGTGTTCAAATATTTTCATTAATCTACAACAAAAGTAATCACTTCAACTATTTCCCTCTTTCTCTCTTACATGTTTTCCTCTCTGTGTATAAATTCAATAAAAATTTAAAGATGTCATTACATTTCAATTGTCCTTTTTCCATTTTCCTTTCATTTCTTCATATTCCCTTTCAACCTCCATATCATTTCTCTTTAACAGCAAAAGTCTAGGAAAATTATCTGTACTCACTCTCTCTACTTTCCCTCCACATTTCTTCCTCTGATTGTTCTCTTTTCTCTCCAGAATTCAACTTAGACTGCTTTTGTTAAGGTAAACAATTATCTCTAGTTCTCAGTCCTCATCCTGTTTGAACTATCAGCAACATCTGATACCCACTGCACTGATGCAGTGTCTTCCCCTGGCTTCTAAGATATCAAAGATTTTTTATTTCCTCCTAACTGTCTGATTGCTCCCTCTTAGTCTTATTTGCTGGTTATTTTTCATCTATCCAAAAAAACAAATGCATGAATCCCAAGACCCCAATCTTTTGACCTATTCTGTTCTTTCTTTAAGATTCATCCCTTTGAAGTTCTCATCCAGTTCCTTGGCTCCAAATAACATCTATGTATTAACTACTCCTATCCTAGATTTTGTATCTCAATTGTGTCTCATATATCCAAATGCCCCCAATCTCCCCACTTCAATAACTAAGGCATTTCAAACTTAACATGCCAAAAATCAAACACCTACTCTTCCTTCCAAAATAGGTTGGTTTAATTTCTCAGTCTTCCCCTGTTTATTCAATGAGAGCTCCATGTTTCCAGATGCTCATCTTCAGTCAATCCTGCTTCTTTCTTCCTTACAATCTTTGTCAAATTGATCAGAAAAGATCTCATAAGTATATTTAAAATATATATCTGCAATCACATAATTTTTCACCATTCTGATGCTACCACACTGTACTAAAATACTATTATTTATCTGCATTACCACAATAATTTCTCTACTTCCACCACTGCATCCCTGAGATCCTTTTCTCATCTCAGCAGCCAGAGCGACATTTTTACAATATAAGTCAAATCATGGTACTCTTCTATTCAAAATGTTCCAGTGGTTTTCCTTCTCACTCAGCAAACACCAAACTCCTGTGACTGAATGGAAGTCTACAAGATCTGGTCCTGTTATAGCTGTAAATTATTCTCTTACTACTTTCCCCATCACACACTACATTATGGCTACAAGAGCCTGCTTATTTTTCCTTGAATATGTAAGACAGGCTGGTGGCCTCTGCACAGGCGATTCCTCCTTCACCAATGTCCACTTACTTTGCATTTTTGCTTCCTTGATTTTCTTACTCAAATATCATCTCCTGTTCGGTTTCTTTGAGTATATTATATAAAATAACACCCCTCCTATTTTCAGCACTTCCCATAATCTTCTTCCCTGCTTAATTTTTCTCCATTAGGCTTTCCGCCTTTTGACATAATCTGTATGCACTTTTCCCCTCAGTTATTTATTTCACCACTAGAATAGATGTGCCACGAGCATAGGGATTATACTTCTAAATTTAAGACATTTTATGTATTTCTAGATATGCTTTAAATTTTAATTTTCATACATTATAGAAACATGACTATATACTCCTTAATTGCTTCAGACTAAACTTATATATCTACTATAATTCTAATTATCTCATAACAGTATTAATTTAGATAATCAAATTGTTTGAACAGTACAATGTGAACAAAGGAATGCAATATTAATTTTTACAAAAATAAACTTGTTTATTTTTATAATAATAAAATATTTGATGCGGGCCAAATTCATATCACTATGTATAACAGACTGTCTTCTCATAGTGAAATTACAGCTTAGAACGAAAATTTGGTACTGTCCTCGCTTCTGTTTAAAGTGAAAGTCTAGATTTCATTTTACCCACCGGGTTTCTTTTGAAGGGAAACTCAAAACTGTTTTGAAATTGTTTAATTCAAAATTCATCAAACTGTATTTGAAATGATTGTATCCTCAGCACATGGAACTATGCTTTGCACATAGTAGGTACTAAATGGAAATGAATGAGTGAATGAATGAATGAATGAAATAATGTTGCTAAATGTGAAGTATTTTTGTTCAGAGAGAATATTTTATTAAGAATTTGAAGTTACATAAAACAAAAGAGGTAAATGCAAAAATAATTCTAAGATATCTAATGGGAAGTGATTATTTGTCTTACACTCATTGTTGGAGCCCTGTTTTACCTGTACAGTACTATGATCAAATCTTGGAACATTTTATCTCACACATTGGTAATTTTACACTCTGACTAGTTTATCATATTGATGTAAAATTTGGCAGATAATTAGTAATATGTTTATATAATGGCATCTACTATTTACAGCATACCTACTATAAGTCATGAATTGTATCAGACACCTTGCATGGACCACTTCAACATTTCTCATTCCAAACTCTTACTCCAGCCACTACTGCAGCAACCAATTCCAGGCAGGATTTTCATGGATTGCCTTGAGTAATCTATCTGTGTTCATGCATGTACAACTTTTTGATGTGAGGGAGTTAACGATATGATCGCCTATGATCAGATGGGAATTAGAACTGATAAACATGTGGTTCATTCTTTTGTCTCCTAGGCAGTTAGCTCTGAGGTACATTTAATAAGGTTTTTCACAATGTACTGGTGGAATCAAACATCAGTGATCCATAGCAGCAGTGAACTCAGAAATGCACTCTTATATTGGCTGTCTGCCTTGTTTCGTGTCCCCCTTGCATTTCTGTTTCCCGCATGTAAGACTACATTTCAGCTTCTTGTTTAGAAGGAGCTCAAACTAAATCTGGAACTCATTAAAGATTTGTAAGTGCTTTTGGTTTATTTCAGTGTAAAACTCTATCATAAGGTATTATTACCTACATTTTACAAAAGAAGAAAATTAGGCTTATCTAAGTAGTTTTTGTTGGCAAGATGGAAGAGTCAGAATTGAAATCATTTTTGTGTGACTCCAAATCCATGGTCTTTCTAACAGGTAGAAAGAACTAAACTATTGCATGAATAGGACTCCTGAATTCATGATGCTTTTTGATTTAAAAAGAAAAATATACAGGGGATATACGCATAAGGATTAGGATTACAGGAAAATTCATAGGGAAAACTTTATATAGTTGGCCCATAAATTTGTATTTTGTGCCATAACAAAAATGTGAGGTCTTTCTTATATTAATATGTGCATGTATGATATATATTTTCTGTTTGCTTTATCCTTCTCCACCTTGAAATATGCCTCTCTCTGGAGACTGGCCTTTATGGATTAGACAAGCAAGCTCACTTGCTATCTCATTGCAGGTATTTTCAGCCAATGGAAGGTATTGGCAGTAAAACACAGGGTGGGAAAAGTGTGTGACCAGGATACACATTTGTTAGGTCTACTCACTGGCTCCTAGGAAATGTCAAAACTCCTGTAGGTAGTTCTCTATGGCATGTGGGAAATCCTTCTCTCTCTCTCTCATTCAGGTTCACTGGCCCTGTCTTTGATGGTTTCCCTTAAAATAAAGATCCACAACTTTATACTTAGCTACGTTATTAAACTCTTCTTAATTACCCCATTTTTGAGTGTGCCATCTGTATCCTGCTGGGATTCTGACTGATATGGAAGACAACAAAAATCATTAAATATATGTAGATATTCTTAAGCCAGAAATGATAGAAAGTAATTGGAGACAGATTGTCCACTGAGGGAAATACAGTCATTATTAAGGGAAATTGGTAGTTATATTTCAAAAAGGAGGAAATGAAATAAGTGCATTATTTATGGGCCAGAGAGAACCCTTGAATATTTGTGAAAAGTGGAAAGATTTATAAACTAATTAACTAAAAGTCTTTGCTATGCAAATTTTATAAAATAAATGAACGGCTCATCTTTCAATGGTGTTGGTCATCAAACTGACAGAACATTCAGTATGGTGGCTACCATACTTTACAAAATGTCAACCAGGACCTGCACAGTATATTGATTTTAAAATTGGTGCATCGGTGTGATCTGTCAAAGGCGTTGTCATAGGCATTGACATGAAGATGTTTACTCTAAGTTGTATTGTTTGGAACTTGAAATCATTTCTATAGAAAAAGCATTCTTCCTACTGCATGTGGGTTTGCTTTAAACGGATTTCATTCTACTTAGGCTGTCATATAAAATTGGAATTTAAAGTTAAATTTTATGGATATGAAACCATGAAATCTAATCTTAATAAAGAAAATTTCAGAAACTGCTTCAGGACTAGAGATTTATATAGCTGTAGAATAGAAGATTAATGGAGTAGAAAGTATGAAGTACAGCTTACTGCATTCTCTTTATAGACATAGGGTTCGGTCTCCTATTACCACACAATTTTGTAATAACTCTCTTTACATTTCCCTTCTTATGTAACTTTCACTTTAAAATGGTAACTGTTTCCGTTTTTTTTTTTTTTTTTCCCTTTAGTGACAAATAACTCTTTATAAAACATTAATAACTGGTACAAATTTCAAAATGTGAGCCTTTTCCTTTCCTCTCCCAATTCATATTAGAAAGATGCCTTGCTCACAGGGAGATAGGCAGTCTCATGTTGACATTCAGACAAGTATTTTTCACATTATTTTACTTTAATATGAGTCCAGCATGCATTCTTGTAAACATAACCAGAGCAATGCAATAGATTGAAGGGTATGTCTACCACTCATGTTATGTGAGCCTCCTTAAAAACGTGTCACGACCGTAACGAGTTATCCTGTTTTGCACTATGACTCTTCTTTTTTAGTAGTTCATAAAGATAATTTAAAACTAAATGTTCCTTCTAGATATTATAGCTTCTGTAAAAAAGATTCTGTATTGGAAATTAAAACAAGCAACACATGTATAGAAAAAATACACAGAATGATATACTTGAAAGCGAAAGCATGTATTATTTCCACCAAAGATAAGAAAGAATATTGCCAGTACCCCAAAGGCCATTCATGTCTCTTCCACATATTATTCCCTCTCCTCTCCTAAGATGTTGCAGTTATTCTTATTTTTACACTAACCAAACTCTCCTTCTCTTGTTTATTTTACTCTCTAAACATGCATCTGTATTTAATACAGTTTTTTGACTACTTTTTATTTTGGTAACATATATAGATGGAATCATACAGGATATATATCAGAATATGGTTCTTTTTTTTTGGTTGCTTAATAGAATTTTGTTAGATTCATGCATGGCATTGCACATAGATATTAGTGTGCTCATTTTCACAGCTGTATATTTCAGTATTTGCCTATATCATATTTGTTGGTGCATAATGCCAGCTTTTCTTCCAAAATGGTAGTCATCAGCAGTATAAGAAAGTTCCCATTTCACTGCATGGTCATGGGTTAGAGTTTACAAATGACACAAACTTGCATATGATTTGGCAAGTGGAAGTAAGACAGAAACTACTATTTAAAAAAAAAAATAATCATAACAGCTTTTCCAGTTGTCCAGGCATAGCCTTTCTGTCCTCACTGTCCCAGCTCATCCCACATTTGAGTAAGCTATTATTCCTATATTAGCTTCCTAAATCCTTTTTAAAAGAATATTTGGTTCCATATACTAACAAAGATGGTAGATATGTAAAAGGGGGGAAACAGAACAATTATATAGAATAATGAAAAAACCAACAAAATTTTTTGGCTATTTAGACAGGGATGAATTAAAGAAAGGGGTTTTTTTGTTACCAATGATTCTTGGCCATCAAGCCTGAGTAATTGAGAATATGATGGTATCATAAATCATACAGAGAAGTTAGGAGGCAATGTGTGCTGTGAGGATAACATGTTCAGATTGAACATTTTGAAGAATGTTAAATAATAACAGGCCAAGCAGAGAAAATGAGCAATAAATATTTAAACTATGGAACTTTACAGAAAGCAGACATAAAGAAATGGGTTTGGAGATCACTTTGAAGGAAGCAATGTTTCTTCTAGTGATCACTACCCTATGGTAGTGATCCTACATATCCAGAATATATACACATATTTGTATAAGCCAACATCAGATATGATAGCCATTGTTATTTTTTGCAGTCCCCATAGTCATGCAATTTCATACGTGGTTTGCAGTACTCATGTGACATCAATATGTATCACATATCTGTGCTATCTCAAACCATAGATTGTCAAGTAGATACAATGCATTAAATGCCATTACATCCCTAGTAGTATCTAGCACATAGTTAATATTTTAAATATATATTTTTTTAATTAAAGAAGAAAGCAATAAATGAATAAGTGAGACATAGATAAATAAGTATAGTGGCATAATTGTTGTATGTGTAACTGCATAAAAACTATTTGTATTTTAATTTTTTCCTGATACATTACTTCAAAATAGAAATTTTGTCAATTTTTACTTGTACCTCTTCACATCATTCAGATGGTCATTGCTCAGTAGTCTATAATTTTATTTTATTATACATAAACTGTCCCATAGAAAATTTCTGTTCACTTTAGTGTATCCCTATGCAAGTTTCTATCATAAATTATTAACAAATTTGCCTTTTTATAATGACAATTTTTCCCTTTGCAAAATCAGTAGCATTTCCTTCTCTCCAAAAGTTATATGCCTTGGTCTAGGGAAAAGCACCCCCTTTGTCCCAGAAGAATTAAGGAGTAATAGATAACTATTCCAAGGAACATAGCAGTGCTTCTGTATTCAAATATCATTACATTTTTTAAGGATACAGATTTCCCAGAGGAATTAAATTTCTATATAAATCTTTCCAATTTATACAGAGAAAAGTGTGAATCAGGAGTCAAGGCAGAGTCCTTTGCCCATTAGAACTTAAGGTCAAAGGAAAAGTACCATCTAAAGAGTCAGGTCAACTGAATTGTCCTGGGGATAAGGAGATAAAAGTCACCAGTGACACCTGGTGATGAGAGGCAGAACAAATATTCTCACACACGATCAGACTATTTTGGACAATTCTATCGTAAACAGAGTCCTGCCTAGTCAAGAACTTTAATCCCTCAGCCCTCTATTTACTCTTTTCCTATCTTCTGCCTCAATCTGGATCCAGCTGACGAGAGTTCAGCACCTTTTCCTTAATTTGTAGTTAGTACTGCTGTAGACTATTTGAATTCTCAAATTGTTGTCATATTCTGTAGTAAACAGACATTATCAAAATAATTAAAATTTTCCTTTTCTTAGTGCATCATAATTCACAAATATTCCTATCAACATTATCTTTTAAGTTTAAAAATAACTTGATGACCTAGGTATTATTATGCGCTTTTGAAATGCAGGAAATTGAAGAAGGCAAAGATTATAACCAATAAATTATAGAATGGAAACTTAATCCCAGGGCTTGAACTCCATACCTCATGAACTTTCCACTAGCCACTGTCACTGGGAAGGCAGAAACCGAAAGAAATTGGGACATGCGCTGCAGTAGGCCAAGGCTGATTATATCTTCTCATTCATGTCTGTACTTTGAATATCTAACCCTTTCTTTGTGCTTTTAGAACAATTTCTTCTATTTTTCTATTCAGCGACAGAACACAACCATCAGAATCCTCTAAGCCTTAATTTTATGACAAAGAGTACCAGTTACTGACAATACCATTTTTTCTACCTTCCTTCATAAATAGAACCATGATCTATAGATGAGTAACCTAACTTGCAGAATAAAGACTACATTCCCTAGTGCCCATTCTTAGAAGTGGCAGCCAAAAAGATATGAACAAAATGTGTTGGGGAAGAAACCATATACATTTGAGGTTTTCTTCCATTCCTCCTTCCTACTGGCTAAAATGTAGATATGATGGGTGGAATGCCTGTAGCCATCGTGGTCGGGGTGACATCAACAAGAAGATAAAAATTAGTGTTAAAGATGGCAGAGTAGAAAGACAGAAGAGACCCAGTTCCCTGGTAAACATGGAGTCACCAAACCAACAGAGGATAACCTACCTCCAAATTTCTTTAATGTGCAATATAAATAAAATTCTACTCATTTATGCCTCAGTAATCAAGTTTATTTTATTAATAGTCAAACTTAACACTAATTGACACAACATGTTATATCCAGATACTCAGACAAAGATTGATGAATCTTTCGAGTTCTAAAGTCCCAAAGAGGATGATTTATAGAACTTAGATCATTTTCTTGACATTACACTAATCAATTTTGGGCACAAAGGGCTAAGTCAATTGAATGGAGATGACAACAATTCAAA
The DNA here is from genome assembly GCA_026826555.1 of Tolypeutes matacus. Taxonomy (NCBI): domain Eukaryota; kingdom Metazoa; phylum Chordata; class Mammalia; order Cingulata; family Chlamyphoridae; genus Tolypeutes; species Tolypeutes matacus. The sequence continues at coordinate 2,962,070 of JAKSZT010054489.1, forward strand.
GAGAATTTGACGACCAGGCAGGCAATTTTAGAACTTACCAAGACAGCTTCTCCAAAATCTTTCTTTTCCGTGAGAGACTTTTTGTTTTTTGAATATATCTTAATCTCTATTTTCTTGCGATCTTTTTATAAGTGAGACATGGTTACAATAAATAAATGACAATTATGTGAGAAATAATGTATGCTTTTAAGCAATAAAATCTACTATTAGTGGCTCAGATCAAAATGCTAGAATTGTTATAAATGTTGTCTGATCTTTTTCATGCACAGTATGAAATAAAGGATAGTAGATTGTTTTAATTTCTCTAATAAATATGCCATGTTGGATTTAAAAATTGGGCATAGAATGGATAATAAATGTTACTGAGATATGACTTGAACATGATATAGTCCATATAGAACCAACTGCCTCATTAACATTTCTTTATAAATTCATGCAATTGTCTTGACAAGGCACCCATTTCTGAATGCAGCATATGCTTGTTAATAAAACTTTTACAGGCATCCTTTTGCCATAAAATCGAAGATAAAGTATATTTACTTGGCAGATGGTGCAATCATAACATTTCATTGGTTTATACTATATCAAAGTTTGTTTAATTTAAATTGTTAACTTTTTATAACTTTTTGAATATCAAAATATGTTTAGGTGTGAAATTTAAGAATATTCATTCAAAATGTTCAAGCTTGTCCAATTTTACCACTCATTATAACAAATGTTCTAAATGTGTGTAATAAGGCAAAAAATCAAATCAAATAAAATAAAGGCATTAGGATAGAAAGAAAGATAAAAAAAAAAATCTTTATTTGCAAATGACATGGTTTTCTATGTAAAAAATCCAAAGGGATCTATCAAAAAGCTACTATAAATTTTAAGTGAGTTTAGCAAGGTCACATAATACAAGATAAATAAATACTGATATTAACTAGATATTCTAGAAATTAAACTTAAAAATTGATACAATTAAAAGAGAACCATTTACAATAGTATGAATAAACATGAAATACTTTGGTATAAGTCTTCAAAAAGATGTGCAAGTTCTATATGCTGAAAAAAGACAAAATATTGATGAAATAAAATATTTAAATATCTAAATAAATGAGGAAATATGTCATGCTCATGGATAAGAACACTAAATATTTTTAAGATGCAATTCTCCCCAAAGTGACCTATATATTCAACAAATAATACAATTGCTAATAAAAATTTTTAGTAAAAATAAGCAAGCCAATTGTAGAATTTATAAGGAAAGGTTAACAAATTAGAATAGGCAAAACAATTTTGAAAAATAAAAACAGAGCTGGAGGATTCACATTACTTACCTTCTACACTTAGTGTAAAGTTATATTACTCAAGACTGTGGCTTTGGCGAAAGGAGATACATATACATGAATGGAACAGAATTGGATGTTCATAAATAGATCCATACAAACATGGTCAATTGATAAGTGACAAGAATGCAATGGAAATATAAAAGGCAAAAAATTGTGTTGGAACAACTGGATAGCCATAGGTATAGAAATGAACTCTACCTATGAGAAATGAATAGACTTCACAACCATATAAAATTAATTTAAAATGCATAATAAGCTTAAATGTAAAAATTAAAACTCTAAGATGTCTAGAAGACAGCATATCTTTAAACTGTAGTCAAGGAGTTTTTTGACACCAAAAGAAAATTTCATAAAAGAAAATATCATTTATTTTGACTTCATAAAAATTAAGAATATCTGCTATTCAAAAGATTATGGAAATTAAAAGACAATTCACAAACTTGTAGAAAATATTTACAAATCAAACATCTGACAAAGAACTTGTATCAAAAATTTATAAAGAACTCTCAAAACTCGATAATAACCAAACAAACAATCCCCCCCAAAATGGGCAAAATATTTGAGCGGCTATTTCACCAAAGAAGAAAAACGAATGGCAAATAAGTACATGAAAAGATCAGCAAACTAACTTTTTAAGTAAATGCAAATTAAATCCATAATTAGAATTGCTGAGATTAAAAAAAAAATGTCTGACAGTATCAAGTGTTTTGATCAAGCTACAGAGCAACGTGACTTCTCATACATTGCTGGTGGTAGTTTAAAATGGTACAGACATTCTGGAAAACAGTTTAGCAACTTCTTATAAGTTAATATACTTTTACCATATGATACAGCAATCGCACTCCTAGGCGTTCCAAAACAAACGTCTGTGAATAAATATTTATAGACATTTTATTCATAATACCCCAAAACTGGAAACAATCAAGATATCCTTTAACAGGTGAATGGATAAACAAATTTTGGTACAACTGTACAGTGGAATATTACTCAGTAATAAAAAGGACTGGTATGAAACACCGTAACACAGATGAATCTCAAGTGCATTATGATTAGTAAAAGTCCATTTCCAAGCTTTCAATATAGGTCTAATTCCTATTTCAAATGACAGCATTTCAGGTATTTCAAGATGCCTATACTTTTCTTTCTGGGTTCTTTCTTGAAATCTCAACTCCTTAATGTCTTGGTCCTTTCTTATATCACATATTTTTCTATTTCTTTCTCCCTCTTATTGCTCCTCTTTCTCTTAGTTTCTAAATAGATGCTATCTCATCATTAAAATCCTTGGTATCATATATTTTGCTTTGTTCTGGCATTTCTGTTAATTTTTAGTCAATCTAATATCACATTATTTTCTCAGTAATTACACAACAGTTTGGGCAAAATAGAATGTACAGGTAACTAAAATCCCCAAGTCGATTATCACATAAAGTTATCAATAAATGGATCTCTCCACCTTCTTTTCTGATCTTAACAATTAGGTTAAATTGTCCTTTGGAATAAGATTAGAGGTACATTACAGGAAATGAAGTAAAAATTCAGAAGTTAAATTTGATGCTGTGCCTAAATCTCCTAAAATTCTCCTGAAGGACAGATGTTTCATTGTCTGTGATAGGACTGAACCTGTATCTTGAGGCTAAGTAATCCTTTGATGAAGAGTTGAGAAGAACAGAAGCAAGAAGCAAAGATTATAATTATAAAACCCTTTAAAGTTAATGATCTTATAATATTTTAAAAATCCAGTTATTTTCAAATAATTAACATTTTAGTATTTTCTTGTGCTTTAGCATAAGAATAATAAGGGCTATCATTTATTAAACTTCTGTGTTATATCATGAGTTTAACATAAATATCACCTGTAAGCCTCAACATAGTTTGGCAGCTCTATATTACCATATTCACTTTTCAGAGAAGGAAACCAAATTTTGGAATGACCAATAAAGTGTCCAAGCACAAGTGGTTTGTGCATGCTACAGCTGGTCTTCAAATCCCATTCTAGCTGACTCCAAAATTAATTTTCTTTCCATTTTCTTCCTCTGCAATTTCAATTAAGGCCTTTAATTAAAATCCATCTTCTAAAATTTGGTCACAACCTTTGGAAACTTTGGACACAAACCTAGGATCATATATATTTCAAGAGGAATCTAATTAGATCTATGATTTATTAATCTTACTTAATCCAATAATTGCATTTTTCAAAGGACTACTCCTTAAAAATCTAATTCATCAGAAATCTATTTCAATGAGAAACTATATGTGCTGCAGAGTAATTCTTTGACATTACCACAGGGACCCAGAATTCTTTTTCATTTGACTATATTCAGCCTGTCCAACTATGTTATAAACTTTTGGAAAAGAGAAGGAAAATGTCATTTCCTTCCTTTGTACCCTCCTAAATGTGTCTACCAAAGTATTATTCACACTGTGGGTAACCAATTTATATTGCTAACTGACTGAAAGATGATATCATTATATAATAAAATTTTCTTTTCTTCACAGCAATTAAAGCAAAAGAATGCCTAAAAATTGTCAGGAAGCTTCCAGATAAAACTTGTTTAGTAATGTCTATTAGTAATGGAAATCATTAGCTATTACATGATGTGGGGAATATTAATGAAGACAAAGTATATTTTGACTAATCCGTTTTCTGAAATGTTCTTGGTAATAAGTGTTAGAATGAGGTCAAAGTCATTTTCCTTATTTGAAATAGAAAGGTAATTCTAATGCTTAAAAAAGAAAGCTTTGTAGTCTGCCAGGAATTTTAATTTCTGAGCTGACAATGTTTTAGCACTTATATCTGATAACAGCTGTTACACTTAGAATGCACACTCCAGTCTTCTAACATTTGTTGGTTCTTCCACAAGTCAAAAGTGAAATATGGGTACCAGTAATGGGAAATATGAAATGCAACTTTAAACTTTGATCAAATTTCAATGTTATCAAATTATGTTAAATTGACATGTTCATGACAATGTTCCCTATTTCCATACCTGATATCGTTCCCTCTAAAGCTATTTTTCTCTGAAGGGGAACTAGGAATAGAAGTAGTTTAATTTAATTGAATAACTGATAAAAATAATCAATGTTATTCCAGTTTTTGATATGAAAAAAAAAAAATGTCGGAATGCTTTTCTATCACTAGAGACAGCAGCTAAGAACAGAGGATGGAATGGAATGTGAAATTCAGTCTGTAGATCCTTTTATACTAGTAAAGCACAAGTCACTAAAACTCATATTACTAACAAAACCAGTTAAAAGCAATGGAACAAAGTTCACAAGGAGAGAAAACTACCATCTAAATGTTTGAAAGCTGTTTGACGTATTTGGTTATGTTCAATATCAGTTCACTAAAATTTTGGCCCATTTTGAGAATCTGTAAATAGGAAAAAAAAAAAAAAAAAGAGAGGAAAAAAGAACTGTCAGATCTGATGTTGAGGAAGAAACTGCACCATTTAAAATGGTCCGTGGAGTAGGGGCAAAGAGGGTTCGGAACCCAAACAGAAATGCCAGAAAGCAACCCTAGTGGGCAGGTTTAAGGGATCCATCTTAATTGGTATATTAGAATCATGTAACAGTGCTGGCTGCTCTGCTACAAAGCTGATGAAGTTTGAATTCAGGAGAAACAACAGAGGTATGGGAGAGGGAGACTGATGGCTTAGGATCCCTGTTTTTCTGTCCATAAACTGCAATAAACCTCCAGAAGCACTAAGTCTCATTCGCAGAGATGAGACTTGGAAAACATCTTATATAAAAAATGTGAAGCATTTTTCACACTGAAGCGACATATCAGGACGATTCTCAGTTGAGGAAGTGATACAGAACAAACGTTAAAACTCAGAGGTGAATGTAGTTTTGCATCATTGGCAACAAGTTGAAGTAATCAAAGTTCAAACTGTTCCATAATCTTGAAATATCTAAATGTGTCTGTATTATATACCATTTCTCCATCCAAATATACTCCTGAATGTTTATGGTATAAAGAGAAATACCACTCACCAACATAGTGCACCATTTTACTCTTTTTGCTTTGAACATGTTATGCCCCTGGGCCTGGTATTTGCTTGGAATATATATAATTATCTACAGACACTTAGAGCCAAGAAGTTCCCCTGATTTTTTTTTTCCTCCTACAAAAAGCAATTGAAACTTTATTAGCCTATTATAATTTAAACATACTTTTATTGTAGGATGTCTCATTTTCTGTTTCAGTCATCTGTCTCTCCTATTAGGCTGAGAGATCCTTGTGAGAAATAACTATGTTTATAAATTCAGAGATCAGCCTACTGCTTGACATATATTCAATAAATACTTATTAAATAAGTAAATAATTTACTGTCTTAAAATCTTAGTCTGAGTGATTTTTAAATGTAACCATTTATACATTAAGAAGTTCATAATTAACATTTATGTTGAACAATTATAATTTTAATAGAAGTCAAATTGTGTTAAGGGAACATAGTTTTATTTATTTATTTCTTAATTTCTAAGATATAATTAGACTTTCAAGGAGAGATCTCTATTGCTTATGTATCTTCCACCATGTCCTGGCAAATAGGTGAATTACAGGCTTAGTCCAAAATATAAATTAACTAGTGTTAAATTAGAGTCAGTCAACACCTTAAATTTTTAACCTCTTGTATTATCTATGTTCAAGAACCCTTTTCATTTCCAACACTGTTTCTGTGCATCATATTAAACTATCATGTTAACCTATCTTGCTAAATGTCTCTTTTATTATCTTTACCAAGAATCAACTTTCATTTTGTTGGTCTACTCCACTACATTGTTTCTTTCTAATTTAATTATTTTGGGTTTTATCCTTTTTCTTTTTCCTTTTTGGGGAAGTGTATTGTTGTTTTTATACCTTTTTAGTATATATAATGAGTACAACTCATTAATTGTAACCAGACCTTCTGTTCTTAAATAGGAATTTAAGTATCAAACTTCCCATTTTAAATACTATTTTATCTATATCCCAAAGATTGGTAGGTTGTGTTTTCATTAAAATTTAATTAATATATTGTAACTAATAAGTATATTCTAGTAGTAATACTAATATAATTCATATATTCTAATTTCTATTATAGAATTTTGTCTTTGATCCATAACTTAGTATTTAGATGTGTTTTATAATTCCCAATAAATGTTTAAATTAATTTTATGTGTTTTAAATCTCTGATTTTTAAAATTTGTTTGTCTTGCTTTGTGGTAGTGGGTGTATACAATTTCAAAAATGTTCTGTAGGCTTTAAATATCTGTGTAGTCTGTCACTGCCCATTAGATATTTGTTAATTATGTTTATCAAATCTTCTACTAAATTACAATTTTTCTAGTGAGATTTTAATTTTTATTTTATATCTCTTGAAGTTACATAATTAGGTAAGCACTTAGAAATTTGTATAACTTTTTTTTTAATTGAAACTTTGCCAATGTGCAGGCACTTATTTTTTATATTTGGCTTAGTTTATTTACAACTGAATTAAAAAGAGCTTCATGTTTTTCTTTTGGTTGGTATATATATTTACTTTGTTGACTTTTAATTTGTCCCTTATAAACTACATGTAGCTTGATTTTCTATTATATGTTTTTTCATACCTTTTTTCTGAAAACTTTTTTATTGAAGTACAGTATACATACAGAAAAGTTAACAAAGCATGATAGAGCTCAATGAATTTTCACCAATGACTTCTAGCACCTTTGTTTAGTTTTTCTTATTTTTAGTGTTTTATTACAATGGTATCTAGCTTCTTTCACTGATCATGTTTGTGAGATTCATGCATGCTCTAATGTGTAGCAACAGCCCACTCATTCTCATTGAATTAGAGCGAAATTACAAATTATATATGCATCCTACTGTTGGCAAATATTCAAATGGTTTCTGTTTTGAAGCTATAATGAAAAAGCGCCTATATAAGTATTCTTCAAGTGTATGCATTAAAGAAATTGGATTATTTGGCCTGTAAAATATTTTGCAAGATGTATCCGTATGTTATAGATTAACATGGCCCTCTACAGTCTGCATTTACTATAAATGAGTGGTTGGTTCTAGAAGCTCTGTCAGTAACAAGTTAGGTAATTTTAGCAATATTACTTTAAAGGTGTGCTTTAACACTCTGTCAGGAGGCTAATAATGTTAGAATGTCTCTTTTTATTCTTCTAAAAGCTAGTAAATCTTTTAAGATATTTTTGTTGGGTTGGTTGATTGGTTTCTCAATACTTTAGTTTTACTCTGATGTGTCAAAATCTGTTTCTGTGTGTATCTGTGATTTATCATGTTTTCTTTTTGTTTTGGGGCTCATGAATATGAGGTTTGTCTTTAATTAGTTCTGCAATTTTCTTATTCATTATCTTCTTCAACTTTGCCTTTTTCCTTTTCCCTCTATTATCTTATTTTGGGAATTAATTAGATACATTTTGAGTTTTTTCATTTTCTCCTTTAAAACTCTTAACCTTTTATATAATGCTTTACCTCTTTATCTCACTGTGCCTCATCGTGTGTATTTTCCTCGTTGGGTTTTTGATTGGCTGGGTACATCTATTAAATTTTTTTTTATTTATGTTTTCCTTTATGAAATTTTAAAAATAAATTTTCAATTCTGTCCAGTTGTTTTATATAGTGCCTTGCCTCATACAAATTTTGTTCTTTCCTTTGTTTCTATAAATTTATTAGCCACATTTATTTTATATTCTCTCTACAAAGAGTCTAAATAAGCATTCTTTGCTGCTGCTTGTACTTTTTTATTCGTATTCATGCTGATTCTGTTTCTCTCTATATTTTTTAATGTGAGCTCCTAAATCTTATTACTATATTTTGGGATTACTTGATATCATATTTTCAAATAATTCATTCAAGAGGTCTTTTTAGGTGCTAGGGCACAGTAATACTCTGGGAAGACTTTAGTCTAAATTTTCAATTTCAGTATTTATGAACCGTACAGAGAATAAAAATTCAGCCATACTTCTCATCTTATGTTTTATATATGTATTTTTTTCACATTTGATATTCTCCCTACATCAAGCCTACAATTTTGTAAGAAAAATATACAATTTTTAACTAACTTACTCCAACAATTTATAATTTCAATAACTCAAATATGCATTATCATCTTTCACATTTTATATGATTTAAAAAAAAACAGAATGTATGTTTGGCACTACTATGAGTTATTTTGAATAAATGAAAAATTTTCAGTCTCTCAGACAACATTCCACATTCAAATTGATCAGTTTCATCCATTCATCAATTTATTCACTTACATATTTTTGTCATCAACACAAACTCCTAATTTTGTAGACTAATTAATTCACAGTACTAATTCAATCTGATTATACACTTCCAATGAGCAAATGAGCCTTCATATAATTATTAATTTTAATGAATGAGATTTACTTTTCATCTTTTACAAATGTAAACTTGCCTCTTGATAAGATACCATTTTCTAAAAGGATGCTTCTATTTTAAACTCTAATGACCAACTACATCACTGAAGAGATTCTAGATGTAAAACATCTATATCTCAATACTTGGCCAACAACTGTGTTTTTTAATTTTTGAATTATTTTAATCTTTGTTTCTTCATGTTTTATTGATCATAAGAATTGTAATATTTAAAGTTTTGTGACATTCACTTTTTTGTATCAGCAATACAAAAGTCTAATACTAAACACTGGCCTTATCAAAATGAATTTTTTTCTTTTAAGTGACATTATGTTGTGTGGAAATAACATATGCTTAATATTCTGTGAGATAATTCTATCTGGATGTTGTCTTTACTAGTCCAGAACCCATCAACAGTTTAAATGGGTAAATAACAGAGGTAAAATACAGGATGAATATAAAAATGTTAGATTAATTAAACCATGAATTATAGTTAAGCTGAGATTAAAATATTAGCTTGCTTGACACGTGTGGAAATCTTATTTGTTCAGCCTTCTCTCTTTCAAATAAATCTTTTTCTCATCATCATTCTATCACTATCAACATTATTTAGAAGAGAAACTGAATTATATTTACCTACTTGATTATGGTCTTACTAACATAAATAATTTTTTCCACAAAACGTGAGTGAGATTCAGCATGCTTATGTCTCACATATTTGGAACTTGCATAAACAGTGGAATACACTTCCCTATCACACAGGGTATCTTTCAGATTTCTGCTGGAATATTATTCTTCACTCTCATTAGAAAGAATAGAGTATGTTCTTAATAAATTTTGGAATTGGTAATGCAAAATATTACAGCATTTTAATCAATATATTTTTAAATAATACTTCATTTACATATCTGCAAAAAGGAAAGTATTTATCCTATCTGTGACTGTCCCATCCAGATACTTTTTGCTGTGAAGGAAAATTTGTATCAATTTTAAATTACAAAATTTGGAATCCAGTAGATACCTGGTATATTAGTCAGCCAAAAAGGTGCTGATGCAAAGTGCCAGAAATCTGTTGGTTCTTATAAAGGGAATTTATTTGGTGTAAAAGCTCACAGTTACAAGGCCCTAAAGAGCCCAACTCAAGGTACCATAAGAAGTGCTTTCTCACCCAAGTCAGTTACCATGTGTTGAAGTAAGATGGCAAGCTCAGTCTCTCCTTCTTTCTTCCTTTTAAGCCTCTGTGAGCCCAGCTTCTTCTGATCTCAGCTTTAGCGTTGCATAGGGTTTGTTTCTTTCCAGGCTTCCTCAGCTCAGCTGCTCTGTTCTTTTCAGCTGCACCCTATCTGGTGAATGGCTCATCTCTCTTCCCAGGGCTGCAGAATCAAAGTTCTCTCCTCTGCCATGTCTATGGAGCTATCTTTCTTCCTGTGCCTTCTTCTTTGTCCTCTTGAGTGAGTTGCCTGTTTATATCAGCCCACCAAAGAGGTAGGGACTAAACCTGAGTTACACCCTACTGACATGGTCGAATCAAAGCCCTAATCTTAACATAATTCATTCAAAGACATCTTGCTGAATCTAATACTTTCAAAGGGTATCAAGCCCAGAGGAACACACCAGTTTACAAACATAATCTCTCTTTTTGGAATTCATAAATAATATCAAACTGCCACACCTGGTAAAAGCTGGATTGAAATTATTTACTCCTTTCCTACAGTTCTTGAACACTTCTATGCCAAGATGATTGTGATTGAGATCAGTGAGCAAGAAAAGATATTTAGAGGAGGGCGCACACTGCAAGCTCCCAGAGCAAGGCAGATTGGGGACGGGGTCCTGCCCGGGGGTCTGTGCTGTGCACGCGTGGAGTGAGAGGCTTGGGACATCTATCTGCGAGGATCGGCGGCGTGGACCGAACGGTGGAGATTCGTGAGTTTTGAGGCTGCCGGTGGAGGTTGGCACAGGCGGCTGAGCCCCGCGGTTAGGGAAAAAATAAATAAAACGGCCATTTTGAGCCGCGGGCGGGGCGAAAAAGTTTTATTTTCGGGGGATCTGGCTGCCTGGCACCCCTTGGACCTTGTGTGAACAGAGCAAACGAGCTAATCAGCACCCAGTGAACCGGAGGGGGGTTTTTGGTCGGGCAACGCAGCTGATTTCCCTAGCCACCCAGGGATAAGACCCAGGCCGCTGCGGAGCCAGGAGGAAGGGACACTTCCGAAAAAAGGGAGGGTTCGGTTGGAAGACAGGGAAGGGTATTTTATATTTTTAGACATTGATCTGGCTGCCTGCACCGCCCCATAGCTTTGGGGAGCAGATAAGCCGACCTGAAGCACCATTAGGCTGAGAGCAGACGCGAATCTGCACTCAAACTGATTTACTGAGCAGCCCGGTGACTCTGGAGCTCGGTGCCAGAAGGGGCGGAATCCGCCGTCTTTAGCACTCCTCACTGACTAACATCAGAGCTTCAGCTAACCTGGGGAGTCCGGAAAGTGGGACGTGCTTGATTAATTTCCACGGGCCCAGCTAGGGTCCCTTCCGTAAGGGGGTTGGGTCTAGAGGATGAATTATTTTGGGTCCTGCATTTGGCTAAAAAAAAAAAAGTGAGAAGGTCACTTCAATAAATGAAAAATAAATTCTTTTTAATTTAGTTTAATAGCTAAAAGCTGCTTCAGGACCTGCATATAGAACCCTGTGGGGAAATTCATTCATAAACACAAGTAGGCAGGAAGGATCCACGTGGACCCTAGGGAACCATTGACCCCACTTAGCTCTGTTTGACTGCTTGCCTGTGTGGATCTTTGGTTTCTCTCTGTTCCTTTCTGGTCTATTGCTATTATTCCCGTTTTCTTCCCCCCTTCCTTTTTCCTTCTATTTTTTTTTTTTTTTTTAATAGGAGCTGCCAGCTGGTCGCTTATTTGCTGGGCTTCTTATTCTTATTTCCCACTCGCTGTATATATTGATTCTGTATTACAAGCTATCGCTTATCCTTCCTGCATCTTTCTGCCTTCTGTTTTCTGTTGTGGCTCTTAGAGACAACATTTTTTCATAGGCCCACGACTTAAGGGTGTCAATTTCTATCCCAACTATTTTGTTTTCTTTTTCTTCTTTTTTCTTATTAGTATTAACTTTTTCCTTTCAGACCTTTCTCTACTATTTCTCTCCCTCCTCATAATTCTAGCCTTCTAAATCACTATATATATATATATATTCCTCCATTTGTTTTCCCAATCCATTGTAGGAACTCCATATTTTTTCCTAGTACTCTACACTGCCTACACAAGTTAAATATTCATCTCATTAAGTCTCATTTTGCCCCTCTTCTAACTTTTATCAATATTTCTATTATCCTTCTGCCTTCCTTACATCTTTTGATTCCTCTGGCCCTAACCTTTTACCTTCAAGGGAACATAGAAAGAAGCAAGGAAATAAAATAAGAAGAAAAACTGCCAAAGAGAAAACTTAACTCACACGCAGAACCAACAGCTAAATAAAATTCTAGAGCATAGAGAAAAGCTAATCAACTGAACAAACCTGAGGTAATGTTTACCCAAGTCAAAGGTGTCTGTGGGGCGCTACGCCCCACTCGCTTCCCGTAGCCAACTTCTCTCTTCCCCGAACCCAACTTCCCTATTCACCGCAGCCTATCACAGCACTCCCTCACAGCCATAACCTTATTTGGACATGTTGGCCTTCTCCTCTAGCCTCCCCCCTCCCTCCCAAATCTTCCCCCCACGCCCAGCAACAGCTTAGCCCTATCAGAAGACAACACGCTCACCCCGCCCCTAACACTGCCTATAAAACTGCACAGCACTCGCTGAATAAAGGTCTTACCTTCCAGCAAGCAAGTGAGTGGTGTCTCTTCATTTAGTACTGTCAGGGAGACCACAGGGCACCAAACGGCGACCCTGTGACAACTT
>JAKSZT010054489.1:2975867-2995847 GCA_026826555.1 Tolypeutes matacus
ATATATATTTATATATCATTTTGCAAATGTTTGTATGTATTGTGAGTATTTTGATTTTTACCCATAATAAAAAAAAAAAAAAAAAAAAGAAACGATATTTAAAGTCTGCAAAGGGAAAGTGAAGTGATGGGATATCTGAGCTCACTATCAATTACTAAATAGTTGCTGGTCTATACTTGTGACAGTTTGAATTTTGTGAATACCAGAAAAGATTATGTTTTTGAACTAATCCAAACCTGTGGTTGTGAGGCCCTTTGATTGCAATACATTCAGTTAAGGGACATTTGATTAGATCATTTGATTAGATTGCTTTAGGGCTTTTGATTGGACTAAGTCAGTGAAACATGACCCTGGTTACTTCTCTGCCCTCTTGCTAGGGTCTTAGATAAGCAAAAAACTGAAAGCAGAAACAAAGAGAGAAAGGAAGCTGCCATTTTGACACTGCCATGTGAAAAAGGACTCAAGGATCACTAACAGTTGAAGCTAAAGCACAAAGTCTCCAAGAGGCTGAATCCATAGAGCAGCTTAAGGCTAAAGAGATGAGCCATATGCTTGATCATACCAGCTGAGTTTGAGGAGAAAGTAGAGAGAATTCCCTTCTCTACTTCAGAAAGCCAGCATCTCCTGGGGAGTTCATCAAGGACCTTCATCAGAGTTCCTGGCTTGCAGAATTTGGACTTATGCATCCCCACTGTCACATGAGACAATCTTATAAAATCTCATACTACTTAGAGATATCTCCTGTCAGTTCCCTTTCCCTAGAGAACAATGATTAATACAATACCCTATGGGGTTCAGCATGTGACCAAATTAAAACATCTTACCCCATCTATTCCTTTAAATGGCTCTCTTTGGAAACAATGGCAGTGAATGAACTTCATGAAGTCAAACTGTAAGATCCCTGGCTGAAAAGACTAAGAGAAATTCTTTTTGTCACCTTCCTCTGTTTAGAAAAATTCTTTCATTCAGCAAAGATTTATTTATGACATTTAGGAGGGCAATGGCCTTTCCCCACTTTACACCCCCCAAAAACATTTTTTGCCATGTGACAGGGAAGGCAAATATTACTTTCTCTTGTAGCATTTTTTAAATCTTTCCAGAGTTATGCTTTCCTTCCTCTGTACTTTCACTGCCTTCTGTATGATCTTAGAACACATTTTACATAGTTTAATTAATTGAGTATATGGCTGCTTTTATCCTAGACACAGAGCTCTTTGAAGACAGAGTCTATGTTGTAATCTTTATCTACTCCAGCACATATCACTATTCTAATTTTTTTGCACAGGTATAATAGAATGATTTTTATAAAGGTTATCAAATAATTACATTAAATATACAGAAAAAAATAAGTTCTTTTTACACTCAATTTCTTTCCGTCCTCTGAGATTCTTAATGTGAATAGGTTTCTTTTTAGCAAAAATGATACAATATGCTATATAACTTGATTTAACTTAACAAAATATTCTTTATACATACATACATATATTCATTTTTAAACACTGCATTGATTTCAATGGTTTCCTATTATATACAATGCTACAGTAATTAACTTTGAATGCATATCTTTGCACACATTAGTATATCTTTATAATTGATTTCCAGAAATGGAACTGTGGAACTGATGAATCTCAAAGACATCTTAATTCAATTTACTTTTCCTTTCTTATATATGTGCTTCATATTTTCATATTTTTCTTCACCTGATTTAGAAATGGGCATGTTAAATTTATTTCCTGATTTGGAATATAAGTTCTGACAAAATCCCTTGATCTATTTTCATTACCTAGAATATACAAGTTCGGTATTGTGATATTTCACATTAGCTGTTTTTTGTTTGTTTGTTTGTTTGTTTTAATCACATTTCAAGTAAAAACAGTTTGGATTTTTGTTTCCAGGAAACACATATTGAATATGACTTGTTTAGCACTCAAATGAGTGACTCATGTATTATGGCACTATTTCTGCATACAACTACAGCAAGATGCAGGTGGCAGAACTGACTTTGAGAAGTAAAAAAAATATATGAGTGCACTCTTAATGCATATTTCAAGAAAATGTTTCACAAAAAGCATAGTCATTCTTTGTTGTTTTTAACAAAAAGAGAAAAAAAAAAACTTTTATTCAAATGTATTAACTGAGGCATTGCTAAAATTTCCCTAGTCTTGAATTGGGTCTTTTTATTTGAAGTAGTTGTATAGTTCAATTCTCCATTTGCCCAGTTCTTATGCCTGGGACCCTGATAAGTTTAATATAAATTGCGTGGTCTAGCAAACTCATTTCTGATGCTTGATCCTTGGTATCCTAGACTATTCATATTTCTCCTGCATGCTTTCTTCCCTCGTTTTAGATGACCTCCCTAAACATGACAATTATTATACCTTACTTTCAAAATCAGATGGCCTTCAGTCTGGCCAGATTTATGTTGAAAACCTTACTTATTCCATCTCCCCCATGTAGCTGGCCCTGATATCATCAATCTTTGTGAAGTTTTCCTTTCTAAAAATAATATTTGTTTTATACAATTGATACAGTATATTGATAGTTTGGATAATTAACAATAATGATAATATATTTTCTAGTAATTTCTAAATTTGTAGAAACACCGTAGACCAGTAGGAAAACCATTGGACAGAGAGTGAAGAATTCTGGATTCTTCATCTCATGAAAACTGTATAATATTTAGCAAGATGGATGAGATTTCTAGACTTATTTTTGCAGGAATTGTCTTAAAAGTAGTATAATGGCCTGCCTTCATCCTAAACAAATTATGAGGGTTGAAAAAAATAATCTCCTTTGTGTAAATTAAATGTTGTATAAGCACTTTCCTAGGCCCCTGTTGGATGTTTGTTAAGTAGGAAGAGCAGGACCTTTTATACCATTTTAAGGGACTGAGAAATTAAGACACACGGAGGTTGAATGATTTATATTAGGTATTGAATCAGAACACGACTTTAGGATTTCTGACTTGTACTCAATTTTAGATTTCCTAGCACAGAAGGCAAGAAATATGTCTGGTTCCTTTTCTGAGGGCCAAATGCATTGCAATTAGGTTATATTTGGTAGTACCCATGATGATAGTTAACTTTACATTATTTAGAATTTCATTTAGAAATATAAGTGGGTTTCAGCTTCTCATCTACTCCTTAACATAATTACTGACTAAAACAAACATTGAGGGTTTTAAAAATAAGAACATTTTACTTCATTCTAAGTTGTCATCTATAGGAAAATTCTGAAGAACTGACATCATTTTAAGAGTGTTTTTCTCACAGGAATGTCAAGCAGTCTTTAAAAAAATCATCTTTAAAGGTGGCTGTGCAATGAAGGAAAGGTGCCACATTAAAATCCTCAGTCATTTTTCACTTCCTATGGCAAGCACTGACCCAGATGCCCAGCTGCGAGCCACAGTTCCCCACAGCAGCAGCTGGTTCCTTGGCAGCCTCATTAAGTGGCTGCACTGGCCCCTTTAATATTGTCTGTGGGTCTCACACGTCATTATACTGCGGATAGCTACTCTGTGCTCTTGTGACTTTCTGCATGACTCATCCCCTTGACTAATATGTTTCCATAGATTTTGTTAATTTTACTAATTTATTAATTAGGCAATTATCATTTCATTTTAGGACACTTGACGGTACATCTTTGGAAAAATGATATCTATAATTACTTTTCATTTTAATTCACTGTGAGGTAAGAATGGGTATTTACACAAGAAAAGTGTTTTCCCATCAACTAAAAAGGATTTAATATACATGTAATAATAATGATCAGATTAATTATTTCCTAAAGATGGGAACCCATAAGACTTAGCCACTTCTATCTAGGAATAGATCACATTTACCTGTTGGAATTTTCCTACTGTAAAATCAATGACAAAGATGTCTATGAAGTCATTATACGTGAGATAAAAGTGGAAAACAGATAAACCTATCAATACATTATTTTATCCATATGGCTCTAAACAATTGACTAGGTGAACTTACAAAAGTACTGTTTCAATGGTTACAAAAGCATACTGAAAAGAAGCTTAAGAGAAGCTGAGCATTAGAACCATTTCCTATATTGAATAAAAGAGCTGTTTCATTAAATCATCTATAAGATGTAAGCCCCTAGAAAATAAATATTATTAGTTCTGCCCATTATTACTGTATTTATTCAATATTTAATTACAATTAACACTGAAGGATATTATAGAAACTTAATCTAAATCTACATATGTGGATTTCTGCTTCTGAATATGATATAATAGTTTGCAACTGGCCACCAAGAACAAATAGAGCAAAAGGACACAATTTTAAAAACACAAATATCTAATGGCGACAGATAATGGCTGTTGAAGTAAGGACTAGAATGCTAAGAGATGGGCAGTTATGGCTATCATATAGTGCTGTGACAATTTGCAGATGACTTTTTCTTTAGGATATTTGCTATTTTGGTGGATGACCAGAGACTACCACAAACTCAAGCAGTAGTCTAACTCAACCACCATACCAAATGAGGTATCTTTGCAAGACCAGGATAATATAGCCTCAGGTATATGATATGCAACTAATCATTTGGTGAATGCAGTTTTTTCTATGCCACTAAAAAATAGTACCAGAAACAGTACATATTCTTATGGACCAGACAATAAACATTAACAATTTTGTCTCAGGCCTGTAATAACTCTCCTGCCTTTAGTTAAGATACAGTATGAGCACATTGGGACCATCTTAACATCCTGCAGAACATCACATTGAACTATTACATTGACTTCATTATGTTTATTGTGGTAGATGAGCAAGAGTTGGCTAGCTCCTTAAGATATTGGTAAGACATATGCATTCGTGAGAGTAGAAATTAAACCCTACAAGATCCAAGGGCATGCCACATCTATCACATCTGAGGGTTACAGTGGTAAGAAAAGTGTTGGAAAATCACCACCATAGTAAAAGTCAAAGTTTTGCATCTCTCATTCCCTACTGTGAATAAGAAAGCCTTATACCTGAATGGCATCTTTAGGTTTTGGAGGCAGCACATTCCATACTTAAGAATATTAATGTCTCATACAAGATGGCAAAAAGGCTGCCGCATTTGAATGAGGCTCAGAGGAGGGAAATTTTGCAGCAGGACTGAGCTACAGTATAAGTTGTTCTGCTGCTTAATTCGTAAAGATCTGGAAGATTTTAAGATGGTGGTAATGTCAGCAGTGTGAAAGGTGGGAAACTCTATAATCAGAATGTAAATCCCTGAGATTCTGGAGCAAGGCCATATCTCCTGCAGGATAGGTTATATGATATTCTGGAGAAAAACTGGTATGCTAAAAAGCCTTGGGAAAGAGGAAACACCTGACCCATGGAACACCAAGAAACCAAATAGCCATAACTGCCCATCAGATGCACCAATTATAATGTTTCTTTTGTTTAGATATAATACATTGAAAGTGGGAAGTTAGTACTAAGCACAAGCAGGACCAGAGGTCACAAACAAGTTGTGGCAGCAGGCAGCACATATGACTGTGTCATTCACCACTCTTACTACACTTGCCCCAGCACCCCTCATTCAGATTACACCTATGGCCATATGCGGGAATCCTATATAATCAACCAAAGAAAGAATAAAAACACTAAACTTTGTGTATGGATGGATTGGCTCAGTATGTGAAGGAAAACCAAGAACAGATGACTGTTGCACTAAAGTTTCACAAAGGGGTTGTCTTGAAGAAAATGGTGAGGGAAAAAATTCCTCCAAATAGAACCATCTACTTGAGTGGATAGAAAAGTGACCCGAGTTTAGCAGAGAGAAGGAAGTCTGAAGTACAGACATGGAATTGGAGAGAAAGAAGGGCCAGCAATATTTTCTCACAGGAATAGATTCTTAATGTAGGTTTGCTTTTCCTATCTATAGGACCTCAACAAGCACAACTACCTGCAAGCTTTAGGAATGTCTGTACACTTGCATGGGAGATCAGATAATATCACATATATCTGAACAAGGGATCTACTATATACCAATGGAGACATAGAGGTAAGCCAATGATCATAAGATCCTCAATCATATCAACCAGGATTTGCTGGCCTAATAGAGCATTAGAACAGTCTGCTTGGGTAGAGTTGAAGCATCCACACAGATGTGATACTCTATAGGATGGGTGCCATGCCCCAAAAGCAATATACACGCTGAATCAAATAACTTTATAACTTTATGTAGCATTGTGTTCCCATAAGAAGAATGCACAGTTCTGGGAAAAAAGGATTGGATAAAAAGTGGCCCCACAAATCTGGGACCTAGAGGGTTAGAAGTACTGATTCCCAAAAGGAGACACATGTCTTATGAGGATACAGGAAATGTCCCATTGAATCTAATATACCGTTGCTGCTTGTAAATCTACTTTTTTTTTTTTTTTTTTTGTATACTGAATAGTGAAGATGGTACATTATAGAGATTCTGGATCCTGGTATCCTACATTTAATAGTGATGATTCTTGTACTGGCAAGATTTATGCTTTGTTACATTTGTATAATGCTGGTGTGTTTACCAAGCCCGTCTAACTTATTGGGACTCAAAGTTCAAGCTCTACCTCTCCTGCATGTTCAACAGCTGAAATGTTCTCTCAGTCCTTTCCGTAATCCAGCTGTTCCTTTCTCCTGGAAACATTGGCATCTCTCCTACACATGTGCACCTCAGTCAATAGTCAGCCAAAGATTTGAAGGGAATTTAAACGGAGAATTGGGTATGCTCCATGCTGTATCATCTTCCCTGAATTTCCAGCTGATCTGCCCCAAACTCGGACATTTCAAGCCAACAGGACTGAAGCTCTCTATGTGTGTGTTGCCTGCCTCATGTTAGTCAGACTCAGGAGAAAAGACCAAATAAAGGTGAATTGTATCCTGTATGCTTTCCTTCTTCCAAGAGATAGATACTTTCAGTTTCTGTATACTTTACACCACTCTGTAGTACCATTACACAGTTGTTTTTTTATAAACTATTTTGTCCAGAATTTATAATTGTTATAAGTGTTATATGATTGATCTACTCCCCCATTACTGGAAATAGAATGCCAATTGATTTTATTCTTCTTCTTCTATTTCTTCTATCAGTGTGAATTTAACCTGGAAATAGAAAACAAACTTAGTGTTTTTTATAAAGTGAAATTATTTCAGGAAATTGGTAACATACATGTTAAAAGGCTGAATAAAAGATAGTATAGCAAACCAGAATTTACCATACCTAGTCTAGACAGGTGAATTAGAAATTACAACACCTAGTCTAGTGATGCAAAGGAAGGAGGCAGTGTTACTGGGTTCAAGGTGCCAGGGTCACCAGCAGAAGCAGGAACTAAGTTGGGCCTCTCTGTCAAGATTTGGAACCATGGAGGAGACTCAATTATTGCCAAATATATGGCCTGGATCAGGGAACAAGAAAGGAAATGCCCTGGCTTCTCTCTTTCTCCTGCTCTTAATCACCTGTTAGTGTCACCAACTGGCTGAAACCAGCAGAAAGCTAGCTGATAGGGAATCTTAAAACATGGAGTCTGCAGTGATCAAAACCCTGAAATACTGAGCCAAAACTGGTATGGGCAAGAAATAGATTTGAGAACAAGAAGGACCATAAGGCATTTCATTCACCACAATTTTTTAAATTCTTTTTTTGATGACCCAAGAAATGGTTAACTTATATGAGTTTAAATTACAAAATAGCCTTTCCTTCATCATGAATAATACAAGTAATTGAAAACATTTTAATGTTATATATACATGTATGAAATATTAGACTTATATGTTACTATGATTTTGTTACCTTATTATTATTATTTTTTTTCAACCCAACTATATATCATTATTACAGTTACTTTTTATACGGTCAACATCTATTTATATGTATCACATATCTACAGGTTTGTTTTTTTTTTCACCTTCATCCCTTCTTATACCTCAGAGCTTCCTTCTACATCTCTTTATACCACAAGTACATGCTATAGAATTCTTTAATGAGATTCTGCTGTGTAAATAAATTCTTTCCAAAAGTTCTTCATTTAATCCTAATTTTTTGAACAATCATTCCATATGTTACAGAATTCTTGACTTCTGGTTATCTTCTTTCAACCCAGTGAAGATAGCATTACATTGTTTTCTGGTTTCTATTGTTAACTGAAAGGTAGGCTGTCAGTCTACCTTTTGTTGAAGGATTTTGTTTGTTTTTCATAATTTTTAATGCCTTTTTTTTTTTTTTTTTTCAGTTTCAGGAAGTAAATCAGTTTTCATTTACTCTATCTGGACCTTATCTGATACAAAATCAGTGGCTTGAAATCAGTCGAATTCTGAAAAAAACCCTTCTATTACTTCTCACATATATTCTCTGTTCTGTTCTCCCACTCCTGTCCTTCAGGAATCCTGATTAAATTCATGGATCTTCTCACTCCATCTTCCATGTTTTTCAGTCTTTTCACTGAATTTTCCAACCTGTTTTCTCTTGATGCATTCTGGATAAATGGCTTCAGATCTTGCTATTCACATGTTCCATTTTTGGCTGTGTGTAATATGTTATCAAATACACCCACTGAGGTTTTAATTTTCATAATTATACTTTTTTGTAAGTTTTACTTATTCATAAAATGCGCTATAATAACTTTTTATATTTTACAGTCCTCTTGGATATTTTCATTTCTTTACTTAAACATATGGTAAGTAGTTGTTCTTTAATCTCTGATCATTTCAATACATGATGTTTTTGCAGATCAGTTTCTTTTGTCTACATTTTCTCCTGCTTTTCATTTATAGTACATTGTTTCCTTTTCTGCTTCATTATCTTTGATGGTGTGCTGCTCATTTTCCAAAAAAAAAAAAAAATGTTACTTGCAAGGATTCCTCTAAGCTTATTATAAATGTTAATTACTTTAAAGATTGTCACTTCACTGCCAGGTACCTGAGGCACTACTAGTCTATTGCCAATTTTTAATATCTCACTGATGTAGGTTTTTGGAATCCAGATTTAAGAATTCCTGTACAACTACTAATATGGGCCAAGACATGGTAACAATGTTATGAGGACAGGATTTATTTTGCTCCTGCTCTATTCAACTCCAAGACAATTTACACTGCAATCCCCTGACAGCATTTACTTCTGATTCAGCCTTATAAACTCTTGGTATTTCTCTACAGAATAACAGCTCAATATGTAAGAACTTCTATTAGATTCTCCAACTGAATCAAAGATGGCAGATCTTCATCTTTGATTCAGTTTTCATTAAAAAATTCCACCAAAATTTTAGCTAAGGTTCTCATCTCAGTTAAGTCAGCATTGACAAATTTCTTTAGCCTAAAACTGGTCACAAATGATGGCCTGCTACTTCCTTACCATTTCCCCAGCACTAAGAAGATGTTAAAATGATGTTTTTAATAATATGCCCACTGCTATTAGTTGTTTTCTGTCCAAATAACCTAAACCAACATTGTTGGAAACCAGAAATCTCTCTAGCATTAAGCTTTTTAATTGAAACTTTTTAGTGTAAAAGTATTTTTATTCCTGCTGATTCAAAATTCAAAAGACAAAGTGCTTATACAATCGAATCATATTTAAATGGCATGTGATCTATGGTACCAGAGACTAACATTAGGAACTCCTGTTTGTTGAGGGTTTGGGAGGGATGAATTTGTATTCTGAAGCTAAGTAGGGAGTGAACAAGAGAGACAATTTCCTTTGCTTTAATAAGAAAAAAAATATATGTGTGCTCTAGATAGCAACATATGCTACCCTTTTCTCTCCTTTTCTGATATGTGGAAGAGGTCCCTCTAGCACCATCTGATAACAACATTCTATAATCATAAATAAAAGCTTGAGTGCTGAAAGTTATTTTAAATTTGATTTTTTCAAATTTTATCAAATAAAATAAGAGCAATTGTCATAATAACAAAAATGTATTTTAAAGCAGACTTTTCAGTGTGCTAGGTTGCCAATAAATGTTCACGATGAGTCACTAAAGTATATTTTCTTATCTCACTGAATTGAAATAATTAGAATAAGCAAAGTCATGGAGTCAGAATCTAGAATATAGTTTACCAGGAGATGAGGTTGGGCTAGGGAATTGGAAGTTAAGGCTTAAAATGTACAAGGTTCCTGTTTGGAATGATGAAAATGTTTCAGTAATAGATAGTGCTGATAGTAGTACAACATTGTGTACATAATTATCAGCACTGAAATATATATCTGAATATGATTAAAAGGGGGAAACTTTAGATTTTATATATGGTACCAATAAAAATTCAAAAAAAAAAATCCATGGTATTAAACTACACAAACAGTGAATTCTAAGTTAAAACATAGACTTTAATTATACATACAAATACATACTAATCATACAAATGTGCTATCATCAATTGTAACAAATGTTTCACACCAATGCAAGGTGTTGGTGGTGGGGTGTTATATGGGAATCACATATTTTATGCATGATTATTCTGTAAACCCATAACTTATTTTAAAGAAAAAATTTACCAAAAAAATAAATTTTTTCTTTGATTTTCAATTCTAGGCCAGGCTAAGAAAGTTATGTTCATAAATTATTTTACATCACATTATATAGAAAGGAAGGATTGGTCTGAGGCAAGAGATTTAAAAGTTGCACATCTTTTATTTGTAAGGTAGTCTAATATAGTTTTCCCCACTGGCTCTTCAAATGTTGTACTGGTCAAATAAAATATGACCAATATAAAACGGTTTTTGTACACTAAAGCTAATTTACTTTCCCCTTGAGTATTTTTATGCATTTTATGAGCTCATTCATATAAATGCAGAATTAGCATGATAATGCTATAATTTGTTGAAAAAACTGAAATGCTATAAAGAAAGCTTTTCATCTCCCCATACTTAAGTTAAAGAATTATTTCCTATTTTCATCTCCATGCATTCTACCAAAATAAAAAGTGAAACATATTAAATAATATCAGATAGCTACAATTATTGAAATCCTTGCTTTCAATACTTGCTTCTAAACTATGGGCTAGAGTGGACTTAATGGTATCCTGTTGTACACATATGGTGATTCTAGCAATGGAAGAAATTATAACAGTGAGGTGGAGCCGGTGGCCACTGGACACTTTCGGGGCAGGGAGGGGATGTGCAGTTGAAATACAGGGGCTTTTTCGGGACTTGGGGGTTGTCCTGAGTGCCGTTGTGGCGACGGATGTAGGCCATTTTAAATCAGCACACACCATTCAGAACTGTGTGGAAGAGAGTGTGGTCTACGATGTGAATTGTGGTCTATGGCTGATGGCAAGGCCCCAGGATGTGTAGGTCCATTGAGGGTGATGGGCCACACTTGTGGGAGATGTTTGTGTGGGATGTTGTGGGAGGTGTGGGAGGTGGGGAACATATGAATCCCTGTAGTTTCCATGTAATATTTAGGTAATATAAGCACCTTTAAGAATATATATATATATATAAATAGCATTTTTTAAGCAAATGCACATATATTCATATATATTTATATATCATTTTACAAATATTGGTATGTATTGTGAAAAATTTGATTTTTACCCACAATAAAAAAAAAAAATACTTGCTTCTAGGCATCAGTTTATTTTCATTTTTATCAGCATTATTTTCAGAGAGTACAGCAGGGAAAAAAGTCATATTACTATATAAATATCCTAAAATATACTGTGTTAAAACAAAGCAATGTTGATATAGGTGATGAGGGCCTATTACCAAATTTTAGAATGTTGGGTGACATGAGTCCAAAACTCATTTGTCAAACAAATAATAAGGAACATCTTTTAGACTTTCCATAGAGGTAGAACTGACACCTTCTTACACATATTAGAATTCTCTAGCTACTGGAATTTTAGGCATGAGCTAATCATGTCAACTGAACAATATTAAAGTTTACTTTAAAAATGCACAGTAGGGAAGCGGCTGTGGCTCAATCAGTAGGGCTCCCGTTTGCCATATGGGAGGCCCTGGGTTCGGTTCCCGGGGCCTCCTGGTGAGGGCAGGCCCACCCGCACGGCGTGGTTGGCTGACCTAGTGGGCACAAGCAGCAGTGGGGGGATAAATGAATAAATAAATAAAATCTTTGGGAAACAGATATGGCTCAAAAGGTTCGGCGTCCGTCTACCATATGGAGAGACCGGGGTTCGATCCCCGGTACCTCCCGGTAAAAAAATTTAAAAATAAATAAATAAATAAATAAAAATGCACAGTAGTTACATTAAGAAGAATGAAAACCAAAATGTACTTTATTTCAGATATCTAATAAACATGGCTTCAGTACTTCTTTCAGAACTCCAAGAGGAAACTGGACATAACTTAGCATAATGTAATACAATTTTATATCAAATTTGTAACTGAATTTTCTAAACTAAAATTTCTATAAAATCACACAGCCAATTACATTGGTTTTCCACTTGTGAGGGAGTGAAAATACTATGAACAAGAGAAGTCACATAGTTTTAATTTTGCCTTCCCATTCTGAAAAATGTTACTGTAAGAGTTCTATTTTAGGGAGGAATGTGGGGTAAAATAGTAGTGAGTCAGTTTTTCAATGGACTATCAGTTAATTATTCATTTGCTATGAATTTGGCAGCAAATCACTCAATTTTCTTGAACTTATATATAACTAATTTAATAATTAGCTATTGTTTGTGAGTACTTTGTTTTCTTAGATATTTTGATACAATGGTCCATTTGTATAAATGATTTTGTCACCTCTCAATATCCAAACCACCGTAGATAATAATTTAAGCCAGTAATGGTAATTTCATTTACTTTACCAGAAACCAATTTAGCAAAGCTTTTGTTACCCAACTCTAGGCAATGGGAGTTAAATAAGTATTTTAGGATAGATTTGGAAAATATTTCTAAGGAATATAGGGAGAGAGAGAGAGAGAGAGAAAGAAAGAGAGAGAGTGTGTGATTGAAAGTGATGGTCTCTTTTTCTCTGGATATTGTCTGATCATGAGGCCTGAAATGGTTGGAGCCATCTTAAACCAAAAATGGATCCAAGAATAAAATCAAAACTTCAAAGAGAGCAAAGCCAAACGATTTAAAGAACGTGAGTAATTCACTATGTCTTTGAGCCACTGAATTTACCGATCCTTGACATACCGTATTTTGGGATTTGTTTTTATTTGAGATTATAAATTTTTTTATTGCATAAGCCACTTTGAGTGGGATTTTCCATTGATTGCAATCCATTTTATGCTAATTTACTCACTTAATGGAATGAAGAGCAGTGAACCATAGAGAACAAGGAACTAAGGAAAATCCCCCCAGATACTTGGGAACATATCTAGGATATAAACCCAAATCTGCCTACATCTAATTCCTAGTCTCATGTCATTACAGCAAGAGTACCAGCAACCCCTTGGGCATAGCAGAGGTTATTTAGGTACATTGAAAACTTCTGCATCCCTCTTCCGTAACATGTGTTTTCATCATAGTCATCTATTGGAAAGTTTAATTCAAAGAAAATAGACATATGTTAAAATATGTTCTTCTCAGACAATTTAAAAGCAGACAATTTAAAAGCACATTGTTGATTCTAGCAAATGGAAGAATTTATCTCATTGATGTGGAGGCAGTGGCCACTGGAGGTTCTAAGGGGAGGAAGAGGGAAAAACAGGTGTAATTTGGGGCCTTTTTCAGGACTTGGGAATTGTCTTAAATGACACTGCAATGACAGATACAGGTCATTATATATCTTACCATAACTTACAAATTGTGTGGGAGAGAGTGTAAACTACAATGTAAACTATAATCCACCCTTAGTGGCAGTGCTCCAAAATGTGTCCATCATTTGTAACAAATGTACCATACTAATGAAGTATGTTAGGTTGTTAATGTGGGAAAATGTGCGAAGGGTAGGAAGCGGGGCATATGAGAATCCCTTATATTTTCTATGTAACATTTACGTAATCTAGGCATCTTTTTTGAAAAAAGTATATTAAAAAAAATATCTTTGGGAAGCAGATGTGGCTCAAGTGCTTGGGCTCCTGTCTACCATATGGGAGGTCCTGGGGCCTCCTGGTGTAGGGAAGCTGGCCACGCAGAGAGATGGTGCAACAAGATGACACAACAAAAAAGAGACACAGAGGAAAGAGACGATGAGAGACACAACAAACCAAGGAGCTGAGATGGCTCAAGCGATTGAGTGCCTCTCTCCCACGTTGGAAGGTCCTAGGCCTAGGACCAATTTCTGGTGCCGACTAAAGACAAGATGAGAAGAAGACAAGCAGACACAGAAGAACATGCAGCAAATGGACACAGAGAGCAGACAGCGAGCACAAGTGGCAAGGGCCGGGAAGGGGAATGAAAAAAAATCTTGAACTTAAAAAAAAAAAAAAGTAGATGACAATACAAGAATTCTAATTTGGATGGAATGCTCCCTTAGATAGATAAAAGTATAATGCACCAAGTCCAGATTACAATCTTTACTGCCACAAAGGAGTAAGAGATTACTTACGTAACCTTTTTGGTTTGCTGCAGGTACACAAAATACCTCAAATACTAAATAATGGTTTTATCATTAGCTTTAAAACATTACATATTTTCTTGGAGAGTGAAGATTATTCACAAAGAAAAAAAATACTGAAAATTCAGTTTGCTTTTAGAGCTCAAAAATGTTTCAGTGAAACATCTGTTATAAATTTTTAAAACCTGTTCCAAGGCAAAGCAATTGACTCTTCACATCTTTTCTATATTTTCCTTCTTGTCACTGTTAAATACCCTTTGAATATTTAAAGTCAAACAGAGACTTTTGAAGATAATCAATTGGTTGGTTGGTTTATAACCAGTTGGAAGTAATATGTAGAACATGATAACAAAATTATTTAATTTACTAATTTTTTAACCAAATTAGCTATTTTTATAATTTCATGTTTGTTGCACTTTAAACAATTGCCTTCAGGCACTGCAAAATGTCTTTTTACATTTAACTGTTACTAATAAAATTTGAGGATGAAGATTCAATTATTCCTATTAAAAATATGGGAGCTGATGTGACTCAGTGGTTGAGCGCCAGCTTCTTACATACAAGGTCCCGGGTTCAATCTCTGATCCCTATTCCTCAATAAATAAGTAAGTAAGTAGGTAAATAAATAAGTATATTACTAGATTATTCTGCCAATTTATCTTTTATTTCATTTATGTTTTATTCTTTGTTCCCTATCAATATTATGTTATATAAAATAAGAATATTTATTAAATTCCCTTAGCTAAGTAGAGTGGAAACTTTTGAAAGAAATAAATGTCAGCAGGGAGGCTAATGGATTTGAGGTATAAATAAGAAAAATGGTCTTGAGTCTGCAGGCTGAGATCTTTGAGTACTACATTTCTCCCACTGGAGTCAATATAAATAAACTTTGTGTTTCACAGAGTCAGATTTCTCCTGTTTTGCTAGCTGGCATTATCACTTAGAAGTAGCTCTCTTCTGAAGAGGGAAAGGCTCAATTTTCTGGTTGCCTTTGTGAGGTGGCTGGAGTTCATAGATATTTCAGCAGCTTTACTTATATAGATCTCCCTGTTCTTTGATAATGCCAAGAACATCAAGGCCTCCTCAAGGAAGAGAAAGATTAATAATTAGTAAGTTTTAAAATACATAAAATAGTTAAATGAACATTTTTAAACCATCAAAAGAATTTTTTCATCATCTACGATATGGCCTCAGTAGAGAAATATACTCGAAGTTCTTTTACTCATATCCTCAATAGAAAGTTCTCTGTGTCAATCATTCTTTAAATATTTAAATTAGTAAATCAAAGAAGTTGTCCACATGAAGTGGCTATTCACATTCCATATATTCATATGTTTGGGTTGCTTATAACTCAATATTTTACAAATTAAGTTATGAATTTAATCCTATTTCAAGGATTACCCTCACTATAATTACCTTACCCTGCATGTGCAATTTAGGTAAATATATTCCATTAGGGAGACATAAGGTTACATCCTATGTATGTATCCACACGAACTCTTTCCCCTTTAAGGGCAGAACTTTAATTCAAGGATGCTATAAATATGCACGTAACATCCATATGGAAATAGGCTTATACTGGAAATGATCTAGCTGCTTATAGCTTTGTTTCAATTCTGATTGACAGGTGAGGTAACAATTACTTCAATTTGGGGGGCATGAGCCCATAGATTCTCAAAGAGATAAATCCTTATTCACGGTGAGAAAAAGTTTTATCTGCACAAAGAATAAGATTAGGCTGATATTTGTGGCTTGTATGTGACCTTATTAGTTCTAATTACAAGGTATTTCAAAAGATTTTCAATCATTATGATGAGTTCAGATTTATGTTCATATGATTATCAAAATATTCCATGGAATTTATATTTTTCTTTTAAGGGCCATGAATAACACTTGACAAACTAGCTACTTCAGAAAGTTTGTTTCTCAAAAAACAATCTACTTTAAATGATTTGTACACAAAGTTTGCCATTGCACTGTGATTTACATTCACTGAGTGATTACCAGGAAAATGCTCATAAAAAAAAAAATTAAGTGAAGTATCTTTTAGACATGAGACAGTAAGACTACATTCTTTCATAGAAATGACCTAAGAAAAATGAGTTATATCCTTCAG
Organism: Tolypeutes matacus; assembly: GCA_026826555.1. Taxonomy (NCBI): domain Eukaryota; kingdom Metazoa; phylum Chordata; class Mammalia; order Cingulata; family Chlamyphoridae; genus Tolypeutes; species Tolypeutes matacus. Next base: position 2,992,433 of record JAKSZT010054489.1, read on the forward strand.
CATAAATAAAGTAAAAGCAAAACTGAAGAAAATTATGAGATGCTGCCTAACAGCCTGTGAAAACTACAAACCCAGAAATCCCAAATAAGTACAGATTATGGTGTATGAAGTTTTGTGTTTTTTTTGTCCTGTTACGTGCCTCTAGAATAGTAAAAGTTGACCAATATTTATGATTTTACATAAAAACAAATCACATTTTCAGTTTATATAATTGGCACGGACTAGGTACTAGTTTACTTGTTAAGGCCAGAGATTGAATTATAAAAGATTTTCAGACTCGAAACACTGTGTGATAACGGAATGTCACTAGCCTAGAATTCCAAAATTGTTTCCATTTCCTGCTCTACTACTACTTAACTTGTTAGTGATGTTGAGTAAGTCACTTTCACTCTATGGTTATCACATTCCTTATCTTAAAAATCAAGCATGAACTAGATTATGTCTAGGATTTTGGACCAGCTCCATATATCTATGAATTTAAGTTGTAATGTTCACTGGTGAATTATGATAGTGATGTTAATGTATTCGGTGCTACTCTCTAATCTGTACAATAATCCTGTAAGGTATTTATAATTATCTCCATTATATCTGAGGTAATTGAAACTAGAAGAGAAAAAAGCCTTCAAGTTCATATAAGTAGTAAGTGACACAGCTGGAATTTATTTTATCTCATTGCTCAAGTCATTTTAATTGCAAAAGTATTAATTTTTATAATATATTAATAAAGAGTGAAAAAAAATAAGCTAGGACCCAAGATATATAGCCTAAAATGAGGGGACAACACACAAAAAAATATCTATAGTATTAAGTAATAGCAGAAAATAGAGTATTCACTAGGAAAGAACTTTAACACACACCCCACACAACATAGAGACTATGAAGGTGATTGTAAACATCTCAAATGTGAAAATCTTTGAATGGAAATACATGAAAAGGGACACCTAAGTTGCAAAGAACTGTATCAAAGCAAATATAACTGACAAATTGTTGATCATAGATAAACAGTAGCCTGTTTTTTGGACTGAAGTTGTAGCCCTAGGAATAGAAACTTGTGCATGCATCCAACAAAAATAACCCTTGGAAGTTTGACTAAAATGAAAGTTACAGAAAGCTGCCAGGATTATGCGTTAGAAGATAAAAGAACCTGGCTGAAAATTCCTGAGTATCTGATTCCATCTGACACTAAGTAAAAATGTAATTGCTTTATGTATTCTTTATTCACTAATCCACATGTCCTGTAAAAAGAATAAACTTGGCATAAGAGAGAAATTTAAATTCGATCACATTAAAACTAAGTATCCTTAGAGTATGAATTAATTTCTGGTATATAATGATTTACTAAATGGAGAGTTTCCAAATATACAATGACATTTTACTTCAAGTATAATTTATCAGAGCTAATGTCATTTTTGCAAGCAAAATGTTTGACAGTCAATAAATTCAGATAACAACCATTCTGTGTTTTCCACATTTTTAACATATATTTTTATGAACATTGTGTATCATACAAAAAGATAAGGTTATATATCCTTATCTTATACATAATAAACAAGTGTTAATTTATCTTAACCTAGCTCTGTGACAGGACAAAATGTCTTTAAGCTACAGATGCTAGAGAAGTTCTAAGCATCTGAATAAAAATTCTCTTTGAATATTTAAGTACTACTCAGGCAAAATTTCCAGAGAAACCTCTACTAAAAAAAAAAAAAAGCCTATATTTTTCAATTTATAGTAAAAATTGGAATATACTAAGCATAACAGGACAATGTTTTGTTTTTAAAAACAGCTTAAACTTCCAATGTCCTCTAGAAGAAAAAAGGGAAGAAAATAACATCATTCTGTTCAATGCTTCCACCACACTGAGTTTTCTTATTTCCTTGGACAAATTCTACAAAAACTTTATACTGTGTTTTTACTCTGCTTGGATCACTGTTACCCCTTACTCTACCTGCCTATGTCCCAGTTTTCCTTTAGATCTCGGCTTACACATGACCTTCTTCTTAAGGCTGTTTGAGAATTAAATAGATGTGTATTCTCTGTTCTCACTCTACTCTTTACTTTCATTATCATAATGCAGCAATTGCCACACTATTATAATCGCTGTTTAAACTATTTTCCCACCAGACCATAAACTCTTATCTAGTGAATTAATTAATGAGGGGATAAATGAATGGAAAGGACACTGGGACTGAAGGCATGCCCATTTGCTTTTCACATAAGTGGTCTAAGAGACAGGCATTTTCACACAGTGCAAGCCGATGCCATGGCCCCCAACAAATGGAAACACAGAATTAATTCCTTCAATTGCTATACCACCACTAGAGAAAATAAACAATACAGTAAAAGTTAGGAATTTTAATGCCATGTTTTAGAAATTATTTCAACTTTCTGACAAAAGGCAAATTTGGAAGTCTGAGTTTTATGTAGCCCCTAATTCTTGCACACTATTGCTTCGACCTCTCAGAAAAGAACTTGTCTATACTCACAAAATGCATATGCACTTTGACCTAGCAATTCCAAAACTGTGTGCAAAAATATATGTGCAAGAATATGCAGTTCTGCTTATTAGGGAACAATTCTAGGCAAGCTGAAACTCCATCCTTTGGGGATGGGCTAAATTATTTATGGTAAAATTACATGCCATGTGACTATTTAAATCTGTAAGATGAGCATATATTGATATGAAAGAAGATTCAAATCATATAAACTGAAATAGAACATGTTACAGAGCAATATATAGACTCCCTATCAAGTGGGCATTTATCCCATGACACAGGAATAGGGAATCTAAAACTCATAGAGGGTCACAGTTAGGACAGGGAACTGAAGCAGTGTGTCACGAGATTAAGTTAGGGTTGCAGAGGTCCTAAAGAGACTTCTACAAACAGAAGGTGTGAAGGAATAGAGACAATGTCAAAATTACGCCTTCATTTCTGCCCCATACCTGGGTTCTGCTATTTAAAGAGAGCAGATTTAAATCTGCTCTTTGATTCACTGTTTTCTTAGTCAATCAAATATTAAGTCGGATCTATATTTCTTACTGTTTTGTTCTGTCCACTTGAAAAGAACTTCCCCTCTGTAATGCTGCTTTTTATTTAATCTGACCACAGGTTCTACACATTTCAAATTACATCCCCTCAAGGCAAAGGCTACATCTTTTTAAAGTGCCAGTTATAAATTTATTTCTTCTTACCTCCAAATTCACATTTCAGTATATGCTCTTGTTAATAGATGGAATTTCTTTAAGCATTTCTGCTTTACAGTGAGCACAATGTTGGGTTTTCTCAGTAGACAGAGGGACATTGCAGCGGGAAGGGGCCTTTCTGCAGTTTCTTATTGCAGCAGTTAAGATGAGGATATGACATCTAGTGCTTTACCTCAGCCATGCTCAAGAATGCATGGTCCCTCGGCAATG
>JAKSZT010054489.1:2995857-3107502 GCA_026826555.1 Tolypeutes matacus
CATTGCCGAGGGACCATGCATTCTTGAGCATGGCTGAGGTAAAGCACTAGATGTCATATCCTCATCTTAACTGCTGCAATAAGAAACTGCAGAAAGGCCCCTTCCCGCTGCAATGTCCCTCTGTCTACTGAGAAAACCCAACATTGTGCTCACTGTAAAGCAGAAATGCTTAAAGAAATTCCATCTATTAACAAGAGCATATACTGAAATGTGAATTTGGAGGTAAGAAGAAATAAATTTATAACTGGCACTTTAAAAAGATGTAGCCTTTGCCTTGAGGGGATGTAATTTGAAATGTGTAGAACCTATGGTCAGATTAAATAAAAAGCAGCATTACAGAGGGGAAGTTCTTTTCAAGTGGACAGAACAAAACAGTAAGAAATATAGATCCAACTTAATATTTGATTGACTAAGAAAACAGTGAATCAAAGAGCAGATTTAAATCTGCTCTCTTTAAATAGCAGAACCCAGGTATGGGGCAGAAATGAAGGCGTAATTTTGACATTGTCTCTATTCCTTCACACCTTCTGTTTGTAGAAGTCTCTTTAGGACCTCTGCAACCCTAACTTAATCTCGTGACACACTGCTTCAGTTCCCTGTCCTAACTGTGACCCTCTATGAGTTTTAGATTCCCTATTCCTGTGTCATGGGGTAAATGCCCACTTGATAGGGAGTGTTAATGGGCCATGAATCATCCCTCATAGGGGTCTTTAAAATATGCAGACATGATCATAATCTCTTGTAAAAAAAAGTTCAGCTAATCAAAGGAAAGCTAAATTTAAGATAGTTTTTGCCATTGGCCGGGTTATTTTGTTAAACTTCATTAAAATATGTTGAAATTTTGGGGAATGCACAAATACACATTTGTTTTTATGACTGTTCTGAGGCACATTTGGGGTTAATCATGTAGCCCCAGATATGGTTATTCAAGTGGCTGGGAACATAGAAAATGTAAATCATTTGCTTAAATAGACAAGATGAGTCATGGCATAAATTAGTCATAAAATGCTTTTTTTCAGGTGTGATTTTTGTCCTGTTTGATGCCTTTTTATTACCTGTAATTAGTACTTTCTCTCAAAAAAAGGGTGAACTGAATAGTATCAGTAAAATATTCAGTCAATGTATTTTCGTTCAATGAAATGACTTCTGCCATTGCCGTAGGTTTAAAGGTCTTGTGCTAGACAAATATAATAAAAGTGTAGGGTTTTTTATTAGGTGAATGGTATAAGAAGAGGAAAAATTTTATAAAGATTTTGTGCTGAACACAATTATAGGCCAACAAAGTCTTGTGTAAAACAGATATCATGAGGATAAGCTTGAGGAAGAACAGGGATTTACTAAACTCACATGAAGAATCAAATATTCCACCAAATTTCAACCTATTTTAATGAAGTTTGACAGAATAACTAGCCAAAGGCAAAAACTACGGTGTTCTCTGCAGTCATTCTGTGGTAGGAGCTTATCAAATAATTATTTATTCATTTCATAGCTATTAACCTATCTATTGCATGATAGAGATGATGTAGGAATTGGTAATTTAGCAGGATAAGTAAGGTTAGGTCTGTGCTCGTATGGATTTACACACTGGTTGTGAGAGACAGAGCAAGAAGGAAGAAAGGAATGGAGGGAGGGAGGAAGGGAGGAAAGGAGGGAGGGAGGGAGGAAGGAAGGATTATGAGGTAATGATGATATACTTAATGCTGTAGATTTGGGTGGTGGCACTGGAAGTGTTAAAAAGAAAAGTCAGTTTTGTGATGTATTTTACAGAACCACCTGTGAAACTTGATAACATATTCATGAGAGAAAAACAGATTAATCAAGTAATGGTTATCAATTGTGTGTTTGTGATTGCTTGTGCATTTGCATGTGAGTGCAGGAGTATATGAAACTCCTGATGATGAGTTATAGCTTTCCTGGAAGAGATGAAAATTGGAATTTACTTTTCGGTGAAAGCCAATATAAAAGACAAAGAATGGAGGGGGCAGCTTCTCCCATCCCTCATCCATTGCTACTGAGCACCAAAATGGTGGAGGGACTGGAAGTTCTCCCGACTATGTGACTGCTCTTTGATTTAGTTAATACATTTTCTGCTTCATATTTTTGAGAGCCAAATAAACAAATGGTGTGAACATATTTTATCTATAAGTCTTTTTGTCATTTCCAAATCTGGAGCAACTGATAAAGACCATAAAATATTTGAGTGTCTATCAGACATGGATTCATGGATTTGGAGCGATCACCTTGGGAATTGGTTATAGAAGTCTAGATTTATGGGGGTAAAGTCATTTATATATGTATAGATTTTGTACTCATAAGCTTGTGGAAGGCACTGAGAAACACTGAGCAATATAAGGAGGAAAAATTAATCATTGCTTTTTTATGATATTAGAATAACTGTAGTTATGCGGAAAAAGCATTTAGAAAATACATGCTTCCCATATAACCCCCCACATGCAGTTTTCCTTATTATTAATAATTTGCATTATTAACCTTTGTCACAATTGATGGAACAATATTATACTATTAGCTATAGTCTGTAGTTTAGCATACGGTTCATTGTTTGCGTTGTACACTTCTATGTTTTATTTTATTTTTTTTTGTAATTAGAGGACTTGTAGTTTTACAAAAGAATCATACATAAAATACAGAGTTCCCATATACCACCCTATTATTAGCACCTTGTATTAGTGTGCTAAATTTGTTACGATTCATGAAAGAATATTTTTATAACTGTGGTAACTATATAGTCCACCATTTACAATAGAGTTCACTGTTCTTGTACAGTGTCTTGTTGTTAGGTTGTTTTTTTTTTAATGTTTACTCTAATGACATATATACAACCATAAATTCCCCATTTTACCAAATTCAAATATACAATTCAATGGTGTTAATTAGCTTCTCAATGTTATGCTACCATCACTACCATCCATTACCAAAATTGCCCATCACTCCAAACAGAAACTCTATGAATTGAGCATGAACTTCCCATTCCCTACCCTCACCCTGGGTTCTGGTAACCTATATTCCAGTTTCTAACACTATGAATTTGAATATTCTGATTATTTCATATAGGTAAGATCATATAATATTTCTCCCTTTATTTCTGGCTAATTTCACTCAACATGATGTCTCCATGATTCATCTATGTTGTAGCATGTATCAAAACTTCATTCCCTTTTGTGGCTAAATAGATTTATACTCTCTCTATATATATATGTGTGTGTGTATATATATATGTATATATGCCATATTTTGTCTATCCATTCATCCATCAGGATACTTATTGTGGTGGTTTGAAGGTGGTATGTACCTGAGCAAAAACATATCCTTAAATCTAAACCATTCCTGGGGGTGTGAACCCATTGTAAGTAGGACCTTTTGATGAAGTGCTTCAGATCATCTTGATTGTGGCCCAGCCCAATCAGGATGTAACCCTGTTACTAGAGTCCTTTATAAGAGAATGAAAGTCAGACAGATGGAGAGATAGCCACAGGAAGCAAGAAGCTGAAATGGAACCCAGAAGAAAAGGAAGAGAGCAGGAGATGCTACCATATGCCTTGCCATGTTACAGAGGAACCAAAGATCCAGAGGCAACCAGTCCCAGAATGCCACAGTATTGGGGGAGAAAGCACACCTTGATGATGCCTTGATTTGGACATTTTCCTGACCTCAAAACCATGAGTAAATAACTTCCCATTATTTAACAGGACCCATTTTATGGTATTTGCTTAAGCAGCCTAGGAAACTAAAATGCTTAGGTAGATTCTATCTTACAGCAATTGTGAACGATGTTGCTATGAACATCTACCAGTGTGGAAATATCAGTTCCAGTCCCTGTTTTCAATTCTTTAATCATACTTAGAGGTAAGATTTCTAGGTCATATGGCAATTGTTTTAGTTTGCTAAGGGCTGCCAAGGCAATATACAAGAAATGGTTGGCTTTTACAATGGAGATTTATTGGTTTAAAAGGTTACAGTTTCAAGGCCAAGAAAAATGTCCAAATCAGGGCTTCATCAGGTGACAGGTGATGTTTTTCTCCCCAAGGACCGGCTGCTGGTGTTCTTGGATTCCTCTCTAATCTGGTAAGGCACATGGTGAAGCATATGACAGTGTCTGTCAGTCTTTGCCTTTTCCTCTGGGCTCTGTTACGTTCTGCTCAATCTGTGGCTTTCTCTCAGTTACTGAGCATTTCTCTCTGTCTCTGTGGCTCCACCAATTCCAGTTTATAAAGGACTCCAGTAAGAGGCCTAAGACCCACCCTGAGCTATGCTGTACTGGAGTAAAATGGCCCTTAACTGAGTCTAATCTAAACAAAGGTTCACACCCACAGCAATGGACCAATGTAAGAACATAATTTTCTGGTGTCCACAAAAGACTCAAACTACCACAGTAATTCTACACTTAACTTTCTGAGGAACTGCCAAACTGTTTTAAATGCAGCTGCACCATTTTACATTCCCACCAACAATGCCAGATCCTCTCTAACACTTGTTATTTTCTATTTTCTATTAGTAACCATTCTAGTGGATGTGAAATTGTCTTTGTTGTTTTGCTTTGTTTTTCACTAATGGCTAATGATGTTAAGCATCTTTTCATCTGCTTTTGGCCATTTGTATATCTTCTTTGGATAAGCATCTATTCAAGTCTTTTGTTCCTTTTTAAATTGGATTGTCTCTTATTTGTTGTTGAGTTGTAAGATTTCTTTATGTACTCTGGATATTAAACCATTATCAGATATGTGGTTTCCAGTTACTTTCTCCCATTCTGTAGGTTGTCTTTATACTTTCATGATAAAATCCTTTGATGAACAAATGTTTTTTTGTGGGTTTTTTTGAAATTTTGATACGATACATTCCATTTACCTATTTTTCCTTTTGTTGCTTATACTTTTGGTGTGAATTCTAAGACCATAGCCTAACCCAAGGTCCTGAAGATGTTTCTCTTTATTTTCATCTAGGAGATTTATTGTGGTTCTAATAATGTTCTTTGATCCATTTTCAGTTAATTTTTGTACGTGGTATGAGGTAGGGTTCCGATCTTCATTCATTTTCTTGTGGATATCCAGTTTTCCTACCACCATTTGTTAAAGAGACTATTCTTTTCCCATTCAATGAACTTGGCAATATTTTCCAAAATTACTTGGCCATAGATGTGAGTACTTAATTCTGAATACTCAGTTTCTTTCCATTAGTCTATATGCCTATCACTATGCAAGTATTATGCTATTTTGACCACTGTAGTTTTGTAATAAATTTTAAAATTAGGAAGGGAAATGCAGACACGTGTTTCAGAAGGGGAGAAGGTTATTACCATATGGTACATGTGGGCATTAGACTGGACTTTTGATGCACAGAATCATCAATTTATTAATGACACATGACTTGTTTTTAACAAGACAAGCTGGGTCAAACATTTGAAGAAGATTTTGATATACAAATACAACATTCAACTGGAGATCTTAAGTATTCCCCTTATTACAAAAATTATCTGGCTTTCATCAACCATTGCCCTCATGGCAGAGGAAACTCCAAATTCTATGGAATGCTGCCTACAGAGGAACTTGTCTATACTTGGAAACCTGTAATCAATAGTGCAACAGACTTGTATTTCAAATGAAATATTCATCAATCTCTTCAGAATGCCACTGAAATCCAGTTGGTACAACCTGCTCTCCTTCAGCACAAGGTGGGAAAAGGCAGAAAGAGGCTCAGCCTGTATGAATAACTTCATGAATCTTTGTGTAATACTGAGATGGCATCTTGTATTAAATGGGTAGATAAAACTAAGGGCATTTTTCAGTTTGTATTAAAAAAAAAAAAAAAAAAAAAAAGAAAAAGTTGTAGAACTTTGGGGAAAATGAAAAAGCAACTGAAAGACCATGACTTACCAGAAAATGGCCAGAGCACTGAGGAATTATGGAAGAACTGGGGAAATCACCAAAATCTAGAGAAAGCTAACTTACCAGTTCAGTGATGCCATTCTCCAATGATTCTTTCCATCTTATTTCTTGGGGAAAGAGATCTTCTACTCACAGCTTGTTTAACCTGAACAAGAATATCTCAGTTTAAATAACTGGAATGCAAATTATAATTATGCATGTGCTAATTATCACAAGCTAAGTAACCCTGATTGCTAAATACAACCTTACATTTAATAGTTTTCTGGCATCAGAAATCCCTACAAACTTCAGCATTTTCCTCTTAAAGCAAATATTGAAGAGAAAAAAAACTTTCATTAACTTAATTGTTGCTATCTTTATTTAAAAACATGTAATCTATACTAAACTTGGTGGGAAATTCTTCTGTGATCAACTTTAAAATGATCGCACCCCATTTGAAAATATATTCTTTGTTTTACTACTCTGTCAGTCTTCTAGACTGACATTACCAGTAGAGATGATTTGATTTATGTATTGATTTAAATACTGTTTTCCTGTCATAAACTCAGGTGAAAAAATCACTCTAACATCTATTTGATGGTTTTAATGACAAAACAAAAAATGACTGCCTATGATACAGTCTTCATACCAAAATAGGTTCATGACTTTAAAAACTTCTGTGGATATCCTGAACCTATATTTCCTCTGCACTTCCTCTCTTGGCCTGTAAGTCTGTGGAGCTAAAGAAACCATAGTCTAAGGAAAAGGCCACCTTCCTTATTGGTAATAACACTCAGAAGCATGTACAACCCCCCACCCCCCCCACACACACCCCCACCCTGCAAATGTAGAATTATAGTGTGAGGCCTTCAACTTCATTCTTTGTTTTCAAGATACTTTTGGTTTTTTGGGGTCCCTTACCTTTCCACATCAATTTGATGCTTGGCTTTGCTATTTCTTCAAAGAAGACTTTTGCAATTTTTATTGGTATTGCATTGAGTCTATAATTGTTTTGGAGGCTAGAATTGACATCATAACAATATTTAGTCTTCTAATCCATGAACACGGAACATACTTCCATTTATTTAGGTCTTCTTTGATTTCTTTCAGCAATGTTTTATACATTTACATGTACAAATCCATTATATCCTTGGTTAAATTTATTCAAAGATATTTTATTATTTTAGTTGCTACAGCAAATGGGATTTTTTTCTTGATTTCATCTTCAGATTGTTCATTATTAATGTTTAGAAACACTACTGATTTGGGGGTGTTGATATTGGGATGGCATACAGGTACCTCAGTATTCACATAGGGGCTACCCTTCTCCCTCCAGAACAGGGCAAAGAACTCACAATGGGAGCAGAGGCTGGCTCCATACCAAGCTGGGGAGGGCAGGGGAGGGCAGCAAAGTCATCAGGAACTTCTCTTACTCTTTTTGTTTATACAATAATTTAAAAAAGAAAGTTTAGTTTGAAATACTTTCAAACTTACAAAATACACTTACAAAAATATACAAACCCCACACAGAGAATCTACCACCTAGATCCAACTCCACCAATTTTAACACTTTACCACATTTGCATACCACTCTTTTTCTCTATTTATCATCTTTCTATCAATCCATTTTCTGAACACTTGAGAGTAATTGTGTATATCATGCACTTTGAAGATGTAATACTGCCATGTAAATTTCCTAAGAACAAGGAACTTCACTTATGTAACCACCTTAAATGCAGTTATCAAGTTCAAGCAATTTAACATTGAAAAGCTTTCATTCTATACTCCAATTTTTTCACATGTCCCAGTAATGTCCTTTTGAATCGTTTCTCCTCCCTTGCTAGATCCCATCAGGATCATGTATTACATTTAATTGTCATTATCTTTCTAGTTGCTCTTTCTTTTTTGTTTTAATTGTGGGAACAAATATACAACATAAACATTCCTCACTCAACCACTCCCAAGCACGCCATTCAATGGGATTGACAATAGTGCAGTACCCCCACCACCATCTAATAGTAAAACTTCCCCAACTCCCTAAACAGAAACAAGGTGCCCATTATGCACTAACTCCCTTTCCCCCCTCTCCTCCCCCACCTGGTAACCTGTACTCAAATTTATGTCTCTATGAGCTTCCATATTCTCTGATATGTTCTTCATAGTACCTTGGAACTGTAATTTAACATCCTACATCTATACAATCTCATTTGTTTTGATACTAACTTAACTTCAATAATATGCTCAAACTTTGTTCCTATACCCTTTTCTTCCCACCTTTATGTAGTCCTTGTGACAGATTACAAGTTTATACATTATGAGTCCCAAACCATTGATTTATCCTTACATTTTAGTCTTTGCCTTTTAGATCCTGTAAGAAGTAAAGAATGGATTTACAAACCAAACATAGAATAGCGCTGGCATTTATATTTACCCATATCATTACCCTGAACAGACATCTTTATTTTTTCCTGAATTTGATCTATTGTCTATTGATATTTCCTTTTAACCTGCAGAACTCTCTTCAGTATCACTTGTAGGGCCAGTCTATTGATGACAAACTCCCTAAACTTTTGTTTACCTGGGAATGTCTTAATCTCACTCTCATTTTATAAAGACAGTTTTGTCAGACAGTGTTTGTGTTCAGCATTTTAAATTTCATCCCTCTGCCTTCTTGCTTCCATGGTTTCTGATGAGAAATTGGCACAATTTTATAGAGGGTCCATTGTACACAACATGCTGCTTCACTCTGGGAGCTTTCAGAAGTCTCTCTTTATATTTGGCATCCATCAATGTGGACCTATTTGAGTTTATCCTGAAGGAGCCTGTTGAGTGTTTTGTATATATATTCATGTCATTTATTAGATTTGGGAAGATTCCAGCCATTATATATTTGAAAATTCTCTCTTCTCCTTCTTGAACTCCCACAATGTGTATATTGGTACACTTGATGGTACCCTACAAGTTCCTCAGGCTCTGTTCATTTTTCTTCATTCTTCTTTCTTCTCATTTCAGCTGTCATCTTGAAGTTCACTGATTCTTTCTTTTGCCAGGTCCAGTTCTATCTTCTATTGAACCCCTCTAAGGAATCTTTAATTTTTGTTACTGTGACCTTCACCTCTCTGGTTCCTTTTCATATTTTCCATCTCTTGATTGTTATTCTCTTTGTGTTCACTATCCTTTTCCCGTTTTACTTTAGGTTTTGTCTGTTTTCCTTTAGCTCCTTAAGCATATATAGGACCATTTTTTAAAAATTATTTTTCTGTTATGTCCCAGACCGGGTTTCCTCATTGATGGTTTCTAATTCTTTAATCCCTTCCTTTGCCTGGGCCATCACATCCTATTTCTTTGTATGGTTTTTAACATTCTGTTGAAACCTGAATGTTTTGAAATTTTAATGTATTATCAGTGGAATTTTAAACTCTGAGACATCTGTTCCTTAAGCTTTTATCCAGATAGTATTATGAGAGAGTTGTCCTTGAGTCAGGAGCTTACAAAGAAAAGAATGAAAAGAAGAAAACATGTTTCCCAGTCTTTGCACATTGGACCATGCAAGTGCTTTTCTTCAGAGTTTACCACATAATAAATTAAGAGAATAGCTCCAATAGGTCATAGGGTGGTGAATCAATGCCCCTGTGGCATAGGTTGAGCCAGCCATAACCCACCTAACTGACTGAGCAAGCCATAGCCTAGGGGCAGCTCATCCCCTCCCAAGAATAAGCAAAATGGAGCAGATAAAGGCTGTCACTCCCTCTCCAACCCCTCCCACATTCCAAGACCTCCTAACCCACTCCCCCCTGGCCATGTGGCCCCAGGCTCTACTTGGTTTCCCTGCCTATTGATGTGCTGTATAAATTCATATCCACCACCTTCCATGGGTGGGCCATGCCCCCTCCATTAGGAGAGCTTCGCAATAAACTTCCTGCTTGTAATCATCAAAAAAGAGAGAGAGAGAGAGAGAGAGAGAGAGAGAGAGAGAGAGAGAGAGAATAGTTCCAGGCCAATACTTAAGGGCTTCCTTAATCTTTTCTGCACATGCATCTCGTCTTGGGCATGTGTGTGTGGCCTGGAATGTCCCCATTTAATATGGTTCCAAATGCCCCCTCTTCCCAAGAAAACAGTTTGTGACAGCTCCAGGTACTGCACTGTATGTTGTACAGCCAGGAATCTCTTGCCCCAGAGAGCATGGTTTGGCTCTTCTACTATAACATTCTGTAGGAGCACTCTCTGAGCTGTCTCTGCACACATGGCAAATTCTGAGATGTTGAATCCTTCAGGCCACCAACATAAAGACTGAACCAGATCTTAATATTCCCAGCAAAAAGGTTACTCTGCTCCCTCTGGGACCAAGACCACGGGTCTACTCTGAAAATGTGGGCTGGCTCCATACTGAGCAGATGAGGGATAGGGGAAGGGCCAGCCAGGGCACCACAAAATCATACCATTTCTAAGTAGCATTTTTCTTGATTTAGTGCTTGTCCTATGACTGCAGTCCCTGTTTTCTAGAGCTTTGAGGAAGACAGCTTAAATCATTTTCTCAAGGATACTTACCATAAATGAAGTGAAGTGAAATGATAGTTAGACAAGAATGTGAGACTAAGAGGGTTTTATTTATGATGGAAAATATTACAGTGTGTTTGCATGCTGATTGGGATGGTGCAATTGGGTGGGAGATGGGCATGAGAGAGGGCAAAGCAATGTCCTTGAAATAGGTGAAGATGGATGAGATCCATACCACAGTGACAAAGTTGGGCTTAGATATGAGTAGGAACAGTACTTCCATTGTAACAGGAATGAAGGCAGAGTATTAGTACAGATACAAGTATGATGGAAAATTTTATGGTGGAAAGAGGATGTGATTTCCTGACTATTGTTACTGGTTTCTCAGAGAAATAAGAAATGAGGTCATAAAATGAGAGTAAAGGAGAGAAGTATTAGATGTTTTTGGAGAAAACATGAGTGAAATAGTTGTCTAAGAAAATGGGAGAGGTAATTACCTACATAAAGGTGTTACAGTGAGGGTGGGACATTTGAATAAAGCAGTAAACAACAGGGAGCCGGCCATGCAAATATGAGGAGAATATGAGGATGTAAAGCCAGTGGTGGTTGGACATGGGGGTGAGGGAAAAGATGCTATCAGATGTAGCATGAGATTTAGGCAAGAGCCAAATTCTGTGGAACACTGTAAGCTAAGGTAGGGAAAGAAACTGCATTTATAATGTGTTAAGAGTTTCCTGTGTTTTTTGTTTTATTAAGGTTTTTCTTGTTTGTGTGTTTGTTTTGTTCATTTCATATGATACCTGAAAACAGAAAAATCGGAGAGGCAAGTACCACAACATCCCAAATTATGTACTTGACTAATAGACTTGCTAAAGGGATGGATCAAAAGCTATTTTGTAACTCTTAGCTCATCACTCACTGATAGGCCATGTCAGAGAAGTTGAAGGACTCATTAGGAGACTGATGAGAGACAAATGAAAGGCATTTTTCAGCATGTTACTTACCTACATCCATTCATCCACCTCTCCAACCATGTTGAGTCAAAAGTGTGCCAACACAAATGTACACTATGGACCGTAGTTAGTGGTAATAGTCTGATGATATTATCTCATAATCTGCAACAAATGTTCCACAACAGTGTGGTATGTTGGTAAAGCATTGTTATGTGGGAATTTACACATGTGCATGATTGTTTTTTAAGTTCACAACTTCTATAATAAAAATATATTTTAAAAATGGCAAAAAAAGAAAAAGTAGGCCAACAGAAAACTAGATAATATTCTTTGGAGACCAGCAAACATAGAGACTGATATCCAACTGTAAATTCTAATGGTGAGAAATTTTAGTGTAAAGTAATAAGAAAGGCCACATTTGCAATGGCCTATTTTTCTACAGTTTATAAAAGTAAAGATACCAAGTGTTTTCATAGGCCAAAACAGGGAAGGTAGCCTGACGTGAGTCATCACGATAGGACCTCACTAAAGAGGTCTGCCTGTCAGTGTAATGTGATACAATCAGAAAAGATCCACAGGATGAAGTGTCAGAGAGAAGAGTTGAGAGGTGAGTTATAGAGAGATGGTCAATTATTAAGTTATAACCCATATGAGAAAAAAGATATAGTGGGAAGTCTTAATGGGTGATGGATTTCAAAACAATACAATGAAAAAAACCACAAATTCACAAGCATGCTTTTAAGCATCTGTTCCATGGAAGGGTGCAACAACAGAATATAATAGCACGAATCACGTAAGACTTTGCCATTTCTTCTAAATCTTTCTTTCCTCTACACTGGATTCTATAGAAACCAGGGATAGCAGCTACTAAGTCAGGGAGGAAAGGAAGGGAGAAAAAAGAAACAAAGCATGTTTTTCTTTCTTGCCACAGTCTTACAAATTTGGATCAGTCCTGAGCTGTGTAGAGAGATGCATTAAGTTGTATGACAGATTGAAGTGTTGATTGAAGTATTCCACTGGTCTGATGTTTTCAATAAAATAAAACAAGACTGCTCATTAATACAGGAATGTGACTGGAAAATGTATGGTATTAGCTCAAGAAAACATCTAAAGTTGGGGATAATATTCCAAAAGAGTGGGTTTTGAGTGGCAGTGGTAAAACAGTATAGAGTCTTCCTTTTTATCCATTCAAAATCTAGCTCATCTAATAAGTGTATCATATGTGTCTGATGACAGAAGGCTTTTTGAAGGGTCTTAGGCAAGGACATTTTCCAATTAACAGATTGTACGGATCATTTTATGAGAGAAAGCATGGGGACAAATTACGAGGCAATTTTAATAGTTCAGACAAAGTATATTAGTGATTTGGGTTAAAGCAATAGTGGTATAAATGGGGAAAAAAGGGACAGTTATCAGACATGTTTTGAAGGAGATTCAATAGGACTGGATGATATGGGAGTTAAGAATAAAAATGGATGAAGATTAACTGCTATTTTAGATTTCAAAAACTGAGTATTAACATTTACTGAGATGTTGAAGACTAGACAAGGAGCATATTGCAGTTAAGAACAGCAGTCAATAGTTCTCTTTTGGCCATATTAAATTTGAGGTCCAAAGAAATCATTCATTTGGCAACATTGAGAATTGGTTGTAAGAATCTGGAGTTGTAGCATAAAGGCAAGAATGGATATGTAGATTTTGTAGTGTTCAGCATACAGATCGTATTTAAAACCTTAGTCTAAAACAAGTCATCCAGAAAGAATGAGTAGGTAGAAAAGAGAAGTGCCAAGATAGAAAAAATGGTGAGCTACAACAGTTTAAGTTTCAAGTAGAGGAGAGGAACAAAAAGAAAACTGAGAAAGCACAATGTCCAAGGAGGTAGAAAGAAAACCAAGAGTGTGTTGTATCTCAGAGCAATGAGAAGAAAGAATTTCACAAAGGAACAAGTGGACAACACTGTCAGATGCTGCTGAAAACTCAATAAAAAGAGAATAGAGTAGTAACCATTTGATTTTGTAAAAAGTCAATTATTAATGACCTTGACAATTATTCTCAGTGGATTGATTGAAAAAAAAATCTAGGTTTTAAGGAGTTGAAGAGAAAATGGGAGATCAGTAAATTCAAACACCAGCTACAGATGAATCATTCCATCATGAAATAGGTGGAAGAGAAAAAGCGCAGTAGCTAGAAAAGGATATATGATCAAGAATCATTTGTTTAAAAAAAAATCAGATTGAACACTCAAGAACATGTCTTTGCACTGATAAGAATGATTCAATGGAGATAGATGATTCAATAAGGCAGGGTGCGACAAAAGCAACATTCCTGAGAAGTTGACAGGAAATGAAATCTGGCACAAAATTTGAAGGCATGGCCTTGTTAGTAGAGAAGTAACATCTTATAGTTAAGAGTGAAAAAGGCAGAGAGTTTGGGCAGAGATACAGGACAGAAGTTATTTTTATGATAGCAAGATGACAACAGTCCTGTA
The DNA here is from genome assembly GCA_026826555.1 of Tolypeutes matacus. Lineage (NCBI taxonomy): Eukaryota > Metazoa > Chordata > Mammalia > Cingulata > Chlamyphoridae > Tolypeutes > Tolypeutes matacus. The sequence continues at coordinate 3,009,675 of JAKSZT010054489.1, forward strand.
TTAGCATTTATTTATTTTCTCAGTGGAGTGCTTTAAACAAATAACTTTTCTTATCTCTGATTTTGAGAAACTGGTTTTCAAAGGTATGAATTTCCCTTGCCAATAGTTTTGGCAAAGCCATTGTAGTGAGCATTGCTCTCCTTTCTGAGCAACAGTAACAGATCAAATCTGACACTGTGGTTTTTGCTTTTCTTAAAAGAGTGACTAGGAAACTGCTAATAACTTAGTATACAGGATTAATTTGGAAACCCATTCCTGTAACAACATCAGCTATTTCTATTTCTAGTCCATACAACCCACTGCAGAGTTTTTTTTAATGGAAGAAATCTTCCACCCTTGAAGTGAGTGGTGAGAAATATAATAGGAGTTTGCATCACTTTGTACTGTTTAACAATAAACACCCCCCTTCTGCCATAAACTTTGCTTTAAGAGCTTAGCTATCTTTAACATTTAATTTTATCGATGCTTTGGATGGATTAAAATGAATTTTTCCAATTGGTAGAAGAATTAAACCTATAAGAATTAAGCCATGGTTAATGTCATTAAGCGGATAGAGATGTGGGAAATTAAGTTTAAATGAAAGAAAACCAGTAGCCATTGCATCAGGATTGCAGTACATTACACTCAAGGTACCATTTGAATCTATAACAATGCAGACAGTGTGTCTGAACTAGTAAAGTGAATTGGTGCTACGTGGAGTTAAACTCAGTGTTTCAAGATTAGGACAAAGACTTGGCACAAGGACGGCTCTTTGGCTAGATGGCCCCAAGAAAAGCTTCTTTAGTGTATTCTTGGGTTGATTACAGTCATTAAGAAAGTGGCTCATTCCACAATAACCATGATAAGTTTCCTGTACGGCAGAAATACCTTTTTTCCCACCTTTTTAGGTACAAATAAAATGTGTCACATGTGATAAATGAGAGAAGATTATTTACTTGTTCTACCAGAAGAAGTTTTAAATATGTGAGTTACTAACAGCGTATTTATGCATACACAGATTCAGGGGCAGCTGTAAGCATTTCTATTTTAAATCTCCATTGTAAAGCACCCAAAGTGAACATTATGAGAATAAGCATCTTCATGGGATATCCTACTTTAAAAGGTCATAGTTTGGCAGAGAAAATGAATATGTTTTTTCCCTAGTATCTAAAAGGTTTGGAGCCTATAGCAGTTTGTTATTATTTATGAATTCCAAAAATATATATTGGATTATATTTGTAAATTGATCTGTTCCTCTGGGTACATTGGATTGTATTGGATTCAGAGGTTTCACTCTTACTTGATTAAATTATGATTAAGGCTTTGATTGGGCCATGTCAGTAGGATGTTGAGTCCCCACCCCCTTGGTGGGTGAGGACTCACAGAGAAAATGACAAGACAGAGGAGTTAGTTGGAGTTAGTTGGAGTTTTAGCCTGGGAAGTAAGCATACAAAGAAGCAGATTCGTGAGGAAGGAGAGAAGGCTCCATGAGATATGAGCCATAGCCTTAGGTCTACAGCTGGCCTTTTAGAGAGACCAGAGCAGCTGAGCCTGTAGAGAAATGAACTCCAGGAGAGAGGCAAGACTCATTCCACACTACAGCTGATACTGGAAGAAGCTGAGACCATGGAGCCTTAAGAGAAGGAAGGCAGGCTGAACCCTTGCAGACGTCAGCCACCATCTGGCTCTAACACGTGGCAACAGACTTTGGTGAGGGAAGTAATTTATGCTTTATGGCCTGGTAACTGAAAGCTTCTACCTCAGATAAATACTCTTTATAAAAGCCAACAGATTTCTGGTATTTTGCATCAGCACCCCTTTGGCTGACTAATATAGAACTTAAACAGGATTCATAACTAAGAAATGGAAATGTGTGTGTCCTGACATAATAAACAAATATTTTTCTGATTTACATTGAAATGAATGAGTCTGTCATCTTCTATTTAACCTATGCACCAGGGAATTTATATTTCTTCTATATTTTCTCCTAAATATCATCCATTGTTCAAAATTCTGAGAAATGTAGATATCATAACTAATTGGCCTGAGATATACTGCATTTACTCCATATACTGTATAACATACTTGCTCTAGTTTCCATTTGTGTTGCTAATCACAAGACCCAAGTTCATAATAATAGTTTATTTCTTCCATTACTCACCCCATATTCCCCTTCCCATTACCTTCTGTTGGAGGGAGTTTTTAACTGGTGGGGTGACCCAAAACTTAATGCTTGAATAATTCAAGTTACCCTGTATATATTGTGTTATTTCATTTTCTCACTGATTTTTATTATTGTTCTTGGGCTACTAAGTGATGCCCCAGTGAATCTTCAGCTTCCTAAAAATAGTCCTTATTTTAGTTTCCTGTAGTGCTGTCATCAATTATATCAAACTCAGTGGCTTAAAACAACACAAATGTATTCTCTTATAACAAATGTATCACCTTCTGAAGATCTGGAATCTAAAATGGGTCCAAAGGACTGTGTTCCTTCTCGATGCTCCAGGGGATAATCCATTTCCTTGTCCTTTCCAGCATCTATAGAGGCCACCTACATCCTTTGGCTCCTGTCTCCTTATTTTGTCTTCAAAGCCAACAATATAGCATCTTCAAATCTTTCTCCCTATCCTTCTATTTCTGCCTTCTGTCTATATAAAGATCCTTTTTAATTATATCATTGGGCACACCTGGAAAATTCAGGATAATTTTCCCATCTCAAGATATTTATTTTAATCACATCCTCAAAGTCCCTTTTACCATATAAGGTAAAATAGTCACAAATTCCAGTGATTAGAATATGGACATCTTCTTTGGGGGTGGGGGGGACGGGGAGTGTAGTTTCAACATACCGCAGTTTTCTTTTCCTCATGGTGTAGCAGCAACCCAAGTTTCTTAGTAATCTGAAACAACAATCCCCTTTTCTGCCTATTGACTTATTAGTATGAGGAGTCAAAAATGGTTGATCAGAATACAATCTTAGCTCTGGTATAATGAAACCATTATTTGTTGCCTTCAGATAGGGCTTCCAAATCTACCAAGTCTATGGGCAAAAGAAGCAAAAATCCCACTTGTGGATTAAGTGTAATGATGAAAGTGGCCTTTTCTACTTATACCTCTTAGTTCCTGGACTCATATTTTGTCAGTGGGAAGAACAACACCATGTATCATCCTTTGTTTTAAGGAATAAAAATAAAAAATTCAATAGAACAAAAACTCAACATCATAAGGTGTTTGTAAAGGTTATCAAAAACTTCTACTAATTTTTACAGCATAGCTTCTACTACCAACTGCAAATACTGCAGTAACTATATGCAATTCTGACTCTAACTACCTGGAGTTAAGCCAGACTCCACAGGGTAAGGGCACTCCTTCAGGTACCAGTCACAAGTTCTGGGGCCCAGGCCACCCACACCTCTGATCAACGGGCTACAAAGTCAGGGGTTCCCACCAACCCCTTGGGTTTCATAATTCACTAGAATGACTCATGGAACTCACTGAAAGCACTATACCTAAAATTATAGATTAATCATAGTAAAAAGATACAAATAAGAAAAAGACAAAGGAAGAGATACATAGGGTTAGGTCTCAGACGGTCTTAAATACAATCTTCTCTGTCCTTTTCAAGTGGGGTCAGGCTATATCATTCTTCCGGCACAGAGATGTGTCTTATTAATCCTGCAAAAACATGGGAGCTTCAAGTGTCCTGAGTTTATATGGGATCCCATTACATATGCATGATTGATAGAATTGATGTCCTAGTGGTTAAACTGAATCTACAGACCCCTCCCCTTCCAGAGGTCAGAGATGTGGGCTGATATGTTGCAGCTCAAAGTCCAACCCCCTAATCACATGGTTGGCCTTTATGGTGGGGCCAGTCCCCTACCATAAGACTATAAGTGGCACTACGCTACTCCCTTAGTATATGAAGTGTTAGGTGTTGACCTGAGTCCAACAAGAAGAACAAAAGGTATTCCTATCACAGGAATTTCTGAAGATTTTTTAGAATTTCTGTTGCTTTTCCAGGAACTAGGGACAAAGACCAGACAAGGTTTTCATTATGCCACAGTGTTACTCTCAGATGGAACTACAATTGAGCCTATTGGATCCCCCATGTTATTATGAGGGAATCTCATGGTGAGAGCCCATTGCTGCATATCTTTTGATATGAATTCTTTGCCTAGAGGAAATATGGTGACGTTGGATCTGACTTCTACTGGCTCATGAGGGCCAACTGTTAAATTTTCAGGAATTTCTTGAATTTGTTGTTAAACACAACTAGAATTAAAAATTAAATTATTTAAATATACTAGCTATTTGTCTAGTTAATAACTCTGATCCAAGATAATAAAACTCCTCTTATCTCTCCAAGATAGTTACATCCAGAATAGGTCCCTGACTCCCCAGGTTCCAGGAATATTGGGGCATTACCTCCCCAGGAAAGTAAGAAGCCAAGATTTTGGAGACAACTCTAGGTCATAAAAGACAGAGCACCTGGGATTTATCTGGCCCTTGGAAAGATAGATTTACATTACAAAAAATGAGGGTAAAAATCCAGTATCCTTTCCATCATGTCCTAAAGGAGCAAAATTCGTTTGTTGGCTTTTCTCTCCTTTTTTTAAGAAGAGAGGGATGGCTGCCTCTGTCCTGAGTAAAAATGGAGAAAATACACTGTTTGATGCCCCTTACCTATGGAGTACCCAACTACTTTATAAAATATCTCACCTGTCTTTCATCATGTGACACATGGGATAGATAAAACCTGAGACAAGTAGAGGGTTGGCACCTGGCAAAAGGAGCTTATTGCTTACTGTAAGGTAATTAGTAAGAAATTTGTCTCTGATCCAGAGCCCCTTGTGCGTGGTGACCATTGAGGCTAAAATTAATGAAGATGAGTATGAAAAATCTAACACATACAATGAACTAAATTGTATTAAAAACAAAGGTAAAACAAAAAAACAAAAATAAAAAAATAAAAAAGATAATAAATATGCAAATTTCATCACTTCCAAATTATTTTACAACATTTTACTCTTTTTCTATGGTCTTGAGTTTATTTTCATTTATTGTATCTATATGTTGGAAATACCATATAATGATGTGCTATTACATATCTTTTCCCAAGTTTAATGACATGATAATGGTAGCATGAAATTGGCCAATAGTAGGAGCATTTACAGCATGGAAGTTGGCAAACTCTACAGAGTAGTTATTTATTATCCAGACTTAAGAAAATGATGGGGAAGATGTTTATTATGCAGATTAAACTTAAAAGTATTTTATGTGTGGAGCTGTTACATTGCAAATTACACACAAAAGTAAGAAAATATTCTTCTAGTTTTCAGAAAACATTATTCAATTTAACAAAGAAGTCACATACATCAGAACCAATGAGTGAAAATCTAACATACATCTTTGTTGTTTCACTTTTGTCTTATTAATGTAGAGGAAAATATCAACTAATATTTATGTCTGAACTGCATCCATTTGTTAGTTGCAACCATGGAGAGAAGTTGGCTATGGATAGAAGAATCTGGGATAAATAAAATTCATTCTGTGAGAATCAATTGGCTCCACAGAATTTATAATAAAGAGTTTCTTGTATTTTATTATTATTTGTACATTGTATCCTACCCATCTTTTATCCAACACAATTTATAGTAAATATACTATGAATATGTATGCATACATTTTTTGTTTGGTTTGGTTTTTCTTTGGAAAACCAGTTGTTAGCCATTTACCAGCACAAACCTGATTAAATATTCTGGAAACTGACTAATGATGATATTGGGAAAAAAGTTATGGGCATAGAAGACAAACTCATATGTAAATTATGGGTGTATTCCAGTTTTCTTTTTTGATGAAAGAGGTCTAATGAAGTCAGTCTCAGCTCTCAGGAAATGGTACTACAATAAGGTTATTAGTATTGGACTTTGCTATGGGTAAGAGATATGCTCATGATAGCAGAAGCCTTGATAAGGGAATTCCATATCATTGAGTTCATGTTTAAACTCTATCCCTACCACCTAAATAGTCCACCTATCAGAAATAGGGGACATGGGGACAGAAAACTAGTTCAATCATTTAAAAGGTTGCCTGTCTTCTTTCTCAGAGAGTTGAAAATTTAAACCTACTTTTTAAAGTATTCGAAACTGAGAAATCTACCTAGCAACATTAGCCAACACTGTAATTAAGACATTAATCCAGGGATTTTCTTGCATTTTTCACACTAAGTAGGATTAGAAATTATAAGAAAAAATGAATACAATTTATAAAATTTAATTGGGAAATTGACTGTCATTATCTTAGCCAGTGGCATTATCATCTTAAATAAAGAACTGAAATGGTAATTTGCTGAGTGACTGTTGAAAATGCGTGGAGACATTTTATAGCTAGAATTATTTTTATCTGGAATGATTATTTTCTTAGCTGAAGTGAAGATGCAGAATGCACTGATGAACTCCCTCAATGCCTCTATTTATGGACCTGCAAATTGTTCAGGTTTGTCAGAATTATATTTGAATTTCAAGTTCTCTGTTAATGTCGTGACTGTTAAAGAAGAAAGCCAAGCATACTATTAGAGCTTATCTTTATTTCATAAATGTTGCCTTAAATATTCATTAATATCTGCTTTTCTTCAAGGATAAGCATCTCAAATTAATTATTTATTGTAAAAAAACTAGCTACAAATCAAAATTTAGCCCTTAACTCTAACAAAATAGATTTATATACCTTCTTCCCTATTTTATTTTTGAAACTCCTCTGTGGTATTCATTTTCTTGTAAGGAAGCCCTGTCCATCTATCACCGTTCAATTTCTCTCATATATATGTACATGTTATATGGAAATAAACAACTAATGTAAAGCAAGTGATAATGAAAAATCAGTACTTAATACTTTTCAAATGTCATCATTTTGGGAATTTATCTAGTTGACCTTCATAAAACTGCCATTTTTGTAGATCAAATATAGCCATACTACTGGCAATTTCTTATGGTTCAACCTAATAATGCATGCTCATTTTAGTATAGGAATCAGATTGTGTAACTAAGAGCTAGCATAATTTAATATACACAAAATGCAGTGGTAAGCTAAATTAATGCTCCCAATAAGTTAAGCATCAAACTAAGGTAGAAAGTGACAATGAAGAAAGAGGTTAGATATTTGGAACAGATCCAAAAACACATAAATTTTATTATTACTGACATCCTATCAGGTATGGCCTCACTCACATAGAAATGAAAGTAATAAGTCACCAAGGTGGCACACCTTAGTACAAGGCATTTGGAATACAGGCTGAAATGTTGAAAGGGCACCTTACCCAAGAAAGAGAAAGAGATCACTGACTGCCTCTTAAAAAGAAAAACGCCATACTAGGCCCTTGGTATGAAATATTTCTTGTCATTGTCAATAAAACTCATGGTATATTGTCCCCAGTTTTTCAGAAAGACAAAGTAAAGCTCAATAATTTGCCTAAAGAAACAGAGCTGATAAATAACAGACCTGGAATTTGGACCCATGTCTCACTGAACTCAAAGATATGCTTTTTTTGTTATTCCTTCATTCAATTCAAGTCAATTCATTAAAAGTAAAATATAATCACATAGAGAAACACAGAGAACAGTAATATAGAGAAAAAAAATAGAAAAATATAAATATTCTTAAAGTATTACAAATGGACAACATCAGAGCAAATTTGCTGGACCGGAGAGAATATTTGCATGGATCCTATAAGCAATATTTTTCTCATAATCAGAACTTTAAATTTCCCACAACGATACAATTATTCTAAATGAGAGCTCAATGAAATGACCTGGAAAATACAATTTGAAAATGAAAGTTAGTTGTGAGTTAGAAAGCACAATTACCAAGAAGAACCCTTATAATCCTCCTCCTTTTCTCATCTGAAATGTAATCAGCTCAAATACTCAAGTGGCATCTTCACAAATTTCTTACACACATGACTGTGGTCTCTGAAAGACAAGTTTCATCTCTAAAATTACTGTTGCAGCTTGATTTATGAACTCCTCAAGATGACAAAAATAATACTGAAGAACAGCACTTTTCTAACCTTGTGAAATTGCACATTACTTATTATTCACTGGCATTGGGACATTAAATAAAATTGATTTAATAAAAATAAAACACTACAGTTGGACATAAAATTAATGTTTTTCTTTTGTATATAAGTGCTAGGTGAAATATATTTACATATAAATTCTTTATATTTTTCAATGAAATAACTTTAAGAAAATAGTTTCTGTTTCTAAATAAAATTACTGTGGTGGTTTGAAGCTCTGTGTAACCAAGAAAAAACATAATCTTAAATCTAAACCAATCCTGTGGGTATGAACCCATTATAAGTCTGATCTTTTGATGAGGTTACTTCAGTTAAGGTGCATGTGACCCAGGCCAATCAGGATGGATCTTAATCCTATTACTGGAGTCCCTTATAAGAATGAAATTCAGACAGGAAGCACGGAACTGAAATGGAACCCAGGAGAGAAGGAAGAGACCAAGAGATGCAGCCAAGTGCCTTGCCATGTGACAGAGGAACCAGGTATCACAGGCAGCCAGTCCCAGAATGCCCAGTCCTTGGGGAGAAAGCATCACCTTAATTTGGACATTTTCCTGGCTTTAAAACCAGAATGAATAAATTTCAATGGTTAAGCTAACCCAACCCATTGCACAGTATTTGCCTGAGCAGCCTAGAAAACTACAACAATTACAAATGTATGGTCAAAGTCATAATGTGAAGGTTATTATTGTAGAATCATTCACAAATTCAATTTATATAAATTTGCTTATGATTATATTGAATTATGTCAGTTCAGCTATTTTGAATGTGATAAATATATGGAGAAATGATTTCTGTAAAATAAAATATTTTTTATTCAGAAGATGGTCAACAAAGCCAATTGATACCAGAAATGTAAAAGTGATCTAGAGTTATAGAACTTTGGCATCACCTCTTATATTTCAGCTATTTCAGTGTCAAAATGTACTGGGTGGTTTTGAAACACTATGAACCTTCATAAACTCTTATCCATACTTCATATATTAGTATCTTAATATCACCTTCCAAGTGTCTCACTCATTCCTTAAGGCCTCACAAAGAATCCTTTCACCTAGAAGTAATAACCCTAACCCCCTTTCCAGTTATGTATTCCAAGTATCTCTTTATTATGGCCGTCATTACCTTTAACCTTTCATAATATTACTTGTGAATAAGTGTTTTCTTCCTCACAATTTGTAAAATCCTTGAAGCTAAGAATACTTCCTCTTATGTCTTTACTCATATACATACAGATTATATATTTTTCCATAGTTAATTGATTTTTAAAATATTAGTTTACATATATAATTTTAATTAGAATACCACCCCGAACATTAATTATTTGTATTTTTCCTTAAATTAGTTATTTGTATTTTTCCCAAACTAAACTTCCTTTTTTATAAAACCAGTTGTATTGTTTTTTACTGACCTGAACAGCCTATGCTTCCCTCCCTTTGCATCTCACCTTACAGGTGGTCATGAGAAGGGGAATATCATCTTTTACTTAACACATGGGAAATTACACCTAAATGAGCAGCCTAACACTGTACTTAATAATTCCCAAAGCAAATATTTTAAAAGGTTTAGTCAATAGTAAATATTATCAACACACATTAAATTTGCTACATCGATGAACCCAAATAGTTCATTTTTGATGCGTATACCCTGAGCATCTCCGAAACCACCTACCATCTGCGATATCCTGGGGCACAATATTTCTTACATCCATCCCTGAGACATGGTTCTCTGGATTACTGGTGAGGCTGAAAATGTGTTCACATGCATATTAGTCATTCCAGTTTTTCCTTTGATCAATTCCTATAATAAAGACATTTTTAGACATTCAAGTGTTACCAAAAATGAATCCTGTGCACATTTTATTAAGATGCTACTGAAGTATTAGCTTTCATAAATAAATAAATAAATAAATAAATAAATATAAATAACTTAAAGGATCATAGACTCTTGGCTCAGAAGGGTGGCAAAGAAGTTGTTAAAAGAACCAGGCTTGTAGCTGGACAGCAGACCTAATGCAAAAAGTCTAGACAGGAAGACTGAGAGCTCCAGGAACAGAGTCTCCCCAGGAATACAGAAGGATCATTTTAAAAGGTACTTCAGCATTGCACCTCTGGGAGAAAATTAATTATAGGTTCACAGGGGAAAAAAAAGAACTAATGAAAACAAAAGATAGAAACTTAGTGAGAAAAAAAGCAAACACCATACTCTGCTTACAAATATAATTCATGCAGCTCAAATGAATACAGCATATGTTGTCATTATAATCAAAATTCTTTACTTGATTTAAAGTTAGAATTTTATTTGTATCATATTATGAGTTTGGGGCTGGAGAATGCATGTTTGTTTTTATGTGTGTGGAAAAATGCTCCATGAGGATGGGGACAGACAAAACACTGAAACATTCTTCTTGTATTGTGATAATTCTATAAAGTCTAATCTATAAAAAACTACTGAACAAATACATTATTCATTTATGAAGATGGAGGCAAATAGAAGAAAGAATTGACAAGAATTGTCTCTGGAGAATATACTTGAGAATGAGGAAGATAGGTTGCTGTTTTACTCTAGCATATTGTGATTTTTTTTAAAAAAATTATGAGTACATGTGTGGTGGTTTACCTGAGGGAATTGTAGAAGCCTTGGTGTAACAGCGCAATACTCCAGAGAGGGTTTGTGTTTGCTCAAGGTACTTCCAATCTGGGGCCTCATTAAATTAATTTCCCAGGCTGGATGTGTTTCATACCACATATGTTGTGTGAATTTAAACTGCAGTCTTGCATGAGAGCAGCATATAGTTATGAATCTCAGGAGTGACTTTCATTTTACGAATAAGCATCAAATCTATGGCAAATTTGCCGAACATCTCCCTTTAAAAGAATAGATGCTCTTAGTGTCTCTGACATAGAGGGAGGTTGTGTCTTCAGAATTCTTTATGTGGAGTTATTATTGTGATTCTCTATCCTGCACAGACAGTAAATCTTAGTTCTTTTCCTCATTGCAACCATTAAAACTCAAGTTTTTAAGGCAGGTGCCCAAAGGGCAGCCACAGATTCAACAAACTCTTACTAAACTGGATTCATGCTGCTGGCTCATTCTTGACCTCTGAGGAGTTGGCTTACTCTCTTCAGTTTAGCAATGTATATAAAAAAGAAGTTTTCAAACACTCCCTCTAGCATTTAAATTTTTTTATAACAGCTTTAGCGAGATATAATTCATGTATCATCTAGTATTTTTTAATTGTTTGGTAGCAAGAATAACTGTAGGATGTTTAAATCCTACATTTTTGTAAATGGGAGGTTTTAGAATGTCTTTGGTTATATTCTTCTATCCTTTTCCTCTCTTCTCTTTTTTTCCTTGATAATTTGTTAGATACTCAATTTCCTAAATTGATCCTCAAATTTTGTATACTTCTCCTTTTCATCTTTTTGTTTTTTTAAGCACTCTTTGTATTTCTTTGTCTTATATTTACATTCCTACTCTTTTGCTTTCTTCTGCTCTCATATTTTTGAGTCCAAGATTCTGTTGTTTTCTGAATGTTCCTTTCTATATCCTTCTATTTTTTTCATAAATGCATAATTTCTCTTATATCTCTAAGAATATTATAATTTTTTAAAATTTTATTTTCTCCCTTCTTTTTTTAAGCAGGCTTCATTCTTTTCCTTTGATATAAGAGTCTGCCTGCAATATCTACTGGTCCATAGCTGTTCATTCATATTTAAGAGTATGGGTAAAAATGTGTGCTTTTGCTAACTTGGGTGTCAGGGATAGGAGGTAGGAAGGTACATCCGTATAATTTGATAGAGCCAAGTGTCTTGTCATTTCCCTCGGGGGAAACCAATTTCATTACCTGAATCCTTTGGACTGTTTAGACTCTCCATAGAGGAATCTTCTAGTTTCTTGCCTGAGGATAAAAGTCTGGTTGACAGCTTTTATACGATAAAGAGAAGGGATCCACAGTCTCATTATTTACTATGAAATGTAGATATTTATTTAATTCCTCTATTTTCCATAGGGTGCTTCATCTATTGCTCTTTGCTGTACCTGGAGTTTTTGAATCTAGTCTCCTTTTCAATTCCTTCAAGGTATAAATTTTCCTTGTCTTTTCATATGGGGCAGCGGTAATCACCTAGCTATTTGAGATGAAGGAAGCAATCTAAGATTTTCAGCAAACCCTTATATTTTCAGCCCCACATCTTACCCCTGAGAAGTATCCAGGGCCTAGAATCCTGACTATAGTAGACAGGAGAAGCAAATCATCTTTCAGTGTTGTTTTCTTCTCTCATTCCACTTGTTTCTGAGTATAAGTCATTGAAGAGATTTATTATGCTTAATTAAAACAATTACTTTCGTGGCCCATTAAGTTTGCTTAATTTCATATAAATCTAAGGAGAAAAAACGTAAGCCTCATGGCAGAGTCTCTGGCATTACCTATAGACTATCCTTCCCTCATTTCCATCCCCTTCTACCATGTGCTGTTCACCTCTGGTGTTGCTTTTTTTCCAATAGCTACCCTTCTGGATTTGAAACACATAATCTTTGAAGTAGGGAACACTCAGCATCTGGCCCCTTTGCCAGGTACTAAGGCTGCAAAATTGGCAGCTATCACAAGGCTTGCACTATGGGGATAAGCAAAAGGATAAAATCAAATCATTCTCCCCTAGCATCTTGGTTTTCCTAGAAACCCAGTCCTCTTCATTACTTCCTCACACTGCAATCAAACTCATTTGGCCTCCACGAATTTATGTCAGTTCAGTTCTTGTGTTAAGTCCCAGGATCTGTCTAATTTCTGTAACATCTCCAATATTATATTCAGAGAAGGATTCACCAACAGCCCATGTAACCTGACCATTTTTTTATGATAAAAATGCAAACTAATACAGTTGCTCTGTGTCAAATGATGAATTGAGTTAAAAAGTGCTATACAATTAAGAGCTTGAAAGATGTTGGATTAGCAAACAATCCATATAATGCCTAATTTGTCAAAGACATATCCAGAGAAGTTACAGAAATAAATATCTAGGACAAAATCTAGCTCCTAATATATGCAGTGATGAAATGCCATGATACAATTACTACATAATTGAATCAATTGGGCAAACTTCTTCCTCTAAAGTAATTATATTAAAATATTTTGTGTACTCATACAATGCAAAGTCCTGGTATGTTTGTTTCTGCTACCAATCAAAACAAACACAGGATAGCAAAGGTACCCAAAGAGGAGCTTACTAATTTTTAAATGCTTCTATTTTCGTGGATAGAGTAAATTCAAGTTAAGAGGTATTGTTCTGGGTTTATTTAGAATGGCCAGAAAATGCCGTATACTTTGAGAGGAGTCAAAACTATATTGCTTAATCAGTAAAAAACATATGGGTAAAGATGTGGTCTGCAAGATGTGGTCAAAGGTTTATACAAATCTACACAGGCATTAGGGCCAGATGTCATGGTTTAGAATTTAATGCATTTGATAGTGTGCATTTTAAGTGCTGGTGCCACAAACTAATCTCAGACTCTGTAATAAAATGTGCCATGTCTCAATGTGATTAGAATTCATTCTAAATCCCACCAGAGTTTCCTTTCTTTTGTTCTATTTACATTGGAAAAAATATTCTACACATATATTTTCATTATAATTATACATTTTCAGGTGCTAAGCAGGAATAGTGATAAAAGTCAAGCCATCTGTAAGGGATGAGCACAAATTCAGAAACTGGATTAGTTTCTTAAGGTTGAAATGATAGAGAGCAGGACGAAAAACAGGTTACATTCTCATACTCCTTAAGCTTTAAGCAGGATTAGGGAAAACATGTAAATTCCTGGAGTATTCCTGATTCACATTTAATTATTTGTTTAGCCTTTTCTTTTTCTGACTTATCAATGTGAAATCAAACCCAACTTAGAATGGCAAGTTCTTTTCCCAACAAGAGAGCAGCCTAAGAGCTCCTTGCTTTATTAAGGTTCTATGTTATAATTTTAGGAGATTTTGTTCAAGTGGGAAATCACAAAGTAAAATAAGATTTCTAATAAATAGTGAAGAAGAAAATGCTCCAGACAGTAATTGTTTCTGCAGACATGGTGAATATAATGACACTTATTCTGGACAAGTGGTGTCTGGACAAGCACTATCTGGAAACTAAGTCTCCCTGCAGTCATGAACGTATCCCTTATCGGCAGTCTTTGAGAAAGTTTCTGGCAGAGATAAAATCAATCAGGAAATTCAAAAAGGCTTTTTTAGCCAGCAGAGGATAATTATAATGAAGATAAATTAAATTTCTAAAAATAATATTGCCTCAACTCTCTTTCAGACTGTTCCATGTAGCATATGTTTGGATAGTTTCATGGTACAGTTTTATAAGGTTTAATCATCAATTCTTTATTCAATTGAAAGCATAGCCCTCAAAAGCTACTTCAGTCTCAAAGTCTCAGAATGTATTTGTTACCTACCAGGAACATAAGTTTTGGAGTATAATTTTCAAATACTGGCTTCTTCAAATGAGATGGGATCCATGTTTAGGTAAAAGTTGACTTCCATGGTACTGCCTTAAGTGGCGGAGGCAGTGAGAGGATGCTCTTTATGCACCATGCTTTTGTGGTGATATTATTATGTCTATTTGATAATCAGTAAAAGATGAATATCTCCCAGGGTCAGGAACAGACTTGCAGTGGGATGCAGGTATCTAAGTTTCTCATTACTGGAACTTTATGGTCTTGTGAATTGTCAAGAACATCTGACAAGGGCTTAATATAGTTTTTCATGGTCAGGTCTTAATCAGAAGCTATACAAATAATAGGTTCTAAGAAGTTAATCTTGACAACTTAAAAGATGTTGTCCTGGGAGGTTTTTTCATTGGTTATCTAAAAACTTCAAGTTGAATAAGGTCATGGTGCAGATATAATCTTTTCTGTAATAATAATAGCTACTCCCAGTATGACTTCATACCCATAAAGGCTAATGTTAATTTTTTATACTGTGTTTAAGTAGATGTTGTCATCAATTTTAGCCAATTTGTACTTTAGAATCTGTTTACATTCTTACCTGTTCCTTATAATTAGATGAAGCATTCAGGACTTACTGTCTATTAAATTTTACTGGTCAATTCAAGTACCTCACCTGTGAAATGGGTCTGTCATTGGCAATTAAAACAGGCAATACACAAGAAGAAATGTTGTTGTAATATAATTAAACCATTTTTCCTGATATGCTTGATCACTGTTAAAATAAGCATACAACTGGAAGACAATATTTGTTACAGGTTGAATTGTGTCCGCCAAAAGTTATGTTGAAGTCCTAATCCCCAGTACCTCTAAATACAACCTAATTTGGAAACAGAGATGTTACAGATGGAATTAGACAAATTAACATAAATTGGACCCTTAATCCAATATGACTTGGTCTTTATGAGGCGAGAGGACATAGATGCAGACCAAGAAAGGGAAGAGAGCCATGTGATTGAGGCAGAGATTGAGCTATGCTGCAGCAAGACAAGGAATGCCAAGGATTGCCAGCCACCTCCAGACGCCAGGAGAGAAGTATGGAACAGATTCTTCCCTACTGCCTTCAGAGGGACCATGGTCCTTCTGACACCTTGATTTCAGACTTTCAGTATTCCAAAACTGTTATAAAATAGATTTCTGTTGTTTTAAGACCCCCAATTTGTGGTACTTTGTTACTGCAGCCCTAGGAAGCTAAGAACATTTTTGGTACCAAGAAGTGGGTACCAAATACCTAAAAATGTGGTACTGGCTTTGGAATTGGGTAATGGGTAGAGGCTGGAAGAATTTTGAAGCAATTGGTATAAAACCTCCCCTAAAGATTTCAGACTTATAGCTGCTAAAAATGTGAGACAATAAATTTGTTGTTTTAAGACATCCAATTAGTAATAGTTTGTAACAGATACCCTAGCAAACTAAGACAACATTTATATCAATTTCTCCTTAATTGAGGGTAAAAAAAAAATCAGATCCATCATCTCTTCTCTTTGCACAGAAGACAGAATAGGGTATATGAGCATGATAAGGAAAAAATAATCCAAAGTACCAACAGGCAGCCATCCATAGCTAGTCACAGATTTACTTTATATAAAATTAAACTGACTTTTTTATTATTTTTGAAAAAAATTTACATCCTGGACTTAATAATGCCTCGTCTTGAAGACACTTTTTGACATAAAAATCCACATAAAAAAGCCACAAAGGAGAAAAAAAGAGGTGAATTTCAATACCCTGGTTATGGAATCAGAATCCAGAATCACACAACTGAAACAATTATAAAATTATCTTCAAATTATGTTTATAGTTTACAAATCTAGATGAGGTCTCTTGGTGGTATAATAATACACTAAAACATTTTAAAAGAAAGAAGAAATGTAATTTCTCTCCAGAGATGTATTAGAGAAAATAAAAATATGAAACCTAATATAATAACTAGAACCTCAGACAATTAATAGAAAATAAGAATGAAAAGGATTGTGTCTTTGAGATTTTGATAAGAACTTTTCTTTAATACTTTAGTTTTCTGTGACATGTGCTGAACACCCAAATTTGAAAAGGATTTAAGTTAAAGCAGCTATTATTTATTTTTTGGCCAGATAAATATTTTACTTTATTTTTGGCACTTACTTGAGTCCAGTATTCTATTTTTAACAGACTGTTTTGTTGTTGTTTTTGCCCTTGCACATGAAACTCACAGCGATTTAACTACTTTAAATTGTTGCTGATAATAAAAAATGTGTAGTTTTTTTTTGTTATTGAATTCTTATGTCCAATTAGTATTCCATTCAATCAGAGAAAGAATATGCCTCCACCTAAAGCCACTCTCTAGTGCCTGCCCTATGCCTTTCTACTATCATTCAAGAAGGATCACCAGTTTCCTCAGGTGAAGAAGCCAAGACACCTTGTTTCTATCTTCATGGTGCCTCTGTAGGGTACCTAGCTGCTTCCCTATGAAGCTCTTCATTTTGAGAAGTTTCTCATCTTAGCCCTCTCAACCTCATACTTTCCTTTTGTCAAAAAGAAGCAGAGAGGCTAAACTTAGGCTTGGCCAAAACTAACTTATACTAATTGGTCCCTTGTCTATGTTAATGTGGCTAAGTTCAGGCAGTGCCTAAGTATGCTAGAGGGAATTCACACCCTGGCTCTGGTTTGGACAACTTGCCAGTAATGCCCGCATATACTAGACACCTATTTCATTCCCAGGCTCTTGATTCCAGAAATTTTGCTACCTGCTTAGCTGATTTAGTTTGCAAGAGCTGCTATGAAAAACACCATAAAACCTGTTGGCTTAAGCAATAAAAATTTATTTTTTCACAGTTTTGGTTATAAGAAGTACAAAATCAAAATCTCTCCAGACCATACCGTCTTCCAGTCTGTAGCACTGTGGCTGTATCTTGCTGGCAATCTTTGGGTCTCCTTGGCTTGCATCTCTGCCTCTCTCACATGAAACCTCTTTTTTCTGGCTTCTGTTGCCATGTTCAATTTCTTTTACTTATAAGGACTTCAGCCATATGGATCAAGGTCTACCCTAGTTAAATTTGCCTTCGTCTAAATAAGATCTTCAACTATCTTATTCACAAATGAGTTCAAACCGTAACTAATTATAACCTCTTCAAAGGTCCTATTTACAAATGGGTTCACAACCACAGGAACATGCATTAAGAATTGAACTTGTGTCTTGTATTGGGCATGTTTCTATCCTTATCCCTGACTTTGTAAATAGACTTTCATCTGTTTAAAATAGTCCATTAATAACACCCCTCCACACACACACACACACACATATAAATACATACATCTTTCATCAAAGAAAAGGAATAGAGTTCAATTACCTTTACCTATTTTCCCAACTCAGAATCCCTAATTATTTTTTCCTGTTCCATGACTTGCCATCTTGGCAAGGTCCAAAGGCACATTCACATTTTCCTCATATCTCAGCCTAGGAAGATCCGTGCCAACACACAATCAGGTCAGAGAGAGGAAAAATAGATACTGAGCATTTTAATTGCATGCTACCATATATTTTAACTTAGTCGTACTTAACCTAGAGTCAACAAATATTCCTTTACATTTAATCAAAATATTCACCTGTGCTTTTCTGTCACCAGGAGAGGAAATTCACCATACATATTTATCTTAAAAACAAGAGAAATTGCTTTCTGTACACTGGATAAACAGAAGTCCTAAGTCTTAATTAAATACTTTTGATTTTCAACCTGGAGGGCATCCTGTCCAAGAAAATAATCATTCTTAGTTTGTCTCTAAACATTTTTTCTTTGAACCCAATTATTTTGTGCAAAATCACAGAGTCTCGTGGACAGAGTTCAGTAAAAGAAAAATTTTTAACACATTGTAAACAGAGTTCCACAGAAATATGAAGAAAAGGAATTAACGTGGACTTTAAACTTTAATTATTCTTATAATTACCTGTAGTTTAGCATCTGTATGTCAAAATTATACATTACTTCTTCAACATTAGAAATAGAGAAATTCATGTACTTTATTATTATTTCTCATCAACATTGCTGGTGCATAGAAGAAATCTATCAGTAGTAGGAATAGTATTTAAATGCCTTTTTTAAATTAAAAAGCTATGATTCCTAGGCCATTTCTCTCAACCTTCATTTTAATATATTTTTGTCTAATGCAATGGCTGTGTCACTTGGGCATGCCTCCTAACTTCTCTGTGTCTCAGTTTTACATTACAAAAATTGTCAGTCATAGGCCAGACTCAAAGACTGACAGATTTAATATAGGCAGATGACCTTTTACAATGCCTAGTGCAAAGAAAAAGCCTCCAAAATTACTATATTCATTATTAATATTGTTAGTCCACATGTCTACACTGGTCTAAAATTTTACTCACTTGAGTGTATGAGAATTTCTTCTGTATTTTCAATATCAGAACTCAGTTAGAATTTGTGCATTTAATGGTTTACCCTTGCACATTTTTTTTTTAACAGATTGCTTATTTGTGTAAAAGACATTAATATAATATGGACAATATAATTTTTGCCTTTACTGGTTTTAAAGGCCAGAAATGAATTTTTAAAGTTGTTATCAGATAATTCCCTTTCTGCTTTTTCAGGGAAGCTCTCAAGCATATAAAAAGGAAAAAGGTCATGAAGCTAAGAGTAGCAGTGTAGTAGTACAGAAAGAAATTCCTATGTGAAGTATTGAGCTTCATAAGGAGACAAATTTATCATGTCATGCTAGCATTATCATTCTTCTGGATTATCATCCCTTCTATATGGGTTTCTCTTATTTCCTGAGATATAATAAAACAAGATTTGGCATAATCCAGGAGAACAAAAACAGGGAGGGTGCTAAGGTTTATTTGTACTGGTGACTGTTTTTTGGAGGAACAGATGTCTCTTTCTCAGTTTTACATTAGATTTTTCTCAAAAATACTTTGGTGCATAGAGAACAATAACTCCATTAATTCTTTACCCAATATTTAATTTATTAATAAGTAAATATTAATATTTTTATAGATACATGATAAGAGCTAATAAAAAGTATTTCAACAAATCATAATTGTCCAAACATCTGAATTTTTATTACATAATCATTTAAACCTTTTGATATATATGTCAGAGTCTTTTAAATACTTCACCTATTTTAAATATAGGCAACAACAAAAAAATGAACTATAACAGGTTACAAAACTGTTAATAACGGCTTTTAAATTTCTTCTTTATTTTCTCCATATTTTTCTATTATAATAAGTGTTTTTTTCCACCTATTGGGGAAATTGGCCTTATTAAAGTCTAAATCAGTTCTCACTTCCTCTCTCACTCTATCCCTCTTGAGTTTAGTTTCTTCAATTTTTCTTGTCTTCTTAGAATTCTTACTAATTTTCTAATAAGTTTTAAATCCAAGTTTCAAAGCCAAAATGAGGAGAACTCTACCCATAGTAGTGTGTGCTTTTAATCTTTCCAGTTATGGAACAAACTGATAAATTGTGCTTCCAATATCTTTAGAAGATTAACTATATCCCTAAGTTAAATTATGCAGTTAAAAACATTTTAGGGAGCAGAAGTGGCTCTAGTGGTTGGGCAATCACCTCTCGCATGGGAGGTAATAGGTTTGGTCCCCACTGCCTCCTAAAGAAGACAGACAAGGGAGTCATCTGGGGGGGGAAGGGGGGAGGGATAAAAAATTTAAACAAAAATAAAATAATTCCAACTCATAAAAAAAAGAAAAAAAATCTTTTAAATTGAAAGTATCCGACACTAAAGAAATGCCAATTATCTTAGTACTTATAACTATCCGGTTTATAATTATGTTGGAATCTCATTATTGACATTCTTTAATATGATCCAAGTTCCAACATGAATTTTAGGCCATTTCAAGAGTTATCAGAAATGTTATGATATAGATTGTGATGTTAAATGGTTTTCTTACCATAAGAAATAAATCATGAATTCCATCCAGTTGCCTCTATCTAGGAGCATCTAATTAGAACATTTATCTTATTGGTGCATAATTAATAGACCAAATATTAGGCATACAATATGTTTTGGTTTTTTTTTTTCAAAATTTCTTTAATTTACCTGATGACCTCATCAGATACTTATAAAATCCCAGTGTTTCAATATCTAGATACAATATGTTTTAATGAATCTATATATTTACTTACCTGCAATGCTTACAAGATACAATATTTCTTTTACCCTAATAACATTTCCTCCCTTCCATCATCTTGGGCTCCTGGAAGCCCTAAACTGCTTCCTTTCAGTAGAGTTGTGTCTTATCTAGGCTTTTATGTAAAGGGAATCATTGAAAGTATAGGCTTTTGCACTTGTCTTCTTTCACTCAACACAATATTTTGGAGATACATAGTACTGGATGTATTAGTAGTTTTTTCCCTGTTAAACTGAGTTGATATTCCATTGCATGACAAAATACAAATAGTTTATTCACTTACCAATTGATGGGCATTTCAGTTGTTTCCAATTCTGGACTATTATGAATAAAGATATTATGAACACACACACATATGAACTCTTTCTCTGGACATATATTTTCATTTTTTTCTCAGTAAACACCTAGAATTAGGATTACTGGGTCTTATGGTAAGAATATCTGTATCATTATAAAAATACTGCCAAATTGCATTCCAAATAGCTCTACCATTTTACATGCCAACTAGCAATGTAATGGAGTTCCAGTTGCTCTACATTCCTGCCAACAATTTATATTGTCATGCAATAGTATTTAAATGTGGTTTTAATTTTTATTATCTCAATGATGCTAATGATGCTGAGCATCTTATCATGTGCTTTTTTGCAATCTGTGTATTTTCTTTGGAAAAAATATCTGTTTAAATCTTTTGCCCATTTTTTTAATTTGAGATTTTTATCTTCTTACTATTGATTTGTAAATGTTCTTTATATATTATATTCATTATCAAATATATATTTTGCAAATAATATCTCCTAATCTTTGACCCACCTCTTTTTTATTAAGAATATCATAGTTAATTATTGTAAAGGAAGTGACAAGTCAAGATATCCAGCTGTTCCAGCATAATTTCTTGAAAAGCTTGTCCTTTCTTCATTGAACTACCTTAACACATTTTTCAAAAATTAATTGACTATATATATTTGTATGTCTATTTCTAGACTTTTTATTTAGTTCCATGGATATATATGTCTAAACACCCAATAAAATAGAGTCCTGATTATTATAGCTTTAAAACATGCATTAAATCTCATACATGATTTGAGTTTTCATCTTATAATATATTCATCCCTCCCTTGATTTTGGAGAAATACAGTTCGATGTCTTCATTTTTTAAAGATTTTAATTTCAATAATTGTAAACTTATGCAAAACTTCAAAAGCTGAATTTTTCACTATGTTTGATTTAAGATTTCCAACAGAGTTTCAACAAAATTCATGCAAAAATTTTAGTGGATGTATTTACAGAAATGTTAAATTACATTGTAGAAAACTTGAGTTAGTATACAAATAATTCTTCAAAGGTTTAAATTATGTGTCTACCACAACCAATTCTAAGAACATTTTTGTTCATATCTCATAATTAACTAAGAATAATGTTCACAGAATCACATTTTGTGTCATGAAAATTTGTATTTATATTATCATTTAAAAAATTCATATTCAATATTGAAACTTTTACCTAAATTTAAAATGTCATTCACAAAAATGTCAGATAACAATCCTGGAGGGGGTGGTATGGCTACAGACCAAAGTAAATTAGTTGTTACTGTGGATGTTTACTTGTGTTGATGGAATACTTGTAACATTGATATAAAGATGGTAGTTGCCAGGGGTTCAGAAGGGAGGAGGGATGTGAATGGGTGGCACAGGGCATATTTGGGGCAGTGAGATTCTTCTGTATCATACTTCAGTTGATAATTTTCCAAGACTTTTGGAACTGTACATCACAAAGTGTAAACCATAACGTAAACTATAGAGTTTGGTTAGTAGCAGTGCTTCAATATTGGTTTATCAACTATAACAAATATGCCACAATAATCTAAGATGTCAATAATAGGGGTAACTATGTGTGTGGGCATGGGGGGTTATAAAAAAGTCAGATATTTCTTACAGAATGAACTTCCAAAACATGTTCTTTGATTTCATAAGTAGTTGGATGAAACAAATATCTGTTATTGGAACTAACTGACTTTCTCTTTGAGGCATCTGATGACACTAATTTACTGGAACCATTTAACTGTCTACAAAGTTCTTTTGCTAATGGGTCTAACACAAGAGCAGCTATCATCACACTTCTCATAAGTGCAAACACACACACACCAACTTGGTATCAAAAATTAACCAAATCAATTTAACAAAATAATCATCTGCTATAAACAAAAAGTTATGTTTTACACAGTACTATGTAAAGGAATTTCCTGCATCTGCTCCTGTAAATTTCCATCTTAAAGCAGAATGTTTTAAATACCTGTTAATGTGTGAAGTAAATTGTGATTTTTTTTCCCAGCAAATTTGGATCTTCTAGTTTCCATATGGTTGATGATATAACCACAAACCCCAAGGTGGATGGTAAATGCCAATAAATATTTTGGGTAAGTTACAGATTTATCATCAATTTTTTTGAGAAATGGAAATTCTCAATCTCTCTAATCTCTCTTTCAACATGAACTTTGATTTTAGAGGTCATTATTATTAAAAGTGTTTATTGTGCAATTATTTTTAAAAATAATTTTTTAAAAATGTTTTACCAGTGGGACAAAGGCATTGAAGTACAATTTTGAATTGTGTAGGAAGTGTGTTTAATGTGAAGATGTGTTTTTCTTTTCTTTATCTAATTTGAGGTTTCCCCCTCTCACAATAAAAGAAATCATCTATTTCAATATAGAAGCAATTGTTGAGTCATATACATTTTTTCACATATTTAAAAGTTAAACTAAACATAAGAAATGAAATATTTCTTCTCAATAATGAAAAACATAGACAAATTTAACAGAGATTTTGGCACACTGGAAGGAGATATTTCCCCTGACAAAATTAATATTTTAATGAATAATTAACTCCCAAATAACAAGAAAATACAAGAAATTCGAAAGAAAATTAGAAAAAGAATTTGAAAATAAATCCAATCTCTCAACTAATCAAAAATGCAAATTTTAACAACAATGAAACACCATTGTACATTCACAACTTGACCAGAATGAGTAGAAAAAGATAATATGCTGATTAGGATACAGCAACAGTAGCTGTCATGCTTTTCTGGCGGAACTGTAAACTATTGCAGTCATCTCAGGACAATCTGAAAGTACTTAGAGAATAAGCAATATATACTCTATGAACTAATATTCTGACGCCTAGATAAAAATACTTCAGAAAATCTCACATAGAACCATGTGGGATCTAGTTCTATTTGGACTATGGGGAGGGAATGTGGAATGAGGGGAGGGGAATGTACTTAGCTCCCATTTTTAGCTTCCATTAGATATAATAATTAAGTAACATGTGGCCCAAGTATCCTTTTCAGTACAATGCCACAATTAAATTTAACTGTGATAGAGATACATTGAGGAACGCAGATAGATCATAAAAAGACACATGCATTCACTATATCAAATATATTTTTAAAAAATATTTCATATACAAGAGCATACACTATGAAAAGAGTTGCTATGTGGTGCATTATAGGAACACAAGCTCAGACACATTAAAAACTTTAGCAAATGACCCCTACATTACTTACCCAGCACAAGAGGTCCACAAAAGCAGGAATAGAGATCCCTCCGTGGCTGGTCTCCTGCCCAGGTCAAGGTCAGTGAATGGCAGCTCTGCACACCCCAACGCCCTTGATCAGAGAGAAGGGACAATTTTGTGTGGCTAGA
The DNA here is from genome assembly GCA_026826555.1 of Tolypeutes matacus. NCBI lineage: Eukaryota > Metazoa > Chordata > Mammalia > Cingulata > Chlamyphoridae > Tolypeutes > Tolypeutes matacus. The sequence goes on from JAKSZT010054489.1 coordinate 3,034,058, forward strand.
GGGTAGGATATTTATACAACCCTGGGGGAGAGGGCTCTGCCACTGAAAGTTTCCACCCTGATAAGCAGCTAAGGCTGCTTGTTTCTGGGTTTAAGTTGTGGTCATGCCTTTTCATTAGGCCTAACAAATCCTCAGGGCTGTGGAATGGAAACAAATTGAAACATCTGCACACCTTGGTGAGGGGTAGGAGATGCCCCCTAGGTGTGTCCCTGACTTCCCCAGCATATACCAAACATGTTGGAGTAGGTTTCTAGAGGTAGAAAGGGAGTTTGGGAACTAAGGAAAGAAAGAATAGAGTACAACAAGCAAAACAAACATACTGTGCTGTAGCACAACAAAAGTTAACTAGAGAAGGGAGAGACACTCACACACCGATGATGATAGTATGCTATCTGAAGAGTAAAATTAATTCAAGTGTCTACTTTTACAGTCCAAAACAAAAAGCACACACACAACACACATATTGATGAGGACTACAGATTATTATACTCTGAATTAAAAGCGGCATGAACAAAATACAGAACTACAGTTTCAGGGAGTTACACACAAACAAGGAGAATCAAGTATTGGGATCACAGGCTTTGAAAAGTTGAGAAAGTCAAGCAACCCCTAAAATAGCAAAAATGAAAATGATTCCTATAGATAGTGCAGATCTTTGGATACTTAATGTTAGTCCTAACCCCCCACCAATATTCAGTACAATCATGAATGGAGTACAGGATCTTGTGTGTCATTGTGAGAGAAAATGAAACAAAAGATGGTCTCTTCTCAAACTGAATGTCCTGTTCTGGCTTATCCGGCCCTCCCACATTCTTATTCGAGTTTCAGTCGTAACAAGTTAAGTTTCACATCCCTACACATAACTCATTTCACCAAAATCCACGTCAGTAAAAGGGAATGAACCCTGATACTGGGGACGTGCCCTCACACTTTCCCTGAAAAATCAATAAAGCCCACGAATGGGTGAGTTTTCACGCTTAAGATTGTAAGCCCATAGTCCCCAGCTAGTGGGGAAATGGGTGAGGTATGGGAGGGAGGGAAATGGGGTATTGCGTCAAGGTACCTATATAATCTTTGTTCCTGCACTAACCACGCACACTTACCCCGCTTCCATTAGCCTGGATGGGTGCCCTTTCTCAGGAGAAAGAAATAAATTACTGCTGCCTCTGGTTTAATTTTCTGTCTTCAAAACTTCCATTTTGATTAAGTGGTCACCGTCCCACTCAATTGGAAAAAAGTCTTGAGAAATTTAAGAGTGTACCTTCATGTCTGAATTTGATAAAATGGGCTGGGACTAATAGACACAAAAAGCCTGAGCAGCTTTAAGGAAGTAAGTGAATAGCAGAAATCAGAGAAAGGTCTTTGAACAGCTTTAGGCCAAAGGCCTGAGAAACAGGAATGACCCAGAGACATTTTTTGCTAAGAATAAAGGCAACAAATATTTTCTAATATTTAAGTTTCTTGTGTCTGAATTTTGGAAATATAAAAATTTATGTAAATAAGTGGGAAAATATTATATTTTTCAAGTACAAGATGATAAATGTAAGAACTCACTAAAGTTACTTTTTCTAACTAAACCATTCAAATTCCTCTTTGATTATGTTTGCTAGTCATTTTGCTAGATTTAATTTCACATATTTCATGTGCATTGAATGAACAAATGACAATTTTAAGTATGCATTTATTTATTACTTTATGCAACATTATTTTATGGGATAATTTTGTCCTGAATTATAAAGCAATGATGTTTTCTAAATCAATCTTTTTCTTTGAATGTTAATCATATGCAAATAAATGTTAGGTGTCAATACTGTTTTAATTTGTTTTCATATTTCCTTATAAAAAACTTTACATGTTCTGGTATAAAAATAACAGCCTGATTGCGAAATAGAAGATAGTTCAATAGAAGCATCTTATATGAATTTCATTTATGTTTTTAGAAAATACTGTGATATTAGAAAAAAAGAATTATAATATGTACAAAGAAATACTTGGTATTTTTCACATGTATGTTATTTGTTAATGAAATATACTTAAGATTGAAGTTATAATAATAAACATACTAGAAATTTTCAATTGAATACAGGGAGATCATTAAGTTGAAATTTAATTATGGAAGTTAGCCCCATACTTTAGAGTAAACTTGCGGTATTTTAGTTATGTATTATGTATTATGCATTATTTGGACAATTTCTTACTAGTTTTTATAGAACTCAAGCATCTTCAACCTTATAAGATAGTTATTTAGAGAGATGGTTAGTTTGCATGTGTAGCAGTGAAATATGAATTTCACATATTTTAGAGCATAGATTAGAGATCTGGAATCCATTGACCTTAGGAGATTCCAAGATCATTGTATGTTCTATAACCTTCTACCCAAAATCTTTTTTTTGTTGTTCAATCATGAATTCCTTCTGGGGTTTCCCTGTGTTCTTTCCAGGAAATAAATTAGTTCTTTCTATTAAAGTTAGATTCTACTTGGGAATGTAAATCCAGATATTTTTACTTTTTACTCCTTTTCGTCAGATTTTGTTTACGTCTATTAAAGAGACTATGATAAATGTTTGGAAGTACCTCATTCCATTCCTGAATAGCACCATGGCAGATCTCCAATTTTGCTAAGGCCCCTGTTCTAGGAAGCAGTGATGCAGTTTGGGGGTGGGGGGGCAAACACTGGATTAAAGGCAGCAGTAGAACGCTGTGAGTTTCTAGTACCTTGACTCCCATTCAAGTGTAGAGAATACAGTAATGCTTATTTTAACATAGATAAATTGAGAACGCAAAGATAGTATTTATCCTGGAACTGTTGTACAAGCAGTGATAATTTGTTGCTTGAAGATCTGTTAGAACAAATCTGTAATGCCATGTGTCCCTAGAGCTTATGTTTTGTTGAGAAGGTGTTTCTAAGCATTCCAACTTCTTTAATACTCAATGTTTTGTTTAATTTTTCTATGCATGTTTTACTAATTTTGTAGTATAATTTCAGATGTTTCATTGTATAGAAATTTAAAATAGTATTGCATTTCCATTTAATACATAATTACTAGTCTTCTAGCCTTATTTATCTATATATTTTCTTTACATCTTATCTTTTTATTTCTTAACCATCTTTGCCAGGGATTTGACAATATTATACACCTTTTAAAAAGCAATTTTTAGATTCCTTTGTAATTATTTTTTCTAAGATTGTTTTATTTATTTGTTTGTTTATTTATTTATTTAGTCTCTCCTTTTCCTTACTTCTCCATATTTCTTTAGCTTAATCTGCTACTCTATTTCAAACTTACTGGTTGAATGATTAATTCATTTGTAATAGTTCTTGCTTTTTGGTATATTTAAAGCTCTAAATATCCTCTAAGTATTACTTTAGCTCTACACTACAAATTTGACAATGAGTGGGTTCAATATCATTCACTTATAAACTTCTGAATAATTTGTAGTTTCACTTATAATTTCCACTTTGACCCAGTAATGTTCAATGTTCAAAATATTTTGTTCATACTTCCCCCCAGATTTGGAAAAATTTTACCTATACTTTTGTTAATGATGTCTGACTTACATAAAGTCATACAACATTGATTGATGTCAATTTTCCAGACTTATTAAGGCTTCTTTTAAGGCAAAACACCCTCAATTTTAGTGAATATTTTATATTTTCACAAACAGAATGGAAATTTTGTGTCTATGTTTGGGGAGCAAAGTTTTTTATAATGTGTGTGTGCTACTTTGAGCTTATTAATTATGTTAACCATCTATTTTATGTTTTGGCTTATATTTTATGTTCTTGATATATACACTGCTGAGAAATTGTATCACAATCTCCAAATTAGCTGCTATCTCTTTGTAATTCCATTTTTTCTTGTAGCTCTCTAATTTGCTTCTTTATATATTTTGTAGTTATTATGTTCAGTGCATATATACTTGTGATTTTCATATTTTCTTAGTATTTTGATCCCTTTACCAACAGCGAGCATTCCTTCTCAGCCCAATGATGGCTATGCCTTAAAACATAATAAAAATATTATTAATATAACAATATAGTGTAATTAAATATATAATAGAGTAATAGTAAAATTAAAATATAATCAATTGTCTTTATCATCTATTGATTATCTTTAAATATTAAAATTTATATATCAAACTTTTTTAGATTTGCATTTCCCGACTATTTCAATTTCCTTCTCTTAATTTTCAGACATTCTCTTAACATTTTTTTAATGTGACGTTTTTGAAAATATATTGCCTTAGTTGGTAAATTTAATGAGTACTAAGGGGAAAGGCTAAATCCTGAGCATTCTCTTCTGCCCTTGCCAATTGATTCAATAGGTTTTGTGTAGTGTGTCATAGGTTTCAAAGCCTCTGGTACTTCTTATCTTCTGTACCTCTAACTTGACATTGTTGATTTTCAAGATTATAGCTCTTTCCCTGTGGCATGAATTGCTGTACAGTCTCCAGGACGACCGAGATTCTCAGCAAATGATCACTTTATTACTTACAGCACAAAGGGTCCAAAATAGTAGGGGTAGAGGTCCCATTGTGGCTGGTCCCCTGGGGAGGCCAAGTTCTGGGGTCAGGTTTGATGGATGGCAGCTACTTATGCCCCACTTCTCATCAGAGTGGACATCTGTGCTCCCTGAGAGTTGGGAACTAGCAGGGAGCTTGTCCCTGGTTTAGGGCTCAAGGCTTGGTCAAGCTGTGCCATTTATGGGTAGCTTGTTTTTCAAGGTTGAAACCTAATGTCTATCCTGGAATGCAAAATAGAAACACTGGAACATCTTCAGGCAAACAAACAAGAAGGGAAAAGGAGGGGGTTAGTGAAGGCTGGGAGATGGCCTTGAGCATGCCCATGACTTCCCCAGGATTCCTTCAGCAAGCACTGCTAAAAATATAGTGACAGGGAAAATGGACACAATTAGAAAGCTCTCTTCTGACTTTTTTTTCATTCCTGGTCCTGTTCTTCCCTGTAATGATTTTCAACATGCAAATAAGAACATTCTTGTTGCTAGGACTTTTCCCAACACAGGGCATTAACACAACTCCAAAACTCTCTGTCAAATGTGGTTTCTTTGAAAGAAAGGATACAGAGGAGAACTAGAATCTTGATGTACCTGAAGATTTCTATTAAAGAGTTGTTTCTCTTATCTCCCCAGCAAAGAAATTTCAGCTTCCATTTTTGTCCCAAGAAGAGGGAGCTTGGGGGCATTTCTGGCTGGGTTTTATGAGCAGCAGGTTCTTGTGCACTATTAGAAATTAGGTCCCCAGTTATGAAAATTTATATATAAATTTATATATAAAATTTATATGGCAATAAAACCATTCTGAAAAGGAGTTTTAATATATACTATTACCATTGTGCAGCTTTGGGGCTACATTGTGATATAATTCTGTGGTCTCAAAGGACAAACAGAACCATGCTTTCTTCTCACTTGTTGGCCTCACTACTAGTTCCATTAAGCAGAAGGAAGTAGTAACACTTTCATTCACTATTCTTTTGTATTACCCTATTTTACTGGTAACTGGAAATATTCATATCTCTACACTGTCTAAAAACTTTGGGGGCACATTTTAATGTATTTAGAGTAAAGTATAAATTCAACTGTACTTATAAGATTTTTAAATTACTTATTCATTGACTTTTTCTGAAGCCTCACATTAAACCATTTCTGCACAGCTCTTTGTTCAGGAACTTCATGTCTTTCTGCAGGAAAGAAGTCTTAACCCTCCTACCACCTCTTTGTCAAGCACATTCTAGGTATTTGGTTAGATATGAATATCCAGAAATGCCTGCCTTTATAGTGAAGAAATGTTGGCACTGGTCTTCTGGGTTTGGGTAAGACTGCTCTGGCATTAATTCTGGTTTCATCTCTCTGCCATAAAGGAAGCAAGCAGTTTCCTCAAGAATGAAATAAATAGAGCTGGCTCAGTAAAGCTCATTTTATTGCCCTTTACCAAAGAGCAAATAACTTGCAATAGCTGGGGGGAAACATTCCTTCTGTTAACCACACATTGACTCTATTCCTCTATTATTTTATATGCTATGCTCTTATACTGTACTATAGTTACAGAGAACCACCGCAATAGTTAAGATTAACTGTCTCTGAGGTCAACTAATGTGAACGCTTCTTATTTTCCCCCATACCAAATTCAATTAAAATAATTTCAGTCCAACATATATTTGTTGTATGACTATACTCTGCAAGGTACATTCTATTTTGTGATTCAAAAAAATAAAATAAAATGTAACCTTGACCTGAAGAAGATCCTGGCCTAGCAAGTAAAAACAAAACAAAACAAAACAAAACAAAACAAAAACAAAACAGGTATACAATTAAAGGATAAGGAGTCTATCTTAGTTTCTTAGGGCTTTGTACTAGTCAGCCAAAGGGGTACTGATGCAAGGCATCCGAAATCTGTTAGCTTTTATAAAAGGTATTTATTTGGGGTAAAAGCATACAGTTATAAGGCCTTAAATAGTCCAACTCAAGGCTGCTTTCTCACCAAAGTCAGTTGCCATGTGTTAAAGTAAGATGGCAGGTGATCTCTGCCTTGTTTCTTGGGCCTTCTTAGCTGCTCAGCTGCTCAGCTGCTCTGTTCTCTTCGGCTGCCAATTATCAAGCAAATGGCTCATCTCTCTTCCTGGGGCTTTAGCTCTTTAGCCTTCTCCTTTCTGTCACATTGCAGGACTAAAATAACCAAGTTCTCTCCTCTTTAATGTGTCTTCTTGAGTGAATGTCCATTTATGTCAGCCCAGAAAGGGAGTGGGGACTTAATCTAAGTCAGGCCTTACTGACATGGCTGAATCAAAAACCTTAAATTGATTTAATCTAGTAAACTTAAAATCTTTGAATTTAATACAAAGGGTATTATACGCAGAGGAACAGACCAGTTTACAAACATAATCCTTCTCTTTTTGGGGAATTCATAAATAATTTCAAACTTCCACACTCCACCCTCTGAATCCCCAAAACACATTACAATATTTAAAAAAAACTTAAATCATCTTAGTAGCAATGTTAAGTACAAAATCACATCACACAATCAGTTATAGAAATACAGTTAGTCTTGGGGCAAAGTCCCCTCTGGCTGTAGGCCTGTGAAATTTACAAAACAATTTATCTGCTTCCAATATACAAAGGGACAGACATAGGATAAAATGTGTATCACCACAAGGAGAATTTGGGAGGGAAATATGCATCAGTGGTCCTAAACAGTTCGGAAAACCTGCAAGGCATACTCCATTAAATTTCAAAGTCTGAGAGTCATTCTTAAGATGATGGCTTCTTCTCCTCAAGTCCTCATGGGGGCCCACCCTTTCCACAGGCTTTCCCAATGGTCGTTTTCTTGGTTCCACCTTCAATAAGCATCTGGGCGACAATCAAGTGCCAGATCTCACCATCCAAGAACATGGGGTGATGGCCACTTTTTACCCAATCTCTGGGGTACATTTTCAACCCCCTTAGTACAGTGAGGTGGCAGCAACATTCTTCCTTATCTCTGGTACACAGGTCCAACCTTCTCAGAACAGTGAGGTGGCAAACTGGCCTTCCTTAATCTATGGGGGACAGGCCCACCCCTCTCAGAGCACTGGGGTGGCAACCTTACTCTCCTCAACCCTTGGGGAATGTGCTTCACCCCCTCTGTAGCCTGAAGTGGCAAAACTCTCTCTGAAAAGTGGACTGGAACACCCACCCTCTTCAAATGCCAAGGCAAACATCCCCTTGATACACATGGGTAGGGTCCTTCTCTTGGTTCAAGGAGATGTCTTAATTCTAGACCTCACCTTCCCTAGTTTTCTCTTCTTTCTCTCCCCTCCATGTTCCTTTTAGTTCAGATTGATAGTGGTTTTGTTCATACAGATCTTTCAAAAAGTTTAATGGTTTAACATGTAGGAAGCAGGGGTCCAAGCCACCAAACAGTAAGACTTTCCAGAAGTCTTTCCTAGATAACTGCATTTTCAATCCTGGCTTACAAGTTCCAAGTTTAGTTAATTACTCAAATGGGGCACTGTCATCTGGGGGCTTGATTTCTAGAGGTGTGGAATTTCTGGAATCAATTTCTGTTTTCTTTGTGCCCAACAATTCAGTTCTCGACTTATCTCTTTCCTCTAACATTTTGCTGTAAGCTGCAAGGAGAAGCCAGGCTGCATTTTCCACATTTAGTTTGGAAATCTCTTTGGCTAAACATCCAAGCTCGTAATTTTCAAATTCTGCCTTCCATATAACATCAGGAGTCAATCTTGCTAAGTTCTCTGCAACTTTATAACATGGCTTGTCTTTCACCAGTTTCCAGTAATAGTTTCATCATTTACTTCTAAGACCTCATCAAAAGTCTCTTTACTGTCCATATTCCTATCAACAGTCTCTTCAAAGCAATCTAGGCCTTTTCTAACAAGCATCACAAAATTTCTCCAAAAAATACACCTTACCTATTTCTAAAACTCTTCAAGCATTTCTGGTAATTGCAAAAGCATGACCTCACTTCTGGTACTAAATTCTGTATTAGTCAACCAAACTGGAAATGATGCAAAGTACCAGAAATCTGTTGCCTTTTATAAAGTAGCAAGGCCCTAAACAGTCCAACTCAGGCTGCTTTCTTACCAGATTCTGTTGCTTCATTTTGAAGCCAGATGGTGGGTGATCTCTGTCTGGTCTCTCAGGCCTTCTCAGCTGTTCAGCTGCTCTGTTCTCTTGGCTATCAGGCAAATGGCTCATATCTCTTCCCAGGGCTATAACTGTTTGAGTCTCCTCCTTTCTGTCACATGGCAGAACAGAAATGACTAAGTTCTCTCCTCTCCGTGTGTCTTCTTAAGTGAGTGTCCGTTTATGTCAGCCCAGAAAGTGTGTGAGGACTTAGTGATGTTGTTGAATCAAAAGTCCTAAGTTGATTTTATCAAGTAAACTTAAAACTTTTAAATTTAATACAATCAAAGGGTATCCTATCCAGAGGAACAGAGCAGTTTACAAACATAATCCTTCTCTTTTGGGGGGATTCATAAATAATATCAAATTGCCACAGGCTTCCATAAAAAGTACCACAGACTAGGTGGCTTAAAACAATGGAAATGTATTGTCTCATAGTTCTGGAGGCTAGGAGTCTGAAATCAAGGTGCCAACAGATTCATGCTTTTTCGAGGTCTTTAGGTATCTGGTGGTGGCTTGCCAACAATCCATGATGTCCCTCAGCTTGTAGCATAAATCAATATCCGATTGTTATATGGTTGTCTTTTCTCTCTGTGTCCAACTGTCATTTCCTTATAATGACAACATTCATATTAGATTAAGGCCCACCCAATCCAACTTGGCCTCATCTTAATTAATAGCATTTTTAAAGATCCAATTTCCAAATAGGATCTCATTACCCAGACTGAGCTTGAATATACCTCTTAAAGGACATAATTCCATCCATGGTAGAGTCCAATATTAAGGAAGTACCATAAATAAAGTGGGTTGGGATATCAGGTGAGGGAGCCATAAGTTCTTCCTAGGAGGATTGACGAATTCTTCATAGACAATGTACTATGTTGGCTGGGTCAGAATAGATGATGTCTGTTATGTGGTAATACAAAACTTGACCTACACTAGAATACATGAATGGAGATTTGTTTCTCTTACTAATGAGAAATGTGGAGGTAGAAAGCTCATTTAACCTCAATTGTTGACCAACAAAGTCAGGTTCAGTGTGTCTTTGACTCTATTGACCTTATCTTCAATATTTAAAAATGGTCACTGCAGCTCCAGGCAACATTCCCAGACACAGGGAAGCACCAAATGGAAAGCTCCAGCAAAATCTGCCTCTTTTGTAAAGAAAGCAGTATTTTCCTTCTGTGAAGTGATTTTTATGTCCTACTGGTAAGAATTTTGCCACATGGCTATCCATAGACGAAATAGAATATGAGAATAGAATGTTTAGGCTTTCTCACCTCTGGAGTGAAAAGTAGTAAGAAAGAAGGAAAATGCAGTTGTTGTTGTGTTGACCAACATGCAAGGTTAACCTCAGATGAGTAGAGATTCTCATGGGAGTAGAAATGAGGAAATGGAGTTAAGTTCAAGGGAATAGTAAAATTGTAGAGAAAGACAAATGGAAATAAGACCATAAAAAATTTGTTGTAAAAAAAGGCTGAGGGTAAGAATGGAATAACACAGTGAGTTCCATTTAACCCCCACATTAGCTGTTTTTGGTAGGATAAAGAGCTACATTAAAGTATCAGAAATATCAGTATCTAAAAGTTTTCAGTAGTTATGGAACTACACAAAAGCTCTTGTTTTGTTTTTTTTTAAACAAGATTCTGGAAGGCCTTTGCCTTTCTGTTTATGAAAACAAATATATACTGCAAAGTTCATGAGCACTATAGACCTGTTTGGTCAAGTTTTCTGCACACTTTTCAGGTGCCAGACACTGCAAGGCACTGGAGCTATAAAAATGGATGCTATTCTTAAGAAGTCTTGAATTAGCACACTACAATGTAAAGTTTTGTTCCAGTTTTTAAGTGGTACAATAAACGAACCTGAACTAATGTTTCACTACTGATAATGAAAGAAATTTATGACTTGAGAGGTCTTTGCAAATTAAATTAGAGTCCATAGAACCTTATTAGAATCATATCTCATTTACAAATAAACTGAACATATTCCTATAATATGTTCTTTGTGATTTAATGTGTTTATTCAACCAAGATTTTAGAATATGAAAATAAACATGCAAAACATTATTTTAAAAATCTATTTCAAGTTGTATTCTCTAATTCCCCCAAAAAAAATCCTGAATGGGAAAAATTTATCTCTGAAGCAATATTCTAGAATCATCAAGAACTTTTTCACACTACATGAATGTGGAGGGGATGGGGAACAAAGAGTGCATCTAGGGAAGGAAATCCTAGTTGTATAATATTTAACATCAAGTGCTGTCATGAAAAAAATATAGAGATTACTAGGTATCATAACCTGACTTTATACCAGCACTTCTGTGCACAAGGAAGCAGCAGCTGTTTATATAAATGTAAACTTCCAAATATTGTCAAACTGTCCCATATCAACTAACCAGTGCTAGAATAAGCATATCTTTTGTAATATCAATGATACACTGTGAACACACATACTATATATAAAAGTATTCATTATGAATATATGAGACATGAATATTTATGAATATTATATATCAAAATAGAGATAGAGAAAGATAGATGATAAATGATAGATAGATGATTGATAGATACATAGATCGATCGATAAATAGATACAGATATAACACAAGATACTATGTTTTTTAAAAAATTTATATGGAATTAATGATCCAACCTTGGATAAAACCTTGGTCACAAAATCTGATTTGGGCTCCATCTACATAGAAAAAAATTATCAGGAAAACAAAATAACTCAGTCTTGGAATGTTTTAATAAAGAGTAAACATTGCTGTATATTGTTGCATCATTTAACACTTCTAAGATATACTGTAGTTGAGAGTCACTAGCATATATCCTCTGCAAAATATCAAGGGTTGCTGATATTTCCAGAAATCAAGGAAGATTTTTAATGTCTCATATATGAGAGGCAAATTTTCTTACAAAATATCATTAATGCCAGTCTTTAAATTAAATGGCAGGATTTTTTTAATCTCCAAAAACCTCTTGGTTATTGATAAATTTTTATTGTCATCAGTTAATAATTTAAAAACATATATTGGGAAGCGGCTGTGGCTCAATCAGTAGGGCTCCCGTTTACCATATGGGAGGCCCCGGGTTCGGTTCCCAGGGCCTCCTGGTGAAGGCATGGTTAGTTGACCCAGCGAGCACAAGCAGCAAGGGGGGGATAAATGAATAAATAAATAAAATCTTTAAAAAAAATAAATAAATAAAAATAAAAAAAAATAAAAACATATATTTATAAAGTAATTTAAAATTTGCAAAACACTTTCATAGATATTATTTTTAGGATTTAATTCTGTTTTCGGAAAAATGCATGTTTTTCTTCTAGAACACGGTGGACAAATAGAATCTCCAGAAACAACCAAAACAGATAAATGCCATATGAGAACTATAATTTATAAGCTTAGAATTGCACGTAGACAGCTAAAAGAGTTTTCAGTACTGATTGCCATTTAGAAGCTTTTATTTGTGACAAAGATTTGCATGACATTATGTTCTGCATAATGTTATGAATGTGCTGCTGCCAATAGTTTACTATTGGCAATGATTTGTTTTAGCAAAACATAAAACACAAATGATGAATTGTCTTTCTCTACTGTCATTTACTAAAACTTGGAGGATTATCCTTATTTTTTCCCAATGCTTCATCACTAATAAACATTGTATACTGCTTTACATTTACTAAGTTTTTTACAGTTTTATGTTTTATCATTTAATTTTTATTCTAGTAACATATATACAAACTGAAATTTCCCCTTTTAACAAAGGGGCAGGATCTTGAAGTACTTTATTATTCACAGAAGCAATTTCCCAAAAGATGACTGCCAAGATATGACTCTGATGTATATGGTGTTCTATACAAGTTATGCTATCCAAAACAGATTTCGTTGATGGGTCAATAAGTGGATAGCAAAGGAATGAATATCCTCCAGGCTGAGGGGTTCCTTATCCAACCATGATCAAGCCTGGAAAAAAGGAAGAAGTTTTGTTTGCTTTAGACTGTCATCTGATTATTTGACTGTTGGAAAAAGAGAAAAATACAAATTTCAAAAATCATTTTCCTGTATAGTGCTAGGATCATTTTAATAAAGGGAGAAAAATCCTATGCTGCTGTTTCTTGAAGGTCCAAGTTTCAATGCGTCTGGGACATTCCCACTCAAAAGCCCTGTAGAAGCCTGTAAAGGTGGAGATAATCTAAAAACGAACCTTTTATTTTTCCTTGAACTTCTGGAGAATTGAGAATTTGAATGAAACTGTAGGCAAATGATAGCAACTCTTTTAAAAAATCTCAAAGAAGGATGATTTCTAAACTTCCCAGTATGTCTCATTCTGATGTCAGAAGAATGAAGAATCATGGGTAAAGAGTGAAGTGAATTCCCAAATTCACTGTTACCCATGCATATAACCCTGTCATCTTAAAAAGTTAATATCTCCCCATCTAATAATAGTGATAATCAATATATTACACACACAAACACACGTGCATGCATTTATACAAACACACACCTCTAAAAAGTAAAAATCTGACTCCTGCATTTTAACAATGCTTATCTTTTCATACCTTGTATTTAAAAGGCAGTGTTTTTCCAACTCAGAACAGACCTGCATCTCTTTATCATTTCAGTTAGTTATGTTATATTGTACATTCAAACTTCAAGAAATATACCATTTCTTGCAAAATAATAAAGAGAGAGAGAGAGACGATCTCTTTCCATGTTAAATGCTGTAGTGAAAATGGGCCAGTGAGACTGGAGGACAGTAGTATTTGCTCCCTTGAGTCATATGCTATCCTCCTGTTCTAAGTTCATATGCAAATGGGAACAGCAGGAACTCAGGTGACCTTCTTTTTTGAACATGAGTTCTGTTCCCAATGTCACACTTTGAAATGTCTGAACAAGATCATCAAAGCTCTTCTCAAATTCTGACCCTCAGATTAATTTCTTGAAATATTTCTAGGCAAAGGTGCTCAGTTGCAAGGTGGGTGTTTGTTATTTCTGAAAAGTTTTTCTGCCCTGTTTTTACCTCTGTCACAGTAGACTCAGAAGGCATACACTTTAGAAAAGAATCTTTGCATACTTCTCATTTTAAATTCCTATGTAAAAACTTCACCATTACCAGTGGTTAATGAGCTTGTGCTCTTCATCTGTTGATTAAATTTTTCTAATTGAACTCTTTTTTTTTCAGTATCCTCCATTTAAATCCACATTTCTTCACTTCAAAATTATTTTTGTTCAGTAAGAGTCTGGATTAGGATTAGTCAAGTTTCTCTAGGGAAACAGAACTGACAGGAGATACCTGTAAATAGTATAAGATTTTATAAAATTGTCTCATGCAACCATGGGGATGCACAAGTTCAATTTCCGTAGGACAGACCGCAAGCCAGGGACTTCAACAAAGATCCTCAATGAGTTCCCCAGGAGATGCTGTCTGTCTGAAGTAGAAATGGGAATTCTCTCTGAATGCTGAAATCACTTCTCCTTTTAAGGCCTTCAACTGATTAGATGAGACATCACTGATTGCTGACTGCAATCTCCTCAGTTTATTGTAGATGTAACCAGCCATCTGTGCAATCAGCTCACTGATTATTAAAGTCCATGAAATGTCCTTGTATTAAAATTATCCCAGTGCTTGCCTGACCAAACAACTGGGCACCATTAACTGGCCAAGTTGACACATTAGCTTAACCATCACAGTGATCTTGCTGTTATTTCTTGCAGGAATGAAGATTTTTATTTCCATGGATTAAAATCCTTTTTGTGGAGAGGAAAATTTACTCCTATAAATCCTCAATGTTTTGTAGTTATATTTTATCTACTTTTTAAGCATAAAAAACATATAACTCTTCATTTATACATTTTGGTCAAATGCAGTCACATTTAATTTAAGGAGTGAAATGCATTCTTAGATGATTGCATCAGGGTGGGAAGAGAGTTAAGCTTTCCTTTCTTTTGCACATGAATGGAAAAAAAAAATCCAGTTTGCAGAGTATCTAGTTTGAATCCTGTGTTTTGGTTACTGTTCTTTTCAAAGACAGCCAAGCAAATTGCCCAAAATTGTGAGAAACAACTTGGCCACAGAGAACTGGATATACATGACTCAACAGCTCTTACATTTACCTTTTTTTCACCTCTTTCTTTGTTTCATTGAATTATCAACTCCTCTCAATCTCCTAGTAATAATTTAAATGTCCTTCCCTAGAAAAATAATACAAAGTAGCTCTCTTGTACTCCTTGATATTCTTGATCACAAATTATATATTTCCTTTGTAATATTTATCAACTTTATAATGGCTTTAGCTGCATAATTGCCTATTACGCTTTTCTCACTCCAATGTAAGGTACCTTGTTTGTCTTTTTCATTTTTGAATCCTCAAAGCTTAAAGACTGCCTGAGCATAAAGAATGTCATAGGCAATCTGTAAATATTTGTGGAAAGCAGGAAGGCAGGAAAGCAGGAGGAAAGAAGGCAGGAAGGCAGAAAGGCAGGAAGGCAGGAAGGCAGGAAGGCAGGCAGGAAGGCAGGAAGGCAGGAAGGCAGGAAGGAAGGAAGGAAGGAAGGAAGGAAGGAAGGAAAGAAAAAGGAAGGAAGGAAGGAAGGACTGTTCTCCCCTCGTTTGTTCTCTTTCTTTTGTATTTGTTATGAAATATAGTCGGCTAGGATTGGTTGCCCCCAAAGGTAGGCAGTCCTAATACCTGCAACCTATGAGTATCATATTATATGGTTCAGTTTTTGTAAATGTAGTTAAATTAAGGGCCTTGAGAAAAGGATATTATCCTAGGTTATCTTAATATACCCTAAATACTATCACAGTGTCCTTATAAGACATAGGCAGAGGGAGATTAGATACACAGAAAATAAAATGATGTGAAGATAGAGGCAGAGACTGTAGGAATGTGGCTGCAAACCAAGGAATGCCATGCTTTCCCAAATGCCCAGGCAGAAGCCCTTCTCCTTCCAATTGCCAAGGCAATCTAGACTTTTCTCCATCAAGTGTCTCAAAATTATTCTGGTCTCCACGCATTAGGCAATGTCAAAGCAACTTGCATGTTTTTAGATATTGTTGCAAAACCCCACTTCTCAGTACCAAAAACTATCTTGGTTTGCCTGGGCTGCCATAACAAAATACCACAGACTGAAATGATGGAAATATTTTAGTAATGGATGGTGGTGATGGTAGCACAACATTGTAAATGTAATTAATAGCACTGAAATATAGATCTGAATGTTGTTAAAAAGTGAAATGTTAAGTTGTATATATGATACTAGAATAAAATAAAATTTTAAAAATCCATGGAACTTCACAACACAAACCTTAAACCCTAAGTTAAACCATGGACTATAGTTAATAGTACAACTATAAAAATGTGCTTTCATCAGTTGTAACAAATGCATCATACCAATGCAGGGTGCTATTGATGGGTTGGTATATGGGAATCCTGTATTTTATGCTTGATCTGTTCTGTATAACCACAACTTAGGTAGTAAAAAAAAAAAAAAGAAGGAAATTAAAGGACACCGTAAAAAATGCAAAGATATCCCACGTTCATGGATTGGAAAACTTAATATCGTCAAGATGGCAATACTCTCTAAATTAATCTATATATTTAATGCAATTTTTATCAAAATTCCAATTATATTTTTACCAAAATGGACCAGCTACTCCTTAAATTAATATGGGAGTGCAAAGGACTCAGAATATCTAAAAATCTGAAAAACAACAAATTTGGAGGACTTGCACTTCTTGAATTCAAAATTACTACAAAACTACAATAGTCAAGAGAGTGTGGTACTGGAACTGGCATAAAAGATAGACATATAGATCAATGGGATAGGGTTGAGAGCCCAAAAATAAAGCCATACATCTTTAGTCAATTGATTTTTGGCAAGGGTGCTTTCTTAGTTTGCCAGTGCTGCTGTAACAAAACACCATAGACTAGTTGGCTTTAAAAACAGAATCTTATCATCTTAACAGTTTTGGAGGCTAGCAGTTCAAATTCAATGTGCCAATGTGGTCATACTTCTTAATGGGGAGAACCCACTCCATGCCTCTCCCCTGGCTTTTGGCGGGTGGCTAGCCATCCATTATGGCAGCATAATTCAAATGACCATCTTTCTCCCTCTGTCTAAGCTATCTGTTTATGTCCAAATTTCCTTTCTTTACAAGGACACCAGTCATATCAGATTGGTGCCCACCCTGATTCAGTTTAGCCTCATCTTAACTAATAGCATCTTCAAAGATCTGTCTACAAATAAGTTCACAGTCACCAGACAAGGGGTTAGGACTTGAATATATTTTTTCATGGTGATACAATTCAATCTAAAACAAGGGCTAAACCATTCAATGGAGAAAGAATTGCCTTTTAAAATAAATGTTTCTGGGAAAACTGGATGACCACATGCAAAAGCATGAAGTTGGACCTAAATCTAAGAGCCAAAATATAAAACTCTTAGAAGAAAACATAGGGATAAAACTTCAGTACCTTGAATTTGGAAAAGGATTCTTAAGTATTACTCAAAAAAACATGAGTGCAAAAGAAAAAAATATACATAAATTGGATTTCATCAAAATTAAAAATTTTGTGCATCAAAGGCACCATCAAGAAAGTGAAAAGACATCTCAGAGATAGGGGTAAATATTTTCAAATTATCTGATAAGGGTCTAGTATAAAGAATACATTTTAAAAAACCTCTTACATCCCAGTAAGTAAAAGACAAATAACGAATTAAAATGGGTAAAGTGTCTGAATAGACATTTTTCCAAAGAAAATAAGTAAGTGGCCAATATGCACATGCAAAAATGCTCAACTTTGTTAGTCATTTAGAAAATGCAAATCAAAACCACAATGAGATATCACTTCACACTCATTAGGATGGCTAAATGAAAAACATGGACAATGGCAAGTATTAGATAGGATGTGATGAAATGGAGAAATTAAAACCCTCATTTACTGTAAAATATTGCAGCCACTTTGAAAAACAGTCTGGCAGTTCCTCAAAGTGTTAAACATAAAGCTTCCATTGACCCAGAAATTTTACTCCCAAGAGTAATGGAAACATATGTCCATGCAAAAACTTGTACACAAATATGTGATAATAGCAAGACTTATAATAGCTAAGAAGTAGGAAAAAAACAAACATCCATCAACTGATAAATGGATAGAAGAAATGTGCTATAGTCATAAAATGGAATATTATTAAATAATGAAAAAGGAATGAAGTACTGATATCTCCTCAACAGGGATAAAACGTTCTAAATGAAAGGAGCCAGTAGTCACAAAGACAACATATTATATGGTTCTATTTATATGAATTATCCTGAACAAAACTTTGTACAGAAGGCAGGTAGATTAGTGTTTGCCAGGAGCTGAGGGAGGCAAGGTAGAGGATCAGGAGTCACTGCTAATTGGTATGTGTTTCTGTTATGGGAGTTGGGAGGGTATGAAAATGTTCTAAAATTAGATTTTGGTGATGGTCACAGAATCTGTGAACATACTAAAAGCATTGAATTGTACATTTGTAATGAAAGAACTGTATGGCATATGAATTATACTTCAATAAAGCTGTTAAAAATTAAAAAACAAACAACAACCTGGGTATAAAATAGTCTATATAGAATTGCTTATATTTATTAGAAACACAGGATGTTTGAAACCTTTGTATAATAAGGCATACAGGTGTTCACACAAACTATTTCATGTAATATAATTTTCAGTGTTTGTGGGTTTTTGATACTTCTGTTTATGAAAATCTACTTCCAGACTTGAAAGCAAATGAAATTAAAGTGAGGTGGAATAGGAAATAAACAAGTAATATTTCCTGTTTCATTGTTTTGCCCATGGCCAACTTCAGTGATAGAACTTTATATATTTCTTCGCAGAAAGCCTTTGTCCATGAGTAGTGGGTGACATACAGATACATTTAATATTTAAACGACAATATAGCTTAGTAATTAAGAACATAGTTTTGAAGTCAGACAGTTTGGGATTAAGTGGTTCCACTAATTTCAAGTTTAGTGATCTTGCCAAGTGACTTAACCTCCCTTAGTCTTGTTTTCCTTATCTGTAAAAGGGGATAATAATATATCTTACTTTTCCCCTTTTTGGGGGTGTGTTATGAAAGTCACAGTAATTAGGCTATAATAAAAACCAATTGGGGGGATGGATGTGGCTCAAATGGTTGGGCATCCGTCTTCCATATGGAGGGACCTGGGTTCAATCCCCGGGACCTCCTGGTAAAAAACAAACAAACAACAACAACAACAAAAAACAATTGATATATAGAAAGGGTATGCAAATGTTTCTTTGTCATATGAAGGCTTTTAGCATATTTGCCATACTCATTATCCTATTAGTCCCATAACTGTCACCATTAAGATATATCTCCTTAACCTCTCTACTATAAGGCTAGTTTTATATTATAAATAAAATTTATATTACGTTCATTTTATATTAGTTAATATAATATGAACTTACATTTAGCCTGTAACAGAGGTTTCTTTGTCCACTTCTCAGCCTTAAAGTACAGTCTGTCCTTTACTTTAGTGTGAAGTCAAGATACAGTGAAGAAAAACAGGTGTCCATTGAGTGTCTTCTATATGCTGGGCACTCTGATATATCCCCTTTGTACAGTTTTCACCTAATGTCTAACAGAACCCATTAAGGAAGATAATATGTCTTCTACTTCACAACTGTGAAATTTGAGTCACATATGGAGTAAACTACTTTACAAATTTACAAAGCAACTAAAATGATGGGGCCCAAGTTCAAAAGCAGATCTTTCTGACTTGGTACTTTTCCCTACAACACACTTATCATTTACTTAATTATATCCTTTTTAAAAGCCTTATGTTTTGATCATCCCAGTAGGTCTGAAATTCCAAATATTAAATTTACTCCTTGAAACAGATAAGAAAGCAGGGAATTGTGTTAACAGAAAAATGTTTTTATGTGTTCATGTTCTTTTTAAATATATAGTATTCTTTTTTCCTAAAAGGATAGTAATTACCTTGTAAAGCGTTTTTCTTAGTATATAGTAATATTTTAATTCTATTTCACCATTTTCTGTCTCATAATAGCTCTTTATATTACTTGAAAACAATGTAATGCAAAACTCTTACATAGAGGATAACCCATTTAATTGTTCATAAGAATTAACCATCCATTTCTACCATAATAAATACTCTTTAAATAACCAATGCAAAATCACCAAATGTAAACAGCATTGACTGGGAATTGTTTCCTGTTAAAGAGGTCTTATCTATAGCAATTGAGCAATCTAATCATGAACCATGCTTTGGGGTATAATTAAAATAAAATGATATTGACATTATTGATGTGTACGGTCTTCACAGCAGCTAGCTAATAACTGTAATCATGAACTGTTTTTGGGAAAAAAAGCAAAATTTTTATTAAAATAAACAATAACGATTTAGCTTTTGTAAAGAATCCAGCTTTTTCTAGGTAAGATGCCTTTGAAAAAAATAATTTATGCCTCTCAATATATTGAGATTCAAAGCTAATAACAAAGACAATCCTGAAAATAAAATGCTTATTTAATTTCATCCAAGTTTGAAAAATAAAATTCAGCAGGTGGTGGATTTGGCCTTTTTATTGGTTTTCATTAGTCAATATTGTTCCTGAGAACCATTGGCAAAAAAGTTGAATTTCCAGTTGGCGCTATTCACCTACAATACTGTATGTTTTGTTTTGTTTGTTTTGTCTCCTTTTCTTTTACTTGGTAGTAAAGGAATCTTTCTAAACTTAAAAAAATAATACTAAGTAAGAGAACCATTATAGATAATTTCCAACTTTCTTTTAAGATCTTTACATAAATTATTCATATAGAAATTATGTACAAAATCCAATGTGATTGTAGCACCTACTGCTTCTTTTATTTGTACTTATCCTGTTTATAAGGAAGTTCTGAAGAATGAATATTACTTACAATAATGCCATACATATTCATGGAGTAATATTAAAGGATAATTTTCATGGTGTCATTATTCACCATTTATGCATCAAGGCTTAATGGCCTTTGTATCTATAAATAATCTGAAAATTGCAGGCTTTGGTGAATAAATTAAGTCATTTAAAAAGAAAAACTGGAAAAGTAAGAATATACAGAATACTAAATATAAGATTCATATTGTTTAATAGGTTGTGATTCATATGAGAGGGGGAATACAATTCTGTACACTTATTCCCTTTAATATTTGATAGTATTTCATCTTTCTTAAATATTGATTAGTGTGTCAGAATATATATATGTGATGGGAGCACAGATGTGTGTTCACTTCAATTGGATAACAACAGGAATTTCTCAAAAATTGGAAGATGTACAATTACTTGTCTTCCCATTGTCTGTGAAAATAAGGTGTACTCCAAAACAGGCATCGTATTTGCTCATCTAAAATTTTTATTTTAATACAAGAAAGCTGACTAGAGCAAACTTTTTCATTAGAAACAAACACAAAGAATCTTTTTAAAAGATATCTTTTGAATGTAGTGTCATTTGGTAAAATATTTTAGTTTTTGGAAGAATTTTATTCACAATCAGCATGATTGAGATATGTGACTTATGGGATGTAACAGGCTCAGGAATATATCTTATCTATCAATGTATATTCTTCACAATAAAAACTTATTCTAGTAATGGACCAATAGATTCCAAGTCCCAAGCATATCACTGATTTATTAATTTAACAAAAAACTACCTGCTCTCCTAACTCATTTCCTCTTCTATCCCCATTCCAACTGCTCATCCTTCTAGCTTTCCAGCCTCTTTACCCCATCTCATGCCCTCACTCTTCTCCTTACCAGCTTAAATTTCAACAACCTGAGTAAAAATCCCTCTCCCTTGCATTACCACTCAGTACCCTCATCGGGTGAAACTTCAACACTTGGCAAATCCAGCTCTATTTAATCTGTCTCCATCCAACAGTGAAACATGGCTGGAAAATAACACTTTAAATTCTTGACTACCAGCCTCGGATTAACTCCTATGCTGTTGCCAATCAAGCTGTTACACTAGTTCAATCGCATTTCCTGATGACTATTTCACAGCTTCTCTTTTCTCCTTAAACTTGTACATTCTCCTCCCCACTCACCCTTGGGGATGATACTATTAAATATTTAGTTGAGAAAATAGAAAAAAGAAAAGAAAAGAAAAGAGAACTTCCACAAGTTCTGGCAACCACCTATTCCCAACTCTGTATGGGACCATATCCTCTGCCTTCCATCTCGTTACTATGGGTAGAATGTGCACATTCCACTAGATCACATTCCTGCTTTCCCATAAAAGGTCTGGGTGTTTGTGGTGGTTTTTGTTGTTTCCTATCTTTATATTCTCCTCTGATCTCATCCCAGACCACAGCTGTAATTTTGGAAGAGAGGCAAGGGAAGAAAGAACAAGCAAGTTCATGACTTGTACTGTTATAAGCTGGCTTTTGGTTCTCTGGGCCTTGCAGAGAATTTAAATCTCCTGCCCTGGACAACCTCCAACACTCTTCAGCTGTCCCCTGCTGAGTTTTTCTGGGAAAAGATTCCTTGAAGTGCTGATACCTGTTCTACAGCTGGACCTTTTTATCTCAACTCCACAGTCGGATTTTAGCTGTAAGAGTAACACATTCAAAGGTTCTATTTCAGCTGTTTCTTCCACTTAGTTTACCTCTGGCTCATAGGAAATGGTCCTGTATCCCTAGTTGTCAATGTGAATGTTAATTACTATTGAAGTGCTCTGCTTTCTCCTTTCTGCTCTGCTGCAGCCACTTTAGCTGTATCAGGTATGAGTCCTGGGATTCCTCAATTGCAGAGAATGCATGTCAGACTCTAGGAATACCTTAGGTTTCAGGTGAGACTTCAGATACTCTCCACCTCACTACCATCTGAACTCTGAGTGTAGTGTTCTATTCTGGTTAGTACTGCTATGTATCAAACCACTTTAAAACTTAGTGGTATAAAAATAACTTTATTATATTCACAAATGTTGTGGGTCAGAAATTCAGACAGAGCAGATGGGATATGACTTTTCTAGGCTCCATGAACTCTGGTGCCTCTCCTGAGAGAACTCAAAGGCAGGAGGTAACTTGAACACTGGGGGATGGAATTACTGGGAAGTTTTTCAGTTACTTGTCTAGCATTTAAGACTTGTTATCAACAGAGACTCAACAGAAGTTTTTGGCCAGACACCTAATCTGCCCTCTTTGGGTGGCTTCAAGGTAGTTGGATTTTACACATAGTGATTCAGTCTTACAAAACAAGCACCTCAACTAACAAGGTGAAATCCTTTTATGGTGTAATCTTTGAAGACAACAGAGTCATTTCTGCCACTTTCTATTTGTTATAAGTGAGTCACAGGACTTTCCAGAGTCAAAGATAGATGAGGAATTAGAATTTATTTTTTCATGGGGGAATGACACAGTTTTATGAGAGCTTTTGAGATGTGAAATAGTGCTGAAACCAACTTCAGAAAATACCATATGTCAGTCACATTTCCTTTTAAAGAAGTTTTCCATAATGCAGTCCTTTTTTCAAAATACACAATTTGACATAATTTTGGAAGTATTTATAGTGCTTTAAGCCAAGAGACCTGGATTTTCTTTATGATCATAAGAAATCACCTTTGTTGTAAGAAAAGCTGCAATTCTACAGATATTTCTACTAGCAAAACGTTTCTATTCTAAGTATAGATTTAAACTCTAGCACACTTGTTTATTATGGCCTGTTTTTGCGAAGTGTGTGTGTGAGTGTGTGTCTCCAGCATCCTATGACATTCAGGATCCAGAAGATTTAGGAAAGAAAGTCTAACAATCTTCTTAATGCTCACCTATGTATGGTTAACAAACCAGAGTCTGATAGTTGCAAAAGTTCAACCTAAACTATAATACTGACAAAGCTAAATAACTTAATTTTTAGAATTACAATTTTTACATGGTTAATCCTTAAAGGCTGTAAGATAAGAATACCCTGCAGGTATCTCTTGAAGAAAGCAGATTTTCTGATTTTTCATTCATCTTAGGATGATAGATCAGAACACTGAAAATAAGACCTCAGGAGGCACACCTTGGCTTATAGGACGGGCATGCCATGCTTTCTCTCCCTGAAAAGCTGTTGCAACTACATTCTGAGCAGTGTAGACATATAAAAGTGCATTCCCATTGGGGAAAAGAAAGCTGACTTTTGCCATAGGAGGCAGAGCAAGTCCTGAGCTGGGAGGCACATTCTGAAATATGAGTCTGGGCCTGAAAGTAACCATAACTAGAAGCAGCTAAAACTTAGCTGTGTTGGAAAGTCAGTTTGCTGACTTTAAAATCTTGTGAGAATTTTTGCTTTGTTTTAAATGTTTACACGGAGTCTAGGGAAGGGGCTCTACTCACACTTGGAATAAAATATTATGTGGGAAAATAATAGAGGTTTTAGGAAAAGTTGGCTGGGCACTATGGAAGCTGATCTGAAATTTTTTGAAAAAAATGAATGAATACAAATATCGATCATATTCAGGGAACTTTGAAAAATTGAGTATAGTTGTGTTTTGTTTGTTTGTTTGTTTTTGCTTTTGGCAGGGATATAGAGAATTAGAAATAATATTAGGATAGTAGGCAAAACCAGATTGTAGAAGAACATGTATGGCATTTCAAAGATTTAGGATTTATCCTTTAGTTCAATGGTTTTCAGAATTGTTTGATTGAAATGTTATTGTTATAATGCTTGTAGTGAAAAGCATTGTTTAAGCAAAATCTTCCTCATAAAAGAGATAACGTTAAGCTGCTTAATATGAAGTAGGAATGTGGGTATCAGAGTCCTGCCTTCTCCCTCATCCTTTTCTTCTTCATAACACTTGAAGGTCACTGTATTCATCTAGGGATTCCAAAGTGGATAAGTGGAAAGGCAATGCTTTAAGCAGTAGAAAAACACTGAAGGATTTAAGCAAAGCAATTTCATGATGAGATTGTATTTTGTTAGAAAATCAGGGCAGGAGTGTGAGAATGTATCAGAGGCTTGCAAACCTGAAGGCAGAGAGGTCAGCTGGGAGAAAATTGCAAAGTCCAAAAGGGCTATGACAATACAGAAAAACTGTGGAGAATATAGTCAATAAATGAGAAGTGGAGTCTCGGTAACCTGGGGAACTGATTAAATAGGTAGAATGAGGGAAAAAGAATGGAGGGACTTCCTAGTTTCTGAACTGAATTGGGTGACTGGGTGAGAGATGATGTCATTCACTAATATAGAGATTATAGAAAGAGGAGCAGATATGGACGGCAATGAGTTCAGCTTGCAGTACATGTGGGGCATTCAGGTGGATATGTTCAATAGTTTAGAGAAGAGTCTTATGTTGATATTTAGGTTTGAGAATTCATTCATCGTTCACTTACTAAGTCAAAAATAGTCATCGAGGCTTTCTATAGCCCAGATGCTCTGCAAGTTAAGGGGCATACAATTGGATAAAAAACAATATTGTTTTTCATGTATAGTGAGAAGAAATGTCAGCCAAGAATTGAAAGGGTAAAGGAGAAGTTCTTTGTATTTGCCTGGACAAAGGAAGAATAATCAGAGAAGTTATCATTATATTGATTCTCAACTCTAAATTCACCCTTTATGCCTACTCTGTGAAAATGAATCTTGTTCCTTCAAATATTTTTTGTCAGCTGGCATGATGTTAAGCTTTGTCAGCAGAGGATGGCCTCTGCAGGAGGAAAGGCTTTCAGGTATGCCCCTTTCACAGACTCCTGCAGGTTCTCCAGCACCCAGTTCTTTCAGTGCACATCTTCTGAGGTTCATAGTAGCCAGCAACGCTCAAGGTTAGCACCTTCTGCCAGTAATCCCCTCAGGCAGTTTTGTAGACTCTGATAAGACACCTCCCTGTGAACAGCTTTTTTTGGCACCTTAGCAGGTAGATTTCCTGTAAGTTCTGCCAGTACCACAAAAATTTCTCTGACAGTCATGCCCTCTCCAACAAGGTATGGATCTCATCTTTGGCATAGGGGTACTCTTCCTTGCCTGCTCTATCTCAGAGCTAGGGGTTGGGTATTGGCTATTATAGTATATTATATTCTATTATTATGATCTGGTAATATTTTATACATTATATTTGTTATTCTTATAGTCTTTAAAGTTCTCTTTATTTCTTATTGACAAACCCCTCCTTACTCCATTATCCTGTTAGTAATTTTTTCTATTACACTTTCCTTGTTGAAATTATTCTCTGGCTTCTCTCACCTGATTGGATGTGGACTGATAAAGATTTCATAGAGATATAAACAGGAGAAAAATTTTCCTAGATGAAAATAAAATGGAGAGTTTCAAGGAAAAAAAAATGGAACTGCTATTTTTATTATGCTTTTTCAAAAGCTCCTTATGGACACTCTCATAAATTCCTAATCAGATGTCTCTTAAAACATATTAAAACACACACATAGAATTAAGGAAAACTGAAAGAAAATATATATTAATGCTAGGACTTGAAGAAATGCTCTCTAAATATAATAAAGAAAGTGCTAGATGTGGGGGCTGAGGTTAGGGGTAATTATATATGGAACAATTGAAACTATCATGCACTTTGCCTACTGGTACAAGTTTTGATGAGAATGTGTATCAACTGCCACTATCACACACAGCTATTCTAACCACATGTATTGACCCAAAAGAAGTACATACATATGTTTACCAAAAAATGTACAGAAATGAATATAGCAGTATTACTGATAATAGCCCCAAACAAGAAACATCTCCAAATATAGATATATTAATAAATAGTGATACATTTATATAATGGAGTCCCATATAAGCATGAACATGAGTGTGATAATGCTATACAGGAAATGTGGATAAATCTCACAAGCATAATTCTGAGTAAAATAAACCAGACATAAAAGACTATGTACTTTAGGATTCCATTTGCATGAAGTTCAATAAGAGGTAAACCATCTCTGGTCTGAGAAATATAGATAATAGTTATGTTTGGGCAACGGGGAGAGAATGGTATTTGGCAGGGGACACAGGAGGGTGTCTGGAGTGTTATTCCTTGATCTGAGTGTGGTTTGCATATTTGTATTAACTTTGTGATAATTTACTGAGGTGCACACTTATTATTTATATAGTTTTCCATATGCATTCAATGAAACATTATTTAAATAATCTGTAGCACTATATTCCTATATCAGGAATATAAATTAGAGCATGAATCACAAATTAAAAATGCCAAAAACTATAGATTTACTAGAAAACAATTAAGAAAATATAGTCTAGTCTAGAATTTTATGGATACAAAATTACAATTATTATAAGAAAGAAAAGATTTTAATGAAATAAGAGATATACCATGTTCATGGACAAGAGGACATAACAACAAAATAACAAGTATTCCCCAAACAATCTATATATTTGAAACAATAGTAGTCAAATTTCCAGCTGAATTATTTTTTAGAAATGTAAAAATACATTCTGATATTTATATGTAACAATAAATGTTTACAAATTTAAAATGAACAGTCCAAAGGGAAATGCCTTCCACAGGTAAGACACACTACATTGGTATAAAAATAAAGGTTGTATGATATTGGGGCCAAAATAAACAATAGATGAGTGGAATAGAATAACTCAGTAAGAGAAAAAAAAATTAAGATTGTTTTAAAGGGAAAAGAAAGCAAAAAGAAAACGAAAAGAAAATAATTATTTACAGAAGATATTAGTCTGCTTCTAAACAGGCTGACATTTATCCTAGCACATTGGTACAATTGCACCAGTTGTTAAAATATTGAAATGTTGGTAAATAGTTACTTCCTCTAGCTTCCAAATTCCTTTCTAACCCCAGACTTCGATGTAATCCAGCAAAGTCTAGACACAATGCCTGACACAGGTGCCCTTGTAGGATCCTTTTCTAGCAGTATCTGTGTAATTGGTCAGTACTGAAGTCAGTCAGTCCACAAAAATCTTGATTCCCAAGCACAATTATTGGCTCCTTCAAATACTAAAAAGGAACTGTGCCATTTCTATCTCTTACGTGGCCTCAGAGAGCCAGGAATGGATAATGCCTACCTAGGCAGTACTTATCAACCCACTGACCTGCCGGACTTAAAGTTACACTCCCTAGCAAAGTGTGCCCAGACACCTGTGGAGAGGCAGAATCCAAACTACTAATGTGGGCCCCCTAGCAAACAAAAGTACAATGCCTGTCTGACTGTGGCTACCAGCTTCTCAGCTGCCACATGGGATGGCTGTTTATGGCTACTGCATTTTCTATAATAGTAAATTATTGGCTGGCCACTGTAAAGTCCAACAACTTGACAGGTATTCCCACAACCGAAAGTACTGGGGATAGATGGTGTGGCAGTTCTTCAGAAGTTAAACATAGAATTAACATATGACCCAGCAACTCCACTCCCAGGTATATACCCAAAAGAACTGAAAGCAGGGCTTTTGACAGGTATTTATACACTGATGTGAATAATATTTTTGTTAAGGGAAATTGTTTCCTTATTAAACTGTTCACAATCTAATGGAAGACACTGGTTCAGTTCCTACCTTGAACATGGTCCTCAAATAACTAGTGAAATCTGCATCTAACTGAATATTTCAACAACTACTTATAAAAATAAAAACATTTGGAAATTAGTAGAGTGATTTGATTATCAATTTTTGATAATAATAATAATAATAAAGGAGCCTGGGAGATTAGATGACAGAAAGTAGTTAAGAGGCAAATTAAAAGGGAAGGGCTAAAATGCAAGAAAGAAGAGTAACTGATTAAACAGTCTTCTTATCCTTTTATCAGAATTCTCTATTTTATTCAAAAGCAGCATCATGTAGTATTTTTTATATAATAATATTCTATTGCATATATTACTATTTTAAATATTAAAGCTTGAGACTATTACACTAATTTGTGATTGTCCATGGGGGGATAAATTATTTGACAGAAAAATGCAAACCATTCTTGTATTCCTTGTCTCGAATAATATTTACTATAATAATTTTATCAGTATATATGAGTAATAATACTAATTTGTCTCCTTTCAGATGGTTTGTCAGATCAAAAAGGGAGAAATTGTCAAATTTAAGTTCAAATCATCCCCCTTGTGTGAGAAATAACATATTTTAAGAGATTGAAATTCAATTGTTTAAAATAAGTTTTTATTAATTACAACTCTACTGAATCCCTCCTTTAACATTATCCTAATGTTAAATGCAGTAGCCATAAACAGCCATCCCATGTGGCAGCTGAGAAGCTGGTAGAATCCTAGCAGACTATCACAATGACTTAAATTACAATTTTAACTTAATTGATGTTTTCTATTACTCTTCCTTGCTTAAAAAATTGGTTTATTGAAGGTTGTCATATCTTACCTATATTTCTTAAAGGCTGTCAATATCAACTGAATACTTACATATATGCGACAAGTATTAGTAAAATCTCTTTGGAAGAATAGAAGGGCAGATATTTTTATAAAAAGGAGTATGGTTCAGAAGTCTCCCATCTCAGCTGATTTATCTAAATATTTTTAACTGTTGACTATTGACTAAAAAAAAAATCTTTTGGGAGTATTGGTGTGTCATTTTTACCAGGCCTACATTTTACCGTTCTATCTGCCAGCTAAATGAAGAAGACTCTGAAACCTTAGGTGATGGCAAAACCACAGAATGGAAGAAGCCTGAGTCAACATAGTTATGAAGTGGAAATCTGCTCATTGAATAGGAATTTCCTTACTGGAGTGTTACAATGACCAAGAAATAAACTTTTATTGACTTAAATCACTGACATTTTAGGGCTTATTTGTTTCAGCAGCTAAAACTCTAATACACTACCCAATAATGTATTGTGTGGCATTATATTGAAACAAGAAAGGTCAGAGATAGAGACAGAGACAGAGGAGGAAGGGAAGGAGAGAGGAGGGGAGGGAGGAAGGGAGGGAGAAAAGCTGTACTTCTTTTCTTTAAAAGAGTACATTTTGCTTTCCTAGCTTTATTGGATATTCATGTAAATTTGTTCTTCAGCATTTCTGTAAAGTGATTAATACTGTTTTAATCCACAAACCTTTCTGCATTATCAAAGACACTTCCTTTTGTTAAACTGTTCAATCATGTTGACCTGGAAATTAGAGCTTATGAAGTCCTGGTCAAGTTGCTATTTTCAAATGAAACTCTCCTAATTTTCTCCAGGGCAAAGGGGAAAATAAGCCACAGATATATAATTTGAATTTAACTGTTAGTTAAATTCTGTTTAACTGTTATATTATATGAATAGTGGAAGCTCAGTCTCTTGAATTTTTGAAATAATTTATGATCTATTTTTAAAGAACACACATTACCACAATAATTTAGTTGGATTCAAATTTGTACCATCTGGAAATAAAATATAATGTAGATATTTTCTGTTTCATCACAGTGGCATTTTTCTGCTAGGCAAACAACTCTATATCTTCTGCTTCCAAATGAGTTTATGCAGGTGTGCTCAAAATACTTATTCAATAATTTATCTTCAACTCTTATATGAATACTATATTTCTCTAATTACTGATTGTGAATTTCTGAATGCTTTGGGAGAAAATAAATACAGTTTAATAATTAAAATATGATATTATGTAATTAATACATTAAACTACTATCATGGTATTATAAATGTAATAGAGATACAGTCTTAGAGTTTATAGATCATTTATTTATTCAACAAGTATTTACTGAGTGTCTGAATATATGAGATAGGCACTGTAAATGAAGTGAAATATCATGGATTTTTGTTACCTTTATGTCTTGCATATAATGAGGGCAGTGATAGAAGTAAATATAAGCTACATAGCTGGGTAGGACAAGGTATGGAGTAATCATCTTACTTAACCCTTTCATTATGCCAGGATGAAAATTAAGGGACTTACCCAATCAGAACAATAGCTGAAAATAAACACCAAATATACAGAATTAATTTCAATTTCAAATTATTTATTTGAAATCTGAAACAACATACTAAACACTGTGTTGTATACAAAGATGAGTAAATATGAACTCTTGTCTCTGTTGACTCTCAATTAGTTTACGGCAATACATGGGATAAGGGGAGGCAGGGGGAGACAGGTAGAGGTATCCCAGTCCAATTATATCAGACTAAAGTTATAGTAGGAATGATTTTCATGTGTTGTAAGGTCTTACCCCTCATCTGGTTACCACATACATTTATAGTTTGTCAAGATTTCAAAAATTAAAGCACATAGAGAAGATACTTCAATTTGCTTATAATTGGTTACAGGTCCAATATATTGTACATAGGTTAATAAAATTAGCCAAATTATTGTGAGGCTAGACAAATTTAGTTTCATGATTTTATAGTCACGTCCATGCAATGTGTCGTTTTTCTTTAAATAGAATGAATCTTCATAGCTAGTTGCAGTCTTAGTCATTATATTCCACATTTATTAGGCAAATGGTGACCATAAACTCCATAAGATCATATTTTATTTCTGTTTACTCAACATCATATCTCCAGGTGATAACATAATAATTGGTACATAACAATCACTTAACAAATATGTAGAGAATTAATGTGACTAAATGAATGAATGAATATACCTAGCATGGTGCTAAATACTATAACTACATTTTCTCATTTAATTCCCACAATAATCCTCTAAGGTAAGCATTATTACACCTCTTCTCAAATGATAAAACTGAAGCCTTAGAGTTAAGTGGCTTCTCTAGATTACACAGATACTAAGAACCAGAGTTGTATGAAAATTCTACAATCTTAACCACTACATCATCATACCTCCATCCTAGCAGAGCATGTAAATAACTTGAAATATAAAATGTAACATAAATCATGTTGGAAGGGACCAGAATGGAGTAGATGCTGTCAGAAATTTGAGTTTAGGATTTCTAGAAGACAGAGAAAGGGAAGAAAAAAACTGCATGGAGTTTTTATTTTAAGGGAAAATTAATCATACAAAGCTACCTGCAGACTTATGGCTTTATTTTTATTTTTTATTTTTCTATTTTCCTGGAAAATTAAAATAAAACAATATTGTAGTGAAAAAAAGCATTAAGTCATTAGGTGGTCCTATTTTCAATCATGATCCTGGGGAAAAAAGACTTTGAATAGTAATTCTTAAATCTACAATAGGTACAGAAGCAGAGGATATATCTTTATGTAACAAATGAGGAAAGGTGTTTCTTAAGAGGCTAAAGTAGTATGTTTTAAGTAAAAGAAATTTTACATTTGAAGAATCTAGAGACAGAAATCATCAACATGTACATTAGATTGTCTTTCTCATGTAGAAGATGAGAATGGTACAAAATATTGATAGGTGCTAATTTCAGTCAGTACCAATCATATACTTCATAAGGATTTGTAACGTGTATAACCTGTTTCATGGGCTGATGCTGTTAATATGTATGCATGTGTATGTTTTAGATATAAAATTTTATGGAAACAGAAGTTATTCTAGCAGGCATCTGTTTTTGTTTGTTTGATTTGTTTTTGTTTCTCCTACCCATTTTTTCTCTTCTCTTTCTTTTTTTGGGTTTGCCTCTGTCAGTCACATGGTCTCACTCCTCTATAAAAAGAAGAGGAAAAAAAGATGTACTTTAGACAGACACAGAACTAATATCTTTATATTCAGTGATTTGGGTAGGAGCCTGGGAGATACGTGACACAGAGGGAACCAATCATGGTCCTCTTTGGAGGACAATGAGGGAGGCTTTCTCTCCTTCTGAGCTAATACAGGCCACCGTGGGAGAAGAGTCTGCTTGAGAGTGAAACTAAAAGAAGTAAAGCAACCTTAAAAGACAAAACAACCTCGATGACAACTTGTTTATAGTGTTCTAAAAAAACCGTGACCCAGGATCCAGCTATGCTTGAAGGTCTATCTCAAAAATTCCATTTTGTTTTAGCAGAATGGGTATGTTGTCTTTCACATTCAATAAAAGGGTCACAAATAACAAGTGTGATATATAATATGTGAACATTTAAAAACATGCTGATTTGAGACATGTCAACCCACCAAGGTATGAATAATTCAAAGAAAAATAATATGCTTCTTTCTTTCTCAGGAAATGACTTGGAAATGCTTCAAGTTCTCATTCCTTGGGAATTTTCTTTTTATGTGTTTCTCATTGTATACCCTGTTTACTGGATTTAAAACTCTTTTTTATGAATCATTGTTTCATTCTGATGGAAAATATCTTTTAGTGTTTTCTTGAGAGCATGCATAGGGAGCTAGATTTTTCAGATTCTACATGTCAGCACTCACACTTGATTAATGGTATGATGGTCTATACCTAGGAAATTATTTTACTCAGAATTTTTAAAGCATTCATCCAGTGTCTTCTAGCTTCCAGTGTTGTCAATCACTTTGCTAATATTCTGCTTATCAATTCACAATACATGCCCTATTCCCTCCACTTCTACTTAGAGCTTTTAACATCACCTTTTTGTTTTTGTTTTTCTAAAAATTTACAGTGATGTACTTTGATAAGCCTCTTTGTACATTGATAATACTGGCCACTTACTGAACATTTCCAATCATATATATAAGAAAACTATGTTGTTACCGTTTATTTTCTCTATTATATCTTTCTGGAAAACCTATTGTTTGGATATTGGAACACCTGAACTGAGCCTCTAAATTCCTCATTCTTTCCTAACATTTTCCCTTTCATTTCTCCTTTTTGTACTACTTTCTGAGAGATTCCCTCACCTTTATCTTCAAAACTTTTTATTGATTAAAAAATTACCATCATATTTATAATTTCAAGACATATCATTCTGTACATATTTCTTTTTTATAGCTGCCTACTTTTATTTCATGAGTACAATCTTATCTTAGATATTAAAGATGATATTTTGTTTTGTTTTCCTCTGTATTTCTTAAGTACTTTTTTTTTTTCATTTTGGTCTTCCAAGCCTATGCTTACCATATTATATGCTTGTTACAGTTGGTCAATTTGGTGTAATAATGAATTCCAAAAATATAATTGGATCATGCTTGTAAACTGATCTGTTAATCTGGGCATGATTAAGTTATGATTAGGGCGTTGACTGTGCCACGTCAGTAGGGCGTTGAGCCCCACCCCTTGGTGGGTGGGGAATCAAATATAAAAGGCAAGACAAAGAACAGAGTTGAAGCAGTTTTTTGAGAAGCAGTTTTGATGTTGGAGAAAAGGCCGCAGAAGAAGAGAAGTGAGCCGTTCGCCTGATAGTCTACAGCTGACCTTGTGGAGGAACAGAGGAGCTAAGCCCGGAGAGAAACGCAGCCCCGGGAAGAGAGGAACACATGAAGCCTGAACCCTGGCAAACGGCGGCAGCTGTCTTGCTCCAACACGTGGCAATGAACTTTGGTGAGAAGAAACTTAACACTTTATGGCCTGGTAACTGTGGACTTCTACCCCAAATAAATACCCTTTATAAAGACCAACCCATTTTTGGTATTTCACTTTAGCACCCCTTTGGCTGACTAATATAATGCTTTTCTTAAATGCCTATTAATTTTTAACATTAAAATTTCATACTGGGAGCCCTTTGTAGGAGCACAATTTGTTGTCTTGGACTTTAGAGTAGCATAATTGGGTGGGAACCAAGTCATTTCATAGGTCTTTTTTCTTGGTCATAATATCCTTCTAATGTGAAGGAGTTCACACGTGTGTTTCTATATGTGTCTCTGGATATGAATGCATACATTGCCCATTCATACATATGTGTATGTGCTTCTGTGTGTGTTCAGTGCCAGGATTCAGACAGCTAATTAGAGGAAGGAACGTGGGGAATTCTCATTATTCCAGATGGACTCTCCCTTAATCCCCTGGTTCTCAGTTTTCAGTAGAACAGCTCAGTTTTCCTTCTATTGCGCATGGGAGCATTAGACCAGAGCCTGTCTAGTTCAGGTTCTCCAACTGATATGCTTGTTTTTCCCTGCCAAATAAGAGATTGGCAATAACCCAGTTTAATAGATTGGGGTGATATACTCTGAGAATCTGCTTCTCAAACTACCTGGTACTCATCTACACAGTTAACTAGTACCTCTAATTTTTACCTTTTGGACATTCTGAGATAAAAAATAAACTTGCTTCATGTTAGCCTTTCATATGCATGTTGTGAGTATATTTTAAGTTTTCTTTATTTTGCTAATTCATTTATCATTCCTCAATCTACTTTCTTAAGTACAAAATTGTGTTGATATCTCTTCTTTGGTAATGTGACACATTTTTACCTTGTGGGTTTGTAGCATTTTCATGTATTTATTATAAATCAGTGGAATTTCAGGATGTAGTGTTTGATAAATTCATATTTAAACTTTCAAATATAACCATCAGTCTTTAAATATTTATTTTTGAAGTGATTATTAATGCTTTGTTACTTTTTATTCTGGGCAATTGTTTCCAGGGTCCTGCACCCATTATTTTCTGTGCAAGAGAAAAGGTAGAGAAGTAATAGAGATAACTCTTCAACTTATTGGACATGCTTATAGCTCAAACTTTGAATTCTTTTCTGTAATTGTTCAATATATTTAACATTCATACATTCAGAGAGATTTTTATTAAATGCTTCATACTTCAGACATAAAATACCACAAACTTGACAAAAATATAAGAATTTTTGAAAAGACAAGCTGTAATTTTCAATAACAGATGTGGCCTAACACATATAACATTAATATATGTTCTACCAAACAATGATGGGATGTATAATATATGCAATACATTAAGAATAAAATATAATAAAAGTAAAAAGATAAATGGTTTCTATTAACATAAAGAAAAGTTTCATCAGGGAAAATGAAGGATAACAATTATTTTCCTCATTAAAAATTTCTTAAGTATTGAAATTGTATCTAGGTAGAAGCAGGTTGACAAGAATGGTGGATAAATGTACTAATATTAACCTCTCATTGAATCATCCATCATTTTTATCTATCTTCCCAACATTTAGCCATCTGCTTCCTCAGGTTTATTGACCCTACGCATGAAAATAATTTTATTTGAATATATTTTTATGAATATAATTTTAATAGTAAAATGTTTCAAGGGACAAAACTGGCACATGAGTAAATCACTCAAATTTAATGTACATAACACTGTGGGACAACCTATTTTTATACAATTATACCTATACTAGCTACTTCCAAATTATTTTAGCTTCTCAGAGACATAAAAATTCTGAATTTTTTATTACATATGATCACAATAATTGAAGACACTTAGAAGCAACTGCAGAACTCAATAAAACTGTCTCTATGCCTGTGATGGTTAAACTAATATGTCAACTTGGCGAGGTAATGGCACCCAGTTGTTTGGTCAAGTGAGCACTGGGATAATTGTAACACAAGGACATTCCATGGACTTTAATCATCACTTAATTGATTGCATAAAAGACTGATTATATCTACAATCAACCAAGGAGATTGCCTTCAGCAATGAGTGATATCTTATCCAATCAGTTGAAAGCTTTAAAAGGGGAAGTGATTTCAGCATTCAGGGAGAGAATTTCCAGCTTTACTTCAGACAGCCAGTGTTTTCTGGGAACTCATCAAGGACCTTCAGTGGAGCCACTGGTTTGCAGCCTGCCTGTAGAATTTGGACTTGTGCATCCCCACGGTCACATGTGGGAATTTTATAAAATCTCATCCTATTTACAGATATCTCCTGTCAGTTCTGTTTCCCTAGAGAACCCTGACTAAAACAATGGTCCTTTAAATTATAAACTCTTTTTTTCTTTACACTCATAATTTGATCTATTTTATGTATGGAGATACTAAAGTACCACTCTCACCATGAAAGCAGTGCTGACTTGGAAAAAAAATGCACATCACAAAAGAAATTTGAGATGGAAGTATTTCGCTACAATTTGGGTCTCTAGAAATAGATTCCAAAAAATACTGCTTTCTTATCAGATATTTCGTCCATGAGGAGGCATCAAAACAAATAAACATTGTTCCCTGATCAATAACTATAGAAAAATCCACTACCTTCATCTTTTCTGATAATCACTCATGTCTCAGACTATAAATAACATTCAAGGACAAATTTTTAAAAAGAAAAATTGCATGTATAGGAGTTATTATTTTAAAGAAAAATATCTCAGAATCTACTATGTCTAATAATCCCTTTGTATTAAATAGTATTCAGGTCCTAATTATTACTTAAGGATTATTTATAAATTCTTCACGTGTCATGTGTACCTATCTTCTCATTCACCAAAATGAACTTGGTAGTTGAAACAAATAAGGTCTGAGACAGTGATGATGGTTTCCAGGAAATAAATACTGAGGTTGTATTTAGTGCTTCCCTTCTTTAACCAGTCCGACCCTAAGGATGTGACAGATAAAATGGGTTAGACCATGCTAAAGGCAGAAAGGGAGGAGAAAATTTCGATCCTCCTCAGTATGGCATCTTTAACCAGAAAAAGATGCCATAGGCAACATGTAAAAAATCTCTGCAGCACTTCAGCTTGCACCCCTTCAGCATTTCTGTAGCCCTTCCAATTTTTCTAAGATCTATGCTTCTGTCCAGATTGGGTTCCATGGACATGTATCAGCTGTTGGTTTCTTTTCATTGCTCACAATGCTTCCAATATCTTCTTCAGATTAATGCTTTATTTTGACTATTTGTTTGATATTAAAACCTGTGCTTTGGCCACACAATGTACTTGTAGGCTACTCCCATCCAGCTCAACAACCAGAAATATAGCCCTATGTCTATAGTTCTGAGGCAGGTTAGTATAGGAAACAGGGAAGGTGGCTGGTCTGAACATAGCCATGAGACTCTGCCCAGAACCCCCTGAGGGAGGGCAACTGATTGAGACCAAAGCCAAAACCTTACAGCTGAAAAGCCTACCAAAGTCCCTGGTCACAAGGTCCCATTTGAAACTCCTGGGCTCAAAAGAAAACCCGGATAACTCCAAACAGAAAGGCCTCCCCATTGGTTCCCTGAAAGCTGAAAGGTGAAGGTAGAAAGGCAATCAATCAGGACAGCAAACAGCTGAGATCCCTTCTTAATATGGGGAAAGAGGAAGAAGAAAGGCCTTAAAAAATCTACTCTGGGGCTCCATGGACACGTCTCACCCTGTAGCCTGCCAGTACCCATGTCTCAGGTATGTACTTTTCCTTTTTCTTGTTTCTTAATAAACTCTACTTGCTTGTCTTCCCTATTGCATGTCCTTAAATTCCTTTATGCCATGTAGCCAAGAACCTAGAAACCCAGAGTGTTTCACTAATGGTTCTCTGAAAAATGCTTCCATCTATCTTGCTTCTTTATTCCTATTTCAATAGAATTTTAGCACCTTTGAAATGTGCTTGGAGTCCTGATTTGTTCAGCTATCATAGAACCTGCAAGTATGAATTGTTGACATATCTGGTGTGTATGTAGGTCATGTATAGTGATGGGTTCCCTCAAGGTCTTTATATTGTACACTGGTGCTCATTCCCAAGATTTGAGGAGTGAGATAGTCAAAAGTCTTAAATTCTTAGAGGCACTACAGGAATTATGCATTCCAGTGTCCTCCTTTTAAAGATAAGTAAACTTAGAACTAAAATGACTAAACAACTTGCTCAAGTGGCACCAGAGAAGAGATTAATGTCCATGCAGCATATGGTTTTCAAGCACAGGTTCTGGAGTCTTCCTGTGGTAGAATATGTGCTATGCAACTTGCTAACTGTGCAACTGTAGTAACGTTGCTTAATCTCACTGTGTCTTCAGTTTTTCACTTATAAAATGGGGAATACAATTGCACCTCTGCCCCAGAGTTGTGAAGATTAAAAGAAATAAAGTAGATAAAGTAAGTAGTGCCAATTGCTACTTTTCCCTCCAGACCCAGTGTTTCCAAATACCAGTCTATGGATTCTTTGCATTCAAAACGCAGCAAACTCCTGTATTAGTCAGCCAAACCAGTGCTGATGCAAAGTACCAGAAATCTGTTGGCTTTTATAGAGGGAATTTATTTGGGGTAGAAGCTTACAGTTACAAGGCCCTAAAAGTCCAACTCAAGGTTACTTCCTCACCAAGGTCTGTTGCCACGTGTTGAAGCAAGATGGTGGGTAACCTCTGCCTGGTCTCTCCTTCTTTCTCTTAAGGCTCCGTGGGCCTAGCTTCTTCCGATCTCAGCTGAGCTGCCATAGGGCTCGTCTCTCTTTCTAGGGCTTTAGCTATCAGAGCCTTCTCCTTTCTGTCACATGGCAAGACCAAAATGACCAAGTTCTCTCCTCTTCTTTGTCTATGGAGCTCTCTTTCTTCCTGTGCCTTCTTCTCTGTGTCGTCTTAACGAGTGTCCATTTATATAGCCTGCCAAGGAGGTGGGGACTTAATTTAAGTTACACTCTATAGACTTGGTTGAATCAAAACCCTAATCTTAACACAATTTAATCAAAGCTGTCTAAGCTGAATCTAATACAATCAAAGACCAATTTACAAACATAATCTCTCTTTTTGGAATCCATAAATAATATCAAACTCATACAACTCCTGACCACCTTTATTTTTAAATACTGAATCCTGAGGTCCAGTTCTTAAAATTTGGATTCAGTGCATCTTTAGTGTGACTTGGAAACCTATACCTATGTTTATATGATAACCCTTCTTCTCTGCCAAAAAGGGAAAAATGAAACACACCCCCAAAAATAACCCTCACCAGGTCAG
The DNA here is from genome assembly GCA_026826555.1 of Tolypeutes matacus. Taxonomy (NCBI): domain Eukaryota; kingdom Metazoa; phylum Chordata; class Mammalia; order Cingulata; family Chlamyphoridae; genus Tolypeutes; species Tolypeutes matacus. The sequence goes on from JAKSZT010054489.1 coordinate 3,073,306, forward strand.
GGTTAGATAAATTTATAGATAAAGAAGAAATGGAGAATGCTTTACATCTAAATCCATCTCCTACCATGGCCTAAGAGGCCTATCTTCATCTGGCCCTTATCTGCCACTTCAGACTCATTTTGTCCTTCTCTCCCCTTTGTTCTCAGTGTTGCAGCCTGAGTAGTTACCATTGAGCTCCTAGTTTATTTGTTGTTGTTATTTGGGTTTTTTTTTTTTTTTTTTTTTTTTTTTGAGATACCGGGCCTGGGAATTGAACCCAGGACCTCCCATATGGGAAACAGGCATTCAACCACTTGAGCCACATCCGCTCCCACCATTGAGCTCTCTGAATGTCTTCTTCCTTGTAAAGAAACTTTGCAATTACAGAAACTTTGCATGAAAATGTCTCCAACTGTCACTTTACCTGGTTAACTCCTGCCTATACTTTATATTACTTTTCAAATTCACTTCCTCAGGGAAGCCTCCATGATTCTCTTGACAATAAATTTTTTTTTAAGAGGTATCAGGGATTGAACTCAGAACCTCGTATATGGGAAGCAGGCACTCAACCACAGAGCTACATCGGCTCCCCAGCGCTTTATTTTTAATTATTTGGCTTTGCATCTATATTCTACTAGACACTAAGCTCCACTTTGATATGAACTTTTTATATTTGAGCTTACCACTGTATCCTCAGTTCAATGCCTGGCACATAATAGAAACTCAAATAAAAAAAAATTATTTTAAATGAGTGACCCAAGGCTCCACCAGACATTTCAGCATAATTATTTTATTTATTGTTTAACAAACAACCCCAATTTAATGCCTTAAAACAGTAACCATTTTCTTGTCTCTCCTGATTCGGCGGGTTGATTGGGCGCAGCTGGGCAGTTCTGCTGTTCTCACTTAGATTCTTCTGTGGTTGCAGAATGATGGTTGCTGGGGCTGGAGTGATCATGAGACTCAAATGAAATGCTGGGATGACCAGGCTTCGTTCCCTTTCATGAGCTCTCTAAGACTTTTCTTTTCCACATTCCTTTCCATTTGGTCTCTTCACTTGGTCTTTCCAGTAAAGGAGATGGATTTTCTTATGTGGTGGCCCAGGAACTCCAAAGAGGCAAAAGCAGCAGCTGCTAGTCCTTCTTGATGTCTAGACTCTCATATCCTGGAACACCATTTAAGCTGCTTTGTTAATTCAAATCACAGATGAGTAGAATCAATGTGGGGAGGAACCGCACAAATGAACGCTTACTACCTACCAGCACAGCACTCAATGGTTTACATAGGACCCAAACAAGACTGAGAAGCAGGGAATGCATTTTAATGTGAAGTAACGGGGTAAGCAAATATAAGTAACTTGAACTAGAATTGTTTTTTCTTACTCTAAAACCCATAGTGCTTATCCTTATGATTTTCATGCTCTTTTCAAAGAAAGCCAAAACTGCACCTCCCCTGTTTTAGGAGTATTTTTCTTAGGCTTTATCTTTATATTATCTAAATATGTTAATATTAACAAATATTTCAACCATGCTCACTAATATAATACAACAAGATAAAATAGAATTTTCATACTGAAAAAAAATGATATTAATGTAAATGAAAAATTATAAGTAACATATAAGCAGGTAAATATTCAATTATCACTAATTTCTCAGTTGGTATTTTCAACTGAAGGGTTTAAGTTAACCTTGAGGTGGTGTTCAGTGATTCTTGAGTGAAAGTCGCCACATGCTATTGTGAGGTCTTATAAAAGTCCACACAACTAATTAGTACAGTTGAAAAGTCTGATCTATTTTATCACTTACCTTTTTTGGATTGATGCCTGTTGTATTTTTTTAAAGTTTAGTTTAGGTTCCTGAAATGTTTCCATATAGTATATTATCTGATCATATAGCTGCTGGAGAACTTTAATATTCTGCACATCTATTTTCAGATGTTAGTATTGTTACATAGATCTGAAAATTTAATATTGAGACAACCAACATAAAAATTGAGGACCACAGAATATCAAATGTGAAGAGATTATGCTGTATAATATGTAATCTAAATCACCAACACTGGTTGGTGGTTTTCAGGTCACAATTCCCAATTCACTTAGAAACATTTTGCTTATTCTTTCTGATCCACCAAGCATTATAATTGCTAAAAAAAAAAACAAAAAACATTTCTTAAAATGTATATGAATGGAAATATTTCAATAGACAAATAATAGTTTTGTTTTATAACTTTTTAAAAATCATATGATGGTATTCACACAATTAATGAAAAGTTGTTAAATCGCTTAAATGGGGGTTTCCTGTATATGCTGAAGAATGCCTGAAGGAGTCTCTCCTAGGTGAGAATCACTCTGAATTAGTGTTCCTCTTGATAATAACACTCTGTAAAATTGTGACAATCAGTTGCCATTATTCAAATTCATCCTTTCTCTTTCTTATTTTGCTCATTGCCTATTCATAAATTTGAAAATTTTTATTTGGTCATATGTCTTTTTCTTATTAATTTATTGGATTCTGAATACCAATTAACTTAAGACTACATAACTTAAGACCATTTTCTTCCTGTGGCTTGTTTTGTTTTTGTTGTTTGTTGTTTTATTTGTTTTTATCATTGCTATTTGTATATTTTCTTGCACAGAAGTTTTAATTTTGGTGCAGCCTACAATTTTCTTTGTAACTAATGCATTTTATATCAAGTAAACAGATGTTCCAAAGAAGTGCTTTTCACTTTCAAGTCATTAATCAATATGGAATTTGTCTTTGTGTATGCTATGAGACAGGAAGTAAATTTATTGTATTTCCATGTAAATAGCTAATTATCTCAACATTTATCAAATAGTCTATTCTTCTTCCCTCCTGCCACGTATTTTCTAATAACCATGACATATTTATGTGCCCTTGTTTTGGTTCTCTGTGTTCCCTTTCACTGGTCTGCTTGTTTAATCTAACATAAAAACTATGGCTTTATTATATATCTTGGTATCTGATACAGTAAGCTTTCACTTATTTTCCTTTTCAAATTGCCTTTGTTTTTTTGCTTTTTACATTCTGTATGGACTACTGAGCCAGCATTCATATTACATACATGCCAATACACAAAATCTCTGTTTCTATTTCAATTTCATTTATGATAAACATTTTTAATAGAAGGGTTAATTGACATTTTCCCCATATTACATCATCTCTTTCATAAATATGTTATATCTCTAATTTATTCACTTTTCTTTTATGCACTTCCATTGACTTTTAGAATATTTAAAATATCTTATATTTTATTAGATGTATTCCTAGATATTGTTTTAGATACATTTGATGCCACAATGAATGCCCTGTAAATTAAAATTTTCTGTAGATTCTCTTGATTTTTCTATCATAATGACAGTTCATGTTTACCAATTCTTTTTTTCATTTCTAATTGTGCTGAGCAGGACCTCTAACACAATACTGAATAAAGAAGTAGATAATAATAATGACTAGCATTTTTAAGGGCTTGCTATGTTCCAGGCTCATGTAATAACTTATTTAAAACTCACAATATCCCATATGAGGTAGATAATATGACAAATTATTCCCATTTTTTTCAGATAAGGAAAATGATACAAAATAAGATCAGTTTCAAGGTTTCATAGCTATTTAATGACAGAATCAAGATTCTACCTAGCAGCCTGCTTATGCTCTTAGCCACTATACACATTGGCTCCTAGGAGAAATAATTGTAGGACAGAGGCTATTAATCAGATTTTAGAGGAACTGTAACTAAACATCATCATTAATATTTGCTATTGATCTTAAAACAATGCTTTAACCAGGTTAAAGAAATTCCTTCATACTCTTAATTTGTTAAAATATTTCTTCTATATTTATTTAAGAGGTTTTAGGGATTTTTCTTTTAATTTTCTGATGATTAATATATAAATCAATTATATAATGAATTTTATCAATAGATTTGATAATGTTAAATCAGTTTTGAATTTCAGGAATAAACTCTATTTAGATATGATGTATGTATACATCACACATACACACTTATATACTACTGGATCCCATTTGCCATTATTTGTTTTAAATAATGTATAAGTATATATAGTTATAGCATTTATATTGTTATTGTTTCTGTCTGGTTTTGTTATAATTATTATACAAACCACAAAAAAAATGAGCATGTGAACTGTTCTTTTTTATATTTCATAGGAGAAATGTTTAAGAGAGATTATTTATTTACAGTTTGGGAAATATGTCTGTAAAACCACTTGCACCTGTTGCTTTTTTGTTGTAGCATATTCTGGATACCAGTTAAATATTTTTAATGCTTATTGTCTATTCAGTTTTCTGTCTCATCCTAAGTCAATTTGGAAACTTTATTTTATAGAAAATGATTGATTTCATCTAAATTTTCAAGAGCATTGGAATAACATTTTTCATGATAGTCTCCAAAATGATTTCAGTTATTTTAAATCAGAAGTTCAGTGCCAAATGAATTCACATCCTGAAACTTCCCATTTGGGGAGACTTCCGTGATTCCCATTTGACTTTGTCATCTACAGTTTGTTTATTAACTATCTCAAGATCTTTGGGGAAGAACTTTGTCGTTCTTAAAAAGACTCCTGTCAATATCCTCAGTTACTTTTTATTTGCCTTAAATTGGTTAAAACAAATAAAGGAAAATATAAAGACTCCCCAAATCATCATTGAGTACAATATCTGTAACCAATTGCTATTCAGAATTAGCCCACTTGTTTTAATTTGCTACATCAATTAATAGGAAATTTAACATCATAGAAACCTGAGTAGTTTCATCCAAATAGTCAAAGGATATTAAATGACATTACCACCAAATATCCTCTATATTTTGTAGGCAACATCTAAATAGGTAAAAATGCTTCCTGGTATAGAAACTGTTTTGAGTGTAGTACTTAATTTAATGATAAAATATACTACTCATTAGTACTTTGGTCCTTCTGATAATTCCACACCTTCATCTATTTTTTTATATAATGAAACTTGCAAGTTCATTTACACAATTTGAAAATTAAATGATTTCCATGGATTCATGTTGGTGACTTTGGACTTGTCATCATGACTTGCTTCACAGATGTAGACATGACAGAAGTAGGATCATAAAATGTGCTTCACACCTTATTAATCCCAGCATGAGAAGAGAATGACCTTGATAGTTGATATATTCCTTCAGCTTGAGGCCAAGTACAAAAATGCATGGGAAGACCTGAGCCCAACCAACAGCTAAGAATCAAGTCCAGGTAACCTGCAGCCTGAAACAGAACCATCCAGCTGAGAACATCCCACATCATCATGGATCTGCAGATCTATAAGCTGAAAAATGTTTATTATTTTGATTCACTGAGTTTTGGGTGCTTTGTTGCTCATTATAGAAAGCTAACTTAAACATCATATAAAATTTCTTAAGGGGTTAATTAGTCAATATATGTAAAATGAATTGACTTGGAATCTGATTTCTCTCTGATATATCCTCAAAGCTAAGACCTGTTTGTTTCTGAGTAAGTGCTCAAGAAACATTTGTTTATTGTTGAATAAATGATGTAAATGTTGACTTTTCACATAGAAAGTGCTAAAAAATATTAGTTGCTATTAGCCATTACCTGTATAGACTTTTGTCCATTTCTAGTGATGGTGATGTTAATTTGATTGTTAACAGATTATGTAATATCCATTTAACTTTCATTTACATTTATTTGCAACAAATAAGTGAGCTAAGGAGTTCAATATTGAACATTTAGTAAATAAATATATTTATCCTGCTTGTAACTAAAGTTTGGATACCTAAGTCTAGGCATCTATTTATAAATATGTGCCAATGGTCCTAGGAGGAGTTTTGAAAAAAAATAAGGATAATTAAGAATAACTAATTCTCATTAATCTGACAAAGAACCTCCTTAAATATAAATGACTTGATGTACCTTCCAAATTTTGTGAATTTACGTTTGGGAATAGTTTAAACAACAGGAAAATTGGCCATATTTTTACAGTGGTATATAGGAAAATGAAAAGAACACTAACTTTCCATGAATTAGGGTATATTTTTCATTAATTAAGCAATAAACTCTTCAATTATCTATCAACTATATCTCAATTTATTATCATTATGACTGTTGTATTCTAATTCTCTTCTCCAGAGGAATGGGATAGGAATGGAGATTTATGAGGCAGAGGGCTTGGAATTTTACATATGTTGGGAGTTTTTCAGGATTTGAGTTGGTGGAAGGAATGCATCTTACCTGAACCTACAGGACATGTAGAAATAAAGGAAATGTTGAAACCCAAAAGACCAATGTAAAGGAAGTATCAAGAAGTCTTATAAAGAGCAGACAGAAAACTGAATTGCATCCTGGGGAGATCTACTACATTCTCTAATAGAGTGGCAAAAATCTCTAGAGTACATGAGCAGTGCCTAGAGAAGGAAGACAGACCAATATGCCAGGTCCTTGATATTGATGATTGTATTCATAAACCTTGTTCTTGTGAAATTGAAATTTAGCCTGGTAATAAACATTGCCTAAGAGTTACCTCCTGAAAGCCTCTATGTTGCTCAAATGTGGTCTTTCTCTAAATCAAACTCAGAATATAGATTCACTACTACCACCTGGCATAGACATGACTCCCAGGGATGAGCCTTCCTGGCACCAAGGAATTATTACCAAATGCCAACTAGTGATGTATTTAGAAAAAGACTTGAACCAAAAGGAGGAAATATTAAATACAAAAGAGTTTTTATAGCTAAGAGATTTCAAAGTGAGTCAGGAGGTCATTCCAGAGGTTACACTTATAATGTCTCAGAAGGATATCCCTTACATCTGCAGTAAACAGTGCCTCAATCAGGGGTGCTCCTGAGGGCTCTGGAGACATCTGAACACTATATGCAGGGCAGGCAGCCCTGGGAATTTGGCATCTAGCTGGTGAGCCTTACCTTGGAATATATGTTAACCAGTCTTCCCAATGTATCAGAGTTAGATTCATTTGTAATTTTCCTGCAATGGTTCTTCTGCCCCTTTTATTTGAACCTATAATTAGCACTACACCTATTAAATATATGTCCCAGAGACTTGGGTCTTCCAGCTGTTCATATGCCAGTTAAGCCCTGAATCTCAAAAGAGTTGTGGCCAGCACCTACTCTCCAGTTAATTGGGCTCACGCAGGACAACTAGCAAAAGGATGATGATGGGCAATGCCCATCCCAGAAAACAGAGAATATCTATAATTGTAAGCAAGACAGTTCCATCCATCTGCCCCATGGGATCTGCAGCCCCTCTCAATTGGAAGCCGAGTAAGGATCACCATCCCAAAGTCCTCAAGATTGAGGAACAAGCAAACGGGGAGGGACAGAATCAACTATGGTCCAAAGTAGACTTATTATTTTATTATTCTAGTAATAGAAGAACTTATGGCATGAATATAAAGACAATGGTCACCAGAGTTTCTGGGGGGAGGGAGACAGAAAATAGGTGTAACACGGGCCATTTTAGGGACATTGGAATTGTTCTGCATGATGTTGCAATGACATATACAGGCCATTGCACATTTTGTCAAAACCTATAAAGTTGTGCTGTGCAAAATGTGAACCATGATGTAAACTACAGACCATGGTTATGGTTAGTAGCAATGCTTCAATATGTGTTCATCAGTTATGGCAAATATACCACAGTAATGAAAATTGTTGGTAGGGGAGAATGTGGGAGGGGGAGTGGGTGAGGAGAGTGAGAATCCCTACATTTTCAATGTAGCATTCATCTGGTCTAAAGCTTCTATAAAAATACAGGGAAAAAAGAAGTCTTATAAAGAAATTAAACAGAAATACCAAATATATACTGATTACTCAAATTTATATCTCTAGTTCTGCCCACCTACCTGAATTCCAGACACAAATATCCAGAAGCTTATTTTAATACCTCTATTTGGACTACTCTTTTGACCTTAACATATCTGATAAAGACTTCCAGTTACAAAAATATTAACAATCCAATATTATTGTCTTTTATACTGACTATGTAATTATATATTTTCCAAAACAATCATTAAAATTGTTTCTTATATTAAAATGAATGTTTTTGTATTTTTTCTTCCTTGCTTAGTTTTAATTTCTTTTCTTGATCCTATCTTACAAGATTGCTTTCAGTTTTTTATGAATTCAACACAGGCATCTTAATACTATAGAAATATGTAAAATTCAGCATCATATATTGTATTAATCAGCTAAAAGGGTGCTGATGCAAAATACCAGAAATCTGTTGGATATTTTTTTTAAGATTTATTTATTTCTCTCCCTCCACCCCCATTGTCTGCTCTCTGTGTCCATTTGCTGTGTGTTCTTCTGTGTCTGCTTGTCTTTTCTTTCAGTGGCACTGGGAACTGATCCTGGGATCTTCCAGAGTAGGAGAGAGGTGCTCAATCTCTTGCGCCACCGTAGCTCCCTGGTTTGCTGCATCTCTTATTGTCTTTCCTCTGTGTCTGTTTTTGTTGTGTCATCTTGCTGCACCAGGTCTGCTCTCCCGCATGAGCCAGCATTCCGCATGGGCCAGCAATTTGCTCAGGCCAGCTTGCCAAGCGGGCCAACTTTGACTTCACCAGGAGGCCCCAGGAATCGAACCCTGGACCTCCTATATGGTAGACAGGAGCCCAATCACTTGAGCCACATCTGCTTTCCCGTTGGCTTTTATAAAGGGCATTTATTTGGAGTAGAAGCTTATAGTTACCAGGCCATAAAGCATAAGTTACTTCCCTCACCAAAGTCTATTGCCATGTGTTGGGGCAAGATGGCTGCCGAAGTCTGTCAAGAGTTCAGGCTTCTTGGGTTCCTCTCTTCCTGAGGCTCCATTTTGCTCCAGGCTCAGCTGCTGTGCTGTCTTCACAAGACCAGCTGTAGACTATCAGGTGAATGGCTCTGTCTCTTTCCCTGGAGCTTTTGCAATGTCTAAGGAACTGTCTCTATTCCTCTGTGTTTTTCTCCTGTGTGTTCACTTCCTGGGCTCCAGCTCAAAACTCAGCATCAAAATTCCAACTCACTCCACTGCTCTGCCATGTAGTTTTATCTGTGAGTCCTCACCCCCTGGTGGGCATCCTCCTGAAATGGCCCTAATCATAATTTAATCTCATCCAGGTACAGACCAGTTTACAAACATAATCCAATATCTATTTTTGGAATTCATAAACAATACCAAACTGCCACATATATAAATCTGGAACCTGGAAAATTCATATCAATAAATATTTATTTTTTGTTGGCCGGGTTAAACCCTAGCTAAAGAGCCAGATCTAGACTTAGTCCTAGTAAAGAAATGAGAACAGGGTTTTCTGTTAAAGAAGGTGAGTGATGATTTTATATAAGTAATTAGGAAATTCCTAAACCCAGCTCACTTTATATCTATAAATATATATATAAGCATGGGATTTTGAGAGAAGAGAATGGTTTGGCAAGTAGGTCTGAGGTATTTAATTTGCAGCATAATGAAAGTGAAAATTAATAGCCATTCATGGATTTGAAATAAGCACATATGATTTTTATGCCATTTTGGTGAAGCTGAATTACCTAAGGTAGTAAAGAAAATATTTAATTTTAAGATTGTCTTTGTTGTTTGTTGAATATTCTATTTCAAATCCTTATTTTTTCATTAAGATTCTAGTAATTACTTTTCTGATTCTTCCTTGTATTTCTCCCTAATAGCCTTTCCATCCTATCAATATCCTTTCTCCATGGGCTTCCATTTTAAAAGAATTCTAGAGTGAATGAATACTGGCTTGAATAAGAATGGAGGTATTATGATTGTGTAACATGCAGCATATCTTGATAGAAATAAACCAAGAGTAACTGATAGACCTAGACCTCAGACTCCTGTGTATTCAGGTGACAGATGGTGAGGTTTGGATGGCCTTTTTCCCACCTGCTCATCCACAACCTTACTTACCTGTAAGTGTCTACCAAATGAATCTAGAGGATCTGGGGAGTGTCCCACTGATGATCAAAAGCAAGTCGTGTGCTGGAGATTCTGCTTCTGCCATACTTGCCCAAACCTATGCTCTCCCTGCTTGACTACTCCATCTCCTATTGCATCTGAAGAGCCACAGATTGGTTGGACATCCAACATTCACCCAGCATCACCGTCTCTACAGTGTTCCATTTAAGCTTTGTCAGGCATCTCCACCACCAAGCAAAGGAGATCACTTTGGGAGCATGCTTGCTTGGCTTTTAGGCAAGTCCAGTTTCACAGACCACTTAACATCTGGGTTTTCTGAATAAGGTTAAGTTTCCACATCTGTAAAATAAGGAAGTAATTTTTATCCTTCAGAATTTCAGTGAATATTGAATCATATTGCTTTTGTCACTTGTTAAGCATTCAATAAGTGGCAGGTATTATAAGTAGCGTTTTATTTATAACAGTTGGTGATATGGTAGAGAAAAGACTAAGCAGCTATTAGGTACAAGATTTGTATCTAGCAATATGAAATTTACACAATTTAGACCACGTTTACATTATAATAAAAGCTTATCTACTACAGATATGATCATGAATGTACACAATTAAAAATTTCAGACCAAAATTTGGGTAATGTAAATTCAGGGTGTGCCTTATAATATATTCAGAATCAAAGTTGTTTTAATGTGACAGAATAAATAAACTTTGGAGACTAATTCAAGAATTAACATGCTAGCTGATATAGGCTTGGCAGAGGGAAGTAAACATTTTAGGAGAATATTAAGATAGACAAGCTGATAAGGGCAGCTATAGTTTATTCATGGGTAAATTAATTATTGCAGTGTTTTGGTCACAGCCCCCCAAATTCATGAAATTAAAGAAACTATATTCTTTAGACATTTCATAAACAATGAGTAATATCAGAGACTATTTATTCCAGTTTTGAAGAAAAGCCAATATGTGATTAAAAGTATTAAAAATGTCAAGCAAGTGAAATTCATCAAGTTGTAAACTTTGATGAATGTGTCTGAATGCCTTGGTATAGGAACATTTTGAAGCTTTCACCAAATATTATTCAATTGCATTTTTGGCTGTTATAATAACAAAGTTGCTGAAACTACCAAGGAAATAAAACATTTTTCTAAGAATATAGGAATTTATTATTACAAAGCACATTTCCCATTTAGAGTTATAAAACAATCATGAATTTGAATTATCTCATGTATTCATTCTTTTTTAAAATTTGTTTTATTAAAATAACATATGAGGAGCCACAGGATAACTGTATTTTGTCAGGCACAATAAAAATAAAATTAAAAACCAAATCATCAAGAAAACCTGTTTTTCTGTTTGTTTGTTTGTTTGTTTGTTTCCTTGCATATACATGATGTGACTGTAAAGAAAAGGCTGGCTCTGTGGCCCCATCCCACAAGGGCAGCTCCTGGAAGACTAAATTCAGAATAATGGAAGACTACTCTCTGAAAGGAGAATGGAGACTGGGAGGGGCACACCATTTGCTTCATCTGGAAAAGCCATCATTCTTAGTCTAACAAGTATTCATTGAGTGCCAGCACCAGAAAAATTCACTCTTACATACATCCCTGGATACATATGCTATCCATATGCTAGATGCTGAATATACAAAGATGAGTAAGACTGAGTTTCTAATTACTTACAATCTTGTAGAGGAAACAAATGTATGAACAATAAAACAATAAGTCAAATAAGTACCATTCTCTGTGGACAAAAGGATATGGAAGAACCAGATAGTGATTAAGTCTATAGTATGGTGTGGTTAGAAGAATGTAGTATTTGGAATCACACAGATTCAGATTTAAATTGGGATCATGGATCATCACTTACCAGTTTAGAGTGTTGTTTTTCTATTTCCAGAATTCACTTACCCTTCTTTAGGTAACCACACCATGATTTCCTTTTGAGGAATTACCCCCTTTTATTCTTGGTCCATGTCTTTACATTGGGCAGACCACTTACTTCTACCTTCATGTGGATTCCTGATGTGGACACAAAAGCCAGGTCTGGACAATTATCTTCATCTTCTTGGTAAGATGCCCTATTTTTCTTCCTCTTAGATTGAATGATTGTTAACATTTTTCAATATTTGCTGAATTTGGGGAGAAATATTTTTAGTACATTAAAGATACCGTTGTGTTTTATTCTTAAATATCTTAGTATGTATCTTGAAAAACAAGGTTGTCTACTTCTACTGTATAACCAATACACCACTCTTATACCTAAATATTATCAATAATTACCAGGTAGCACCTAACATATTCAAATTTCCTCAGTTGCTCAAAATCAGTTTGTTCAAAACAGGATCCAAGTGAAGATCACACATTGCATTTACATACTATGTCTTTTAAATCTCTTTTCACCTAGAATACTTTCCTCCCCTGATTTTTGTTTTCCTATGGCATTCATTTGTTGAGGCCAGGATAGTATGCCTACAGAATATCTCATTTTCTGAATTTATCTGATTGTTTTGTTTTTATCTCTGACTCCTGAATATCATGTAAACAGAAAATTAAATATAAAGGCATTATGCTAAGATTACAAATATTTGGCAAGAATAATTCACAGGTGATGCTGTGTAGTGAAGGCTCATACACATATCTGATTTTCCCTCCTTTAATAATGGTAAGATCAATCACAGCTAGATCTTTCCATTCTGAAGTCATATATTCCCCTCTGTGAGTAGTGAGAATCTGTGTGGTGATTTTGGTTCCATGTGAATAAAACAGGCCAAATCATGCTTTCATCCATTGGTCTTAGAACCCATTGACCATCCTCGCTTGAGTCAATTATTTCATTACCAGTTGTCTAATAATATCATCCCTTCAACAATTGTTAGTTGGCACTCTTCTGCAAGAAGACTTCCTTCATCAACTGTGTCTTTTTTGGATATATATATATGTATATATGTGTATATATATATGTATATATGTGTATATATGTGTGTGTGTGTGTATATATATATATATATATATATATATATTTGCAAAAAGTTTAGATGTGCTTAATTCTTCCCTTTAACAATTTTCAGGGTAAGTTATTTGTGCAACAGTCACCTCCATGGGCAGCAAATGACATTGTTTTGTTCTGTTTTGTTTTGGGGTGCTAATATGCTTATTTTAAAATATTGCATAGGTAAATAAACATAATATATAGCTGCTCACCAATAGTTCTGTTTTTCATCTTCTGGGAATATAAAAGGACTGCACTTCCTCGCTTCTTTAAAGTATAAGATGAAATTGGGAGATAATTAGGTCAATAAAATGCAGTTAAGAGTTACCGCACAATTTCTTTATGCTTTCTTTTACCACAGTTGTGTCAAATATCATCATTCCAGGGACTTCATCTCCTGGCCCCTGGATAAAACTTTGGAGTATATTGTCCATGCAACCTGCAAATGATGTGTAAGAAGAATGAGAAATATTTTCTGTTTCTTTAAGTCATTGAGATTTTTGAATTTTATTATAGCATAACCTAACTAATATAACCTGAAGATGCAGTAAGATATTATGCAATAGCTTACAGAAGAGTTTTTAAATTATGATTTCAGAATTTGCCCATTACTAAAATATCTATAGGCAATATGGGTGTGTTTTCAAATATTCAGATATTCTGTGCTAAGTAGAGAAAACTCAGATAACTCTTTATATTTTTCACTTTTCTTCCATATGTTCTCACATTAGGAAAATGCTTGTGACTAGAATGTGCCAGCTCACTTGGTGGCAGGAGAGTTTTAAAAATTCTTTAGATACATTTTGCTTAAGTAGATCATTGTAGTTTATCTCCAGATTGAAATAATTGGCAGAGAACTGGAAATAACAGTCATAACAATTGTTTAACTGAGAAAATTGATTATCCACATGTGGCTACAAGACTTGTGTGAAACTGAAAAGGCTAAAATGCTACCAGAACCTCCATTCAGTTCCTAATCCCTTTTCAGCATTTTCATCTTTTCCAGCTTTCCAACTTTTTCGCAGACTCAATCTTTATATCACACTCAGTGCTATCACACCATATGCTGCTTTTTGCCCTTTCACACTTTCCAAGAACACTTGTAAAACTAGAATCTATAGTCTAGTCCGGGAAATAAGAAACGCTCAAAATAACTATACCACAAAGGAGAGAGTGATAAATACAGGAGAGGAACAGATAAAGTTCTAAAGAAGTAACTAGGTAAAAAGTGATTGTTTCCAGCAATCACATGAGATGTGAAAGGTGATAGATTTTAATACAGAACACAAAAAATAGGTAAACTATGACTATGTAGCTATAAGGAGGAAGACGTGGTCTAATCTTAAGACAATGCTGGTTGGTGAGCCATGAGAGTCAAATTTCCTTCAAGAGTTACGTTAGAGGATTTAAAAAAAGGGGGGGGGGGGCTCTTTTCAACCTCTCTGAACTGAAATAAATTTGTGACCTCTTCCCCACTTGATGGCAGTTTTACAGCTATTTCTTTCTCTCTGGAATTCAATAAATCAGCCCCTACTTATGGATAGTTTTATATTCATCATTGAGGTTCCTAAATGAAAGTAGGTTATTGGAGATAGCTGCACTGGTTTTCTATGGCTACTATAATAAATTAGCACAAAGTTGGAAGCTTAAAACACAGAATTTTTTTGTCTTACAATTCTGTAGATCAGAAGTCTAACACAAGTTTCACAGACCTAAAATCAATGTGTCAGCAAGGCTACATTCTTTCTGGAGGATGTAGGAGAGAACCTGTTCCCTTGTCTTTTCCAGCTTCAAGAGGCAACTTGCTTTCTTTGGCTCATGAGCCCTCCTTCCATCTTCAGTATTAGCAACATTGGGTCAAGTCCTTTCCTTGATGCCATCTCTCTGACTTTTCTGATTCTATCTTCAACTTTTAAGGATCCTTGTGATTACACTGATCATACCTGGATAATCCAGATTAATTAATATGTTAAGATCAGCTGATTAGCAGCTTTACTTCCATTAGCAACCTTAATTTCCCTTTGCTATGTAAAGTAACATATTCACAGATTCCAGGGAGTAAGACAGGCCATTATTATGTCTACTTCAACAGCCTACTTAAATGCTGGAGAATTCTCAGAAATCAGAGAAATTTCAGTCTGATAAAATTGCTGATGAGATTCTCCTTGTGTTGATAGCTAGTAATAATCCAATTACTCATTAAGTACAAGATTAAATAAAACCATGTAAATGGAATATAGAAAGGTCAGGCATCAACAAAGATGCTATGGATTAAAAAACACATAAATGTATACCATTAATAAGAAGAGTAAGAACTATGTAAGGTTTTACTACTGTATATGCCTCTAATATGTACTTCTAAGATCTAACTCTGCCTCTTTCTAGCTTAATCATACACTTTTTTCCTTTCCTTTTCTTAAAACAAACCATTCCTTCTCTATTTGCTTGCCCACCCTAGAATCTACACATTTCTATGCTAATATCAATAACACTTTTCTTCTATTTTGTATCCATGTCTTTTCTTTTTGTCTCATCAGATTTTAGGCAGGTTTAGAGAGTGAATTTATTTACTTTTGTATACCATGAAGTTAACTCTGTTTTTGTCACATATCAATCAACTACTCAATAAATGTCTGCTGAATGACTCAAGTGAATAAATATGGACTTGGAAGCAATGAACCAAACAGTCAAATCACATTATTTAGATATAAATTGGAGAGAAAGGATTTTGTGATTCAAACTTATTTGGAAACTGTTTAGGACAAGGTAAAATCAGCCACAAGATCATCACTTCCAATTCTGATTTTAACAGAATTATAGGGGAATAGATGGCACAAAAAGGATTAATTAGAATATATGTATAATATTATACAGATATATTATGTATGTACATAAAATAGTTGTTAAACTTTATGCCATGATAATTTTGTTACTTTAAAAAATTCTATCTACATTTATTTTGAGGAGCAAATTGTTTTCTTCCTATTATAATCTAGCACTGAGCTAGGCACTGGGGCAAATCATAAATAATTTCAAATTCCCACCCTCAAAAAGCAAATGAGCTAGTCCAAGAGGTAGAAACCATACAGTTTCAATACTATTTGTCAAGTCTTATGCACTTAAATAAAGAGTACCTGACCTAGTGTAGAAGAGTCAAGAAGACTTCTCTCTGTAGTAGGTAACTTAACAGACCTCAAGAATGAGAGATGGTGACAAAACAATATATTTTAGTAATATTAAGTATGTAGGAACTCAGGATTCAGTAATTTTTACATGTTAAGGATGAGGGAGTTCTTTAGGTCAATTGCAATTCTGAATCCTAAGGGGTAGTACTGAAGGTGGAGCATGTCTGGGGAGAAAAAGTAACTCAATGTTGGACATATTGTATTTGACCCATAGTTGAATGTTGTGTCAGAAACCTACCTATTTACATTACAAGATGTATTTGCTTTAACAAATATTGTACAACATTCTATTATACATTCCCTCTCTCTCTTAGATCTAACAATGTGAAAGATCTGTACATTTTGTGATATAACAAGGAACCAATTCTAAATTATTCTTTTAGAAAAGATTTCTTGATACTTTCACAACAACAAAGAATTTTTCTACTATAATTAAGTTCATTTCACTTATTGGCATCCTCTTATTGGCCAACACAACTTTATTTGTTAGGAATTTAGCAAAGCATAATGAAGAGTTCCTGCCTTTTAAGATGCTCATAGAGTTTAGGCAGAGAGTCCAGGAGCAGATGGAGACTTCTGGAGAAGATGGCAGAATATAGAGCTCCAGGACTCAGTCCTTCCATCAAAGTAACTACTAAACAGGCAGAAAGTAACTGAAACAACTGTTCTGAGATTCTAGAGGCCAGAGTAACATTGTACAGCCCACAGGGAAAAGAGGTAGGAAAAGACTGATAGACTACAATAAAGAACAATGAGTAGCTCTTGGTGCAGCAGCTACTGGCACCCATCTCCCACTCTCATGGCAGGCCACCTTGGGATCCATTCCCTTACTGCTACTTACAGAAAGGAGCATAAAAATTGTCTACCCCAAGAGCAGGAGTGGGTAATGCTGAGCACTGATAGGCTTGTGATTAGTGAATTTGGATCACTAAGTCCTGGTTCTGAACTACTGTTTCAACCTGTTCCAGATGAGGGCAATGGCAGTCATTGTGTCAGTCTTCCCCAAATTAGGCAAAGGTGGTAGAGATTTAAAGACACAGTTCCTCATCTAAAGACACAATGCCTCCTCATAGAGTCAGGGAACAGTTTTTTGAAGGAAGGCATCTAATGGAGAGGACAGGAAAGCACAATGTTGGGGAGCCATTAATAAGGCTTTTAGCATCCTTTCTAAATGCTCCCCAGGGCACTTAGAAGCCAGCATTGCCCCCTTTGTGGATCCCTGGCCTGGTTTTGACTGGGAAATACTGACTTGGGAAAGTCCTCTCTGGAGGGACCCTCCTTCAAAAATTTGCCCTCCAGACAAAAGGAGCTAGAGACGACAAAAAGAGTGTTAAAAAAAAAACTATAGAGGTAAACCAAAATCAAACAGAACAAATCAAGATTCTGGAGAGAGGAAGAGAAGAAGGGAAGCTTTCTCCTAGAAGTGAAACAATTGCATGGAAAGTGCAATCTTAAAAATTGTAACACATATCTAGGGCAAGAATAAGCTGAAGAAGAGATGAAAAAATCTGATCAGTAAAACAGGGCTATTCTAAAGATCTAGATAAGATGAATCAAGCATCAAAGAAGAGGCTTAACACAAAGTAAATCAGCAATAAACCCTAGGCAAGAGAAGAAAAATTGACCTTCAGAGTAAACTCATCAAGATAACCGATGCCTAGATATCAGCAAAAAATTATTAGCCATACTAAGAAATGGGAAGATATGACCCAGTCAAGGGAACAAATTAAACCTTCAAAGGAGACACAAACTTTGGAAATTTGGAACAACTAATCAAAAATGTTCAAGTAAATCTCCTAAATCAATTCAAGGAGCTGAAGGGAAATATGCATAAATAGATTAAGGATAATAAGAAGATAATGTGTGCTCAAAAGAAGAATTTGAAAGTATAAAAAGAAACATAAAAGAAATTATGGGAATGAAAGGCAAAATAGAGATTAAAAATACAAAAAAAAAAAAAAAGATTACATGATTATTTCCAAAGTATATGTAAACAATGTGTAGATTAATAGAGAATACTGGCATAATAAAATATTTTAAACACTCTCAAAAAAAAAAAATACACTAGAGGCATACAATAGCAGATTTGAATAGGCAAGACAAACAATCAGCAAACTAGAAGACAGGCCAATCAAAATCTTACAGATAGAAGAACAGATAGAGAAGAGAATGGAAAAAATTAAGCAAGGTCTCAAGGATTTAATGACAGCATGAAGCACACAAACATACACATCATGGCTGTCCCAGAGGAGAAGAGAAGAAATAAGGGGCAGAAAGAATATTTGAGGGGGGCAGATGTGGCTCAAATGGTTGGGCGTCTGTCTGCCATATGGAGGGACCTGGGTTCAATCCCCGGGACCTCCTGGTAAAATAATATATATATATATATATATATATATAAAGAGTATTTGAGGAAATAATGTCTGAAAATTTCCCGACTCTTATGAAAACCTAAATATACATGTCCAAGAAGTTCAATGTACTCCAAATTTGAGGAAGAGTTTAAAGTATTCACAGATAAACAGAAACAGAGAGAGTCCATCAACTAGAAACCTAGCCTACAAGAGAGACTAAAGAGAGTTCTGCAGACTGAAAGAAAAAGACAGGAGAGAGAAGCTTGAAGTAGAGGGAAGAAGTGAAGATTATTGGTAAGGTTAACTAAAAGGGTAAAAAGAAAGTGAAAAAAGTTATGGCATAAAAACACCAAAGGATAAAATGGCTGAAGTACTATCTTTGCTTTAATAACATTGAATGTTAATAAATTAAACCCCTAATCATAAGACACAGATTGGCAGAATGGTTAAAAAAAGTATAATACAACTATATGCTGTTTACAGGAGACTCAACCTAGAGCCAAAGACACAAATAGGTTGAAAGTGAAAGATTGGAATGAGATATTCCATGCTAATAGTAACTAAAAACAGAGCTGTGTAGCTATACTAATATCAGAAAAAATAGACTTTAAATGCAAATCTGTTATACGAGACAAAGAAAGACACTAAATATTAATATAAGTGGCAATCCACCAAGATGAAATAACAATCATAAATATTTATACAACTGACCAGGGTGCCCCAAAATACATGAGGCAAACACTGGCAAAACTGAAGGGAGAAATAGATGTCCCTACAATAATATTTGGAGACTTCAATACATCACTGTCATCAATGGATAGAACATCTAAACAGAGGTAAGGAAACAGAGAACTTGAATAATATGGTAAATGACCTAGATCTAACAGACATACACAGAACATTGTACCTCCAAACAGCAGGATATATATTATTCTTAAGTGCACATGGATCATTCTTCAGGATGACCACAGGTTGGATCACAAAACAAGTCTCAATATACTTAAAAGGGTTGAAATTATACATAACACTTTCTCTGACCATAATGGAATGAAGCTGGAGAATCAATAATGGGTGGAGAACTGGAAAATTAAAAAAATATTATGAAAGTTAAACACTCTTAATCAGTAGGCCAAGGATGAAATTGCAAGAGAAATCAGTAAATAGCTTGGAATGAATGAAAATGAGAACACAACATATCAAAACTTATGGGAAGCAGCAAAGGCAGTGCTGAGAGGGAAATTTGTAGTCATAAATGCTTACATTAAAAAAGAGAGAGCTAAAATCAGAGCCCTTGCAGCCCACCTGGAGGAACTAGAAAAGAAAGGTAAGCTAATCCCTAACAAGAAGAAGGAAAGGAATAACAAAGATTAGAACAGAAATAAATTAAATTGAGAATAAAAACAAAAAAATAGTGTATTAACAAAATTAAAAATTTGTTCTTTGAGATGATCAATAAAATTGACAATCCCTTAGCTAGAATGACAAAGAAAAAAGAGAAGATGCAAATAACTAAAATCTGAAATGAGTAAATGACATTAATATTGATCCTATAGAAATAAAAAGGATCATAAGAGGATTCTATGAAAAACTGTATGCCAACAAATGTCCTAGATGAAATGAACAAATTCCTAGAAACACTTGAGCAACCTCACTGACTCTAAAATAAATAAAATAGCTCAACAGACCAATTACAAGTAAAGAGATTCAATCAGTCATCAAAAATCTCTCAAGAAATAAAAGCCCAGGACTAGATGGCTTCACAGATGAATTCTACCAATCATTCTAAGAAGAATTAATATCAATCTTGCTCAAACTCTTCCACAAAATTGAAGAGGAGAGAACACTATCTAGTTCATTCTATGAGGCTTACATCACCCTAATAGCAAACCCAGATAAAGATACTGTAAGAAAAGAAAATTGCAGACCAATTTCTCTTGTGAATAGAGTACAAAAATCCTCAACAAAATACTTGCAAATTGAATCTTAAAATACATTAAAAGAATTATACCTGTGATAAAGTGGACAATATCACAGTAATGCAAGGGTGGTTTAACAAAAGAAAATCAATTAATGTAATACACCATATTCACATTAGCAGTACTAAGCAGGGAAATTACATGATCACCTCAATTGATACAGAAAAGGCATTTGACAAAATCCAGCAATCTTTCTTGTTAAAAACACTTCAAAAAATAGGAATAGAAGGAAACTTCCTCAACATGGGTATATATGAAAAACCCACAGCTAACATCACACTCAATGGTGAAAGATTGAAACTTTCCCTCTAAGATGTGAAAACAAGTTAACCCTTAAAAAAATAAAATTATCTACCACATCTCTGGACATAGCTTCTAAAATGGATGTAGTGGACTCCTACAACAACTGGAAATGACTTCATATGTCCACATTTATGGACATTGGCTCCAGACTGGCTCTGTTTTATAATGCGAAAGGGCATTATGCCCCAGGGTGGAGAAACACTGGATCCTCCCTCCAAGAGCCAATGGTGCTGCAGTGTGCTGGCTGTGTGAAGGATATACCAAGTGGAGCAATAATTATCAGAGTAATGTGAATGGAACATAAACAGACACAATTGGCATTATGATCTGATCCCATAGAAGTTCAACATGTATTGTATTGCAAACTTGGAGCTTAGATCTATTAACTACAGCTCAAAGAAGAACTTGTGCTTTCATTAGTACATTGATTAGCATTAAGTAATGTACCCATATATACCTGATGAATATGATAATATCTCTTCTAAATCATATGCAGAAAGTTATTGAATATGTTAAAAGTCTTTGTAAACTTAATTCATTTACTAAGTAATTAATGAATGTGCCTATAAGATAAAAGAATAGTTCTCTTAAGTTGCCTATATTGTCTTTGTAAGTTTATGTCTAGGGTGGTTGCCTATCCCCATACCTCTCCTAGCTGTCCTAGGCATATGGGAACTGGGGGTGGTTGTTTCCTAGACAGCATTTGAAACTTACAAGATCAAGCCCATCAGCTTCAGAAGGATGTATCATCTGGAGTCACCTGGCCTTTCTCATTCCCATGATCCATTATGTCATGGCTGGCCTCCTTTTTGGGACCATGTACCACCATTTTCTTTATCCTTTTAGTAGGACTATGCATCTTCATAATTCTAACATAAGTTTATTTCTTCCAGAATGCCTTCCAGAACAAGGTATTACTCATGCAGGGATTCCATTCAGTTCCAAACATGGTGTCAGACCCACTCTCCCTGAACATCAATAGAATAGCCAGAGATTTTCACACTTCATCAGGCAGGGATGCTGCCCCTAACAGCAGGAAGCATCTACAGAAGAATGACCATAGCCCTTCAGCTCCCCCTTAAGAATAAGGGTGTAAACTCTCTGAGAGGGAAGTTGAGGCAGGTTAGTATAGGAAAGAGGGAAGGTGGCTAGTCAGAATAAAGCCCACAAAAAACCCTGGTCATGAGGTCCAGTTTGAAAGTCCCAGATTATTTTGTTATCTACAATTGGAAATGTTGCTTGTATATTGTTAAGCCAGCGTGACCTGTCCCTTATTGTTCCCCATGAACATCTTTCTTTTCACCCATAGTGCCGTGGCCATACCTTTCTACAGAGGGCTTTGGAGGTAACCCATGCCCACAATCAAAACCAAGGCTGGGTTTACACAGAATTACCATTCTTGGGTGCTACTGGCCTTCCTCGGATTGTAACTCCTGTAAATTGGACAGCATGAAACATCTTGCTGGCATGGCAGATTATGACCAATTGAGAAGTTTAGAACAAGACCTTCTCATTTAAGACTAAGATTCAGCTGCTGTCTTTCAATGAAATTTGTAATTACATTTTTCCCTTGTAAGGGAACAGGTGAATAAACCCAGGCCTTTATTAGGATATGATGTATATAATGGCTTAGGATGATTAACAGCTGAGTCTGTCACCCTAGATTGCATTGCTCCTGTCTGCATGGACTGACAAGAGGAAATCCGTGATGTGGGGTGGTTACCCCCTGAGTTGTGTAATTCTATTATCAAGGCTAGATATAGAGTAATGTGTGCCTTATGGTGGTTCTATCCATTGACTGTTTTTGTGCCAGGTAGAACTACAATTGTCACTGAAAAACACAACGGCTCTAGCTGTTGTCTTTTATACTTTTGCTGTGGAATGTGGACTCAATGCTTGTTCCATGATCAATGTAGGCCACTACATGGGGAAAGATTGTGGGGACCCAGGCCCCTCCCCCTCAAGTCCTCAACACGTAGCTCCCTGCATGACCTAGACATAAGTTAAAGGTTAACAACACTCCCCAGGGTTCTCATGCCCTATGGAATGTCCTTGTTCTGAAACCCCTTATATATTGCCCCTCATTTTCTCATCTCTTTGCAGAGCGCTATCGTCATTCTCTGAAGTGCCTCCATCAAATATTCTCTCTTTTCCATATGTCCCGATGAAGTTTATGCCTGACTTAATGCCAGGTGTGTTCTTTGGTCTCGCGGCCTCACCAGCTCATGCCCTTCAGGAGCTGGGTTGTAACATGGAGAGTTAATAAATAAAATTAATTCTAAAAAGACACATTTAGTGCTAGATAAAAAGCCCCTCCAAAGGAAAAATTATGCTTTCTTAAATGATGAAACTACAACTCAGAGAGTTCTTTTATTTGAAAAATCCTTTGAATCAGAGAAGATAATCCTTGCTTTTGGGGAGCTTGGGTATTTTAGTTTCCTGGCTGCTAAAACAAATACCATACAATGGGTTGGTTTAAATAATGAGAATTTATTGGCTCATGATCTTGGGGCTAGGAGATGTCCAAAGTCAAGAGGTCAGCAAGGCAATGCTTTCTCCCTGAAGCCGATGACACTCTGGGGCTGGTTGCTGGTGTCTCTTGGCCCTTTGCTTTTCTGTCACATGGCAGTGCACATGGCAGCCTTTCCTGGTTTCTCCTTTCTTTTCCAGGTTCTGTTGGCTTCCATCTTCTGGCAGCTCCCTGTGGCTTCTCTCTGTCTGGCTTTCACTCTACTTATAAAGGACTCCAGGAGTCCAGATTAAAGCCCTACCTGATTCAATTGAGTCACACCTTAAACAAAGTAATATCTTGATGAGATCTTATTTACAGTACATTCAAACCCACCAAAATGTGGACCAAGTCCAAGAATACATCCAAAATTCAATCCACCACATTGGGAAAATTTGATTATTTAATTTATCCATGGAGTTTTTTATTTGAATATCATATATTGATTGAGTTTCTTCCAAGTATTATTTAAAGTGTTGGGGACAGAAAGTTGAGATAATGCAGTTCTTTCACTCAGATTTTCCTCATAGAGTCATAGCACAAAGAAACAAATGGATTGCAGAGTGACAGACTTGTGGAGGAAAGATATTTTCAATGGATAATGAGTGTATAAGTTAGGAGACACAGGGCTTGCCTGCCTATTACCAACATGTTGGGGATAACTTGGTAAGTTGATACAGTGTGGTGAAGATCTTTGTGGTAGGAAAATTAATTTTCAATTAAAGATGACTTGACTAAGAGTTAACCTGCAATATTTAATAAGAGAGAAGTAGATAAATAAAGAACAACTAAATTGCAGACTAATCAATTGGAAAGACAATTGTAGAAAAATTACATAAAGAAATCGGATGATTGATGTTATTGGATAAAAAGATTTTCAAAAAAAGAAGATTCCACAATAGTTAAACATAAGTATTTGCTAAATGGAGAATCGAACAGAACACATCTACTATGGACTTTTGGGTGATAATACTGTTATCAAAACTAGAACTTATGAAAAAAATTAAGGATTTTGCACTACAAGGAAAGTTCAATAAAGAGAGATTTAGGTTTTAAACAGTGGTCAGTTTTGTTAGAATAACTTGAACTTTAGATTGTCTTTATCTCTTTTTGCAGATTCATTTTTACTGATTTACCAAAGCTCAGTGAATAGATACTTAAGTTATATTTAAACATTTCATTTCATGTAAACTTTACAACAAAAGAAAAAATTCTAAACAAATATTGGACTCTTTTCAATACTTGGTGTTTTAATTTCCTCAGCCTGCTGTAACAAAGTACTATAAACTGGATAGTTTAAAACAACAGAAATAAATTGCCTCAACGTTCTTGAGGCTAGACGTCTGAAATTAAGGGTCAGTCGGTTCATCTGTAGGGGAGAATCCTTCCTTGCCTTTTCTACCTCCTGGTGCTTTAACAACAATCCCTGGAATTTCCTGGCTTGCAATACTTCAGTCTCTGTCTCCCTCATCACATGGCTGTCTTCTTTCCTGTCTGTTCTCCTCTTCTTATAAGAATATCAGTCATATCTTAATTTAACTAATTCCATCTGCAGTGACCCTATTTCCAAATAAGGTCACATTCTGAGGTACTGGGAGTTAAGACTTCAACATATTGTTTTGGGAGATGTAACTCAACCAATCACAAATGGTATGCATTCTGAAGTATTTAGAAGGAAAATTGCTGATGTGTGCAATTTATTTTGAAAAGCACCTCAAATAATATGATTGATGGATGGATATACGAGTGGGTAAATGGATTAATGCATGATAAAGTAAATATAGTAACTATATGTTAATAGTAGACTCTTGGTGGTAGTTATATAACTATTCATTGTAAAATTGTTTCAATTTTGCCGTATGTTTTAATTAAATGTTAAGGGAAAAATGAATTCAGCAGTTTGGGAAAAGAGGCCACTATGGGTAAATAAACGTGGAGCCCATAGAATTAGATATGTGCTAACCCCATCCCACCCCACTGTCAACAATAAAAAACCTTGCAACAAGTTCCAGAGATGATAGAGAGACATAATAAACTCCTAGATAGATTTTCGTGTCTAAGAGATGATGAGATCTCTACTTAGAATACAGAGAACAATCAGTTCCTAGAGTACAGCATTCTACTCTCCTATAGCAAAAATAATTAATATTGTCCTATACTGTTTTAATCATATTGCTAAAACTAATGCTTTCCTTGCATTATACAGATGTCCATATGTGGAAAAATACTCTCTTTGATGCTCAATCCTGTAGAATCATATGCTCATTTTATAAACCTCTTGGTCTGATTAAATGTCACTTTCTCTGAAATGCTTAATGTCTTTCTTACCACTTTTCCTCTCTTGACAAGATTACTTGTCTCTTACTGCAGTCTCTTCTAGCACAGTACTTCCTCACATATAGCATCTATTAGACTGAACTTCACTTACTCTTCTACTTGCTCTAAACCTTAATGACAGGGACTATGTTTTGTTTTTCCCAGGATCTAGCATTGTACCTGGCTCAAGTAGGAATTTATTAGATTTGGTATTGTCAAAGGAATGAGTAAAGTAAGAAGCAGTCAAATAAAATAGAAGAGAGAAAGAATGAAAACTAAGAATACAATTATCAATTTTTTTCAAGAACTAAATCCTAAAGATCTGAGCTAAAATATTTCAAATAAGATAGGAAAAACAAGGAGTAACATAAAATGGTCATTCTATACACCAATTAACTTGACTTAATGATACAATAGATGTTAAAACCAGGAAAGGATGGAATATAATAAAAGTATGTTTATGGATTCTAGTCTAGGTAACTGAATGGTCAATAAGAGAAAGAGGGAGGTTAAAATGTTTCCTTTAAAAAGTTGGAATGAGTTCATTTTCAAACATGTTCTTATTGAGATGATGAGCAAAATCATACTGAATCAAAAGACTGCAATTACAGATTTCAAAGTCCTTGGAACTGCAAAACAATTTTGCACAGTGATCAAGGATACTCTTAAAAGAAAAGAGATTTAAATCTTAACCATATGTTTTTTGGTATTAAATGATGTTAAAAGTTTTCTGATAGTTTGAAATAGCCCCAACTCTCAATACAGGTTGCCTGGCATGGCAGCAGTGCTTTGAAAAAAATGGCTGAACATGGAAGTGCAAAGTAAAGAGCTGGAATTTAGGTACCAAGGGGCACCAATGGTTCTGTGATCTCAATAACAGTTTACCAGGGTAGTGATCACATTCTCCAGATCTTTCTCCAGAAATTATGTGTTTGGAAGGCACAAGATGGAACTAGTTATTTGGAAGGTAAAAGGTCTCCCTTTGAACTGAGAATAGATGAGTGGTTCTGGATACATTAGGAAGAAAATAAGGATCTTTGGAGAGATTCTGCTTATAATCTGGCATATGGGTGTCTAAGATAGTATTAATAAGAAAAACAAAACAAATATGATAGTAAAAGAAGTTGAAGAAGATTACCTAGAAAAAATGGGTAACTTATATATGGTGGAAAAAGAAGTTTAGGATAATAGCAACATTTTTACTTAAGTGCAATGAAATAAAAACAAATAAATATACAGTGACAGTATTTATTTTCCATTTAATATAAAAAAACTGTATTGAATGCACAGTAGAAATACATTTATATGACTTTAAGTCCCTACTTTATTGAAAAGTAGAATATCAATGAGAAAAATTGATATGCTTTTTAGCCATTTAAATTTTATTTTCTGGGTATATTTATGAAATAGTAACACCAAAGTATTCTTTGTAGCACTATACAAATGTGAGGGCTGAAAGATTAGAGTCGTCAAAGAGATTCCATTTATTCAACAAATATTTAATGATCTACTACCATATGCCAGGCACATTGAAATTGCTGTGCATTTGTTGGTGAACAAAGCAAAGATGATTGTTCACTTCATTGAGCTTCAATCTAGTCAAAGTACTTATGTTTCCACATTATTATCTCATTTCATCCTCAAATCAGCTACATGAGGTAAGAAATAATATTATCCATAATTTATTTAGAATAAACTTGGGAGAGACAAGACTATTGCATTACTAAACTGAATGCAATATCTGTTGGGAATTAATTGCAGTTGCTAACATTACAGAGAGAAAATAACCCCATTTTCTCCCATTCTGGGTTTTCACATTCTCTCCATTTAGACTGGCAATTCTAAAGTTGTTGCCTGGAATAACTGTAGGAACTTCAGTCAGAAGGCTCTGTCCTTCCCCCACCCAGGAGGATATCCTCTGCTTGTTCCAACCTTATTTTTAAGGTAGGCCTTGCCTCTTAGCAGATGAAACTTCAAGGTTCTAGTATTGAAAAAGAGTTTCTTTCTCCATCAGTTGGGGCATTAACAAAGAATAAAAGGTTCCACAGTTCATAAAATAGACAAAAAACTAACAGAGACTAGCTATGCTGTGAAAGAAGGTTCATGTTGAAGAAAGCAGAAGGAAAGGTTGGAGACATATTTCAGGAAATAGGCACTTGTGAAAATCGTTAGCTCCAAAACCAATATCAAGTGATTCTGTCCTATGAATACATGCAGATATATGTTCATTGGAAAGAAAAGGCTGGAATATAATTGTAATATATTGCACTATTACCTTTTTAATGAATAGCTATTTTAAATCAAGGTTCTTTCACTTAGGAAGTTTTGATAAAAAATCACTTGAGTCATGGGATTATTTTTTGGACTAATTACTCTGTGAGGTGTCATTATTAATTTTTCCAGCACAATCAACAGTGTCTGACACATAGAAGCTACTCAATAAATACTTTTTGAATAAAGCAATAGAGGTGACTTCAGCACACATACATAGCTAACAGCTAGTACTAATTGTACTTGGAAATCCAATTGAAAAGATGAAGCTGTTGCCCAAGAAGTAATACAGGATGCCAGGTTAATTCTTTAAATTGGAATTCTGCACAGAGTCAATATTGGTTTGCTTAGGACATTGGTGGAATATTTTAATTTTGCTACTTTTTTCATGTCATATGTTCAATACTCATTGGTTCAATCAAGTTTAAATTTAATTATAAGATGGTATATTAGTCAACCAAAGGGGTGCTGAAGCAAAGTACCAGAAATCTGTTGGCTTTTATAAACGTTATTTATTTGGGGTAAAAGCTTACAGTTACAAGGCCCTAAAGAGTCCAACTCATGGTTTCTTTCCTCACCAAAAGTCCGTTGCCATGGGTTGAAGCAAGATGGCAGGTGGTGTCTGCGTGTGCTCAGCCTTACTCTTTCCTCTTAAGGTTCCATGGGCCCAGCTTCTTCCGATCTCAGCTGTAGGCTGGATGGCCCAATTCTTTTTCAGGGGCTTATTTATTTCTGGTCTCAGCTGCTCTGTCCTTTTCACAAGGTCAGCTGTAAACTATCAGATGAGTGGCTCATCTGTCTTCCAGGGGCCTCTGCCGTGTCTGTGGAGCTGTCTCTCTTCCTCTGTGTTCTCTGTGTGTCTACTTCTGTGTGAATGTCCATTTATATAGCTTACCAAGAGGGCAGGGACTCAACCCTGCACACCCTAATGATGTGGTCGAATTAAAGCCCTAATCTTGATTTTTTTGTGTGTGAAATGATATATAAATATATATGCATATATGTGTATTTGCTTACAAAAATGTTATTTATATATATATATATAAATATATTTTAAGAGGTGCTTAGATTACCCAAAATTTTACACGGAACCCACTGGGATTCCCATGTTGCCCACCTCCAACACCTCCCACCACATCCCACACAAACATCTCCCACAAGTGTGGCCCACCACCCTCAATGGGCTTACACATCCTGGGGCCTTGCCACCAACCATAGACCACAGTTCACATTGTAGACCACACTCTCTCCCAAACAGTTCTGAGTGGTGTGTGCTGATTTAAAATGGCCTACATCCGTTGCCACAACGGTACTCAGGACAACCTCCAAATCCCAAAGAAGCCCCTTATTTCAACTGCTCATCCCCTCCCTGCCCCAAAAGTGTCAAGTGGCCACTGGCTCCACCTCATTGTTATAATTTCTTCCATTGCTAGAATCACCATATGTATACAACAGAATACCATCAAGTCCACTCTAGTCCATAGTTCTTCTCCCAATCCTGAGGGGACTGCGATGGTGATGTCCACTCCACCTCCAAGTGAGAGAGGGCATACATCCCATGGATATGGTGGGTGGGATGATCCTGCCTGCAGATGCAGGCCCTCTCCATTCCCTAGGATGGCCATTGCCCATCGCCCATCGTTGTCTCCTCGCCAGGTGACTTGGATGAGTCCATTGAGCTGTAGGGTAGGAGTTGCAACTCCACTGAGATTCATGCACATCTGGCACATAGGTAGGCCAGAGGCTCCAGTCTCTGGAAGTATAGCTAAAAACTTCAGCATCACATAAGGTTTGAATAGAAGGGACTGATGAACCATGTGCAGGGAGGACTTATTTGTGTCCAATTCTGTCACTTTCAGGAGCACAGATTCCAAAATAGAACCCACTGATAAGGCATCAGTCTCTGGGGCTATCCTCCCTTATATAGGACCTGGGTGTCTCCAGAGGTCTCAGGAGCCCCTCTGTGTGGGGTGATAGGCACTTAGACGTTCTATGAGCTCCTACTGAGGTGTGCGTAAGAGTTACCTCAAGGATGACCTCCCGACTCTCTTTGAAGTCTCTTAGCCACTTGAAATCATTTGTCTTTACCATTTCCCCCTTTTATTCAAGGTCTTTTTCCAGTTGTGTTGCCAGTTGGCACTTGGTATTAATCCCTCGTTGCCAGGGAGTCATGTCCCACGTTGGGGGGGAAGGTAATGCAATCATATGCTGAGTTTGGCTTAGAGAGAGGCCACATTTGAGCAACAAGGAGGCTCTCAGGTGGCAACCCTTAGGCACCCCATAACTGCAGGCTAAGTCTCAGTTACAAGAGCAAAGATTCACAGGGATAGTCATCAATAAAAAGAACACATCAGTGGGTCATCCTCTTTGACAGACACTGTCCCTGCACTCAGAGGACTATTGCTGCTCCCATTGGAGACTGTGGCAGAGCTCTCCAGACTAGGAATTCAGATTCCCTCATTTCTTGTGTGATTGTCCACCCATCGTGACCATGCCGCATCTTTTGATCTTTTGAACGATTTTGTATATCTTTCATGTATATTTGGATGAACTAATTCCCATGAAACCCCACTCCCAGACACCCCCCACCAATAATACCCTGCAGTACCCATTGTAACCCTTCTGTGATCCAAATCCTCCATGAACATGTAGTCCATAAAATAATCAAATACACTTACTAAGAAAAAGAAACACCTATGATAAGCTTACATGCAAGAGACAAACATAAGGAAACTCAGGGGGAAAAAAAAAAAGAGAAGAAAAAAAAAACAAATAATCAAACAAAAAACAAAACAAAATATAATTAGTGGATTGGGACATTCAAAAAAATGGGCAAAAAAACAAAGGAAATGCCTTAAAATATATATATATATGTATATATATATATTCATTTTTTTTTCCTTTCTCTTTTCTTTTCTTTTCTTCCTTTTATCACTGTGTTATCAGATGTCTGGTGTGCCGTGACACCTTCCCCCTCTCAATCCCCATTGTCTCCAATTTTTCATGTAATTTTCAAAGAAGTTTTAGGTCACAGCAAAGTCACACACGGAGTGCCAGAGACTCCCAGATACCAACCCCCCCCTTTCCCCACCCCATATTAAACCCCCCCTTTTTTTTTGGATGTTAGCATTGTTATAACTGTTATACAGACAGCAAAATATAGCAACTAAACATTGTCAATGATTTACAGTATAGTTTACAATTTAGATGATACAGTTTAATAATTTTGATGATATTTATCATGTCCTGTGTCCATTACTGTAAGGTAATGAAAAACCTTCCCCATGACCACCAAAAAACCCATTAGATCTTGACTGTTCCCTTCCCCCCAGCCCCCCCAGGGCCCATGATACCACCCTCTCCCGATCCATGGAATGTGAAGATTCACAGTTACATGCCCTGGGAATTTGAACCTGCCCTTCCTAATCCACCCACCCACCAGTGCTGCACCACCAAACCCAGGAACACCACCACTCATCTGCCCCATCCCCCAACATGCAACCACACTCTATCCTTTTACCATAGATTATGTCCATATGGGTGATGGCACAAAGCCTGCTCTTCTCTTGTTAACCTATCTTTCAGACAATGGTTCTCAGAGACTGACTGCTCACTTTCCTCAGTTCAAATCAGTGAGGTCATATACTGTTCACCCTTCAGTGCCTGGCTTGTTTCACTCAACATAAGGTCTTCAAGATTCATCCATGTTATTCCATGTGTTAGCACTTTGTTTCTTCTTACAGCTGAGTAATATTCAATTGTATGTACCACATTTTACTTATCCATTCATCTATTGATGGGCACCGGGGCTGATTCCAAGTTTTGGCAATGGTGAACAATGCCGCTATGAATATTGGTGTGCATATATCTGTTTGTGTCTTTGCTTTCAGTTCTTCTGGGTATATACCCAGCAGTGGAATTGCTGGATCATACAGAAGATCTATTGTTAGTTTTCTGAGGAACCGCCAAACTGTCCTCCACAGTGGCTGGACCATATCGCAGTCCCACCAGCAGTGGGTGAGGGTTCCTATTCCTCCACAACCTCTCCAACATTTAGTGTCTCCTGTTTTTTTAATAGCTGCCATTCTGATGGGTGTAAGATGGTATCTCATTGTAGTTTTAATTTGCATTTCCCTGATAGCAAGCGATGTTGAGCATTTTTTCATGTACTTTTTAGCTATTTGTATTTCTTCCTTGGAGAAGTGTCTTTTCAGGTCACTTGCCCATTTTTTAAATGGGTTGTTTGTCCTTTCATTTTCAAGGTGTAGGATTTCTTTATATATACAGGATATTAGGCTCCTATCAGATATATGGCTGCCAAATATTTTCTACCATTGGGTATGCTGCCTTTTTATTTTCTTAATAACATCCTTTGAGGTGCAGAAGTTTTTAATTTTGATGAGATTCCATTTATCTATTTTTTCTCTTGCTGCTCGTGCTTTGGCTGTGAAGTTCATGAAACCATTTCCTATTACAAGGTCCTGTAGATGCTTCCCTACATTATCTTCCAAGGTCTTTATGCTTTTGGCTCTTATATTTAGATCTTTGATCCATCTTGAGTTGATTTTATACAAGGTGTGAGATGGTATTCTTCTCTCATTCTTTTGGATATGGATATCCAGTTCTCTAAGCACCACTTGTTAAAGAGGCCACTCTCTCCCAACTGAGTGGGCTTCATGGCCTTGTCAAATATCAGATGACTGTATATGTGAGGATCTATATCAGAACTCTCAATTCGGTTCCATTGGTCAGTAGGTCTATCCTTGTGCCAATACCACACAATTTTGATCACTGTAGCTTTGTAGTATGTTTTAAAGTCAGGTAGTGTGACACCTCCAACTTCATTTTTTCTTTTTCAATATGTTTTTGGCAATTCAGGGCCTTTTGCCTCTCCAAATATATTTTGTGGTTAGTTGTTCCAGTTCCTTAAAAAATACAGTGTTGACTTTTATTGGAATTGCATTAAATCTGTAGATTAGTCTGGGTAGGATAGACATCTTTATGATGTTTAGTCTTCCTATCCATGAACATGGAATATTTTTCCACTTATTTAAGTCTTCTTTGATTTCCTTTAACAGTGTTGTGTAGTTTTCTGTATATAAGTCCTTTACATCTTTAGTTAAATTTATTCCTAGGTATTTGATTCTTTTATTTACTATTGTAAATAGTACTTTTTCCTGATTTCCTCCTCAGTTTGCTGGTTATTGGTGTACAGAAATGCTACTGATTTTTGAGCATTGATCAAAACATTACTTAACTCCTTTATAAGTTCTAGAAGCCTTGTTGTCGATTTCTCAGGGCTTTCTATGTATAGGATCATGTCATCTGCAAATAATGAAATTTTTACTTCTTCTTTTCCAATCTGGATCCTTTTATGTCCTTTTCTTGTCTCAGTGCTCGTGCAAGTACTTCAAAGACAATGTTAAATAGGAGTGGTGATAGTGGGCATCCTTGTCTTGTTCCCGATCTCAGAAGGAAGGCTTTTAGGATTTCACCATTGAAAATGGTGTTAGTTTTGGGTTTTTCATATATACCTTTTATCATTTTCAGAAAGTTTCTGTCTATTCCTATCTTTTGTAGTGTTTTTATGAGGAAAGAGTGCTGTGTTTTGTCGAATGCTTTTTCTGCATCTATAGAGATGATCATGTGATTTTTTTCTTTCAATCTGTTTATGTGATGTATTACACTGATTGATTTTCTTATATTGAACCATCCTTGCATACCCGGGATGAAACCCCCTTGGTCATGGTGTATAATCCTTTTGATATGTTGTTGAATGCGATTAGCAAGTATTTTGTTAAGGATTTTAGCATCTAGGTTCATTAGAGAAATTGGTCTGTAATTTTCCTTTCTTGTGGTATCTGTATTTGGTTTTGGTATTAGGGTAATGTTGGCATCATAAAATGAGTTAGGCAATATTCCTTCTACTTCTATTTTTTGGAAGAGCTTAAGTAGAATTGGTGTTAGCTCTTTCTGGAATGTTTGGTAGAATTCAGCTGTAAAGCCATCTGGTCCTGGACTCTTCTTAGTTGGGAGGTTTTTGATGACTGAGTCTATCTCTTTCCTTGTAATTGGACTGTTGAGTTCATCTATTTCTTCTTTCATCAATGTCAGCTGTTTGTGGGTTTCTAGAAACTTGTCCATTTCTTCTAAATTGTCATTCTTGTTGGCATATAATTTTTCAAAGTATCCTCTTATGATACTCTTTATTTCTGTGGGGTCAGTAGTGATATCAACTTGCTCATTCCTTAATTTATGTATTTGCATCTGTTCTCTCTTTTTCTTTGTTAGTCTGGCTAAGGGTTTGTCAATTTTGTTGATATTCTCGAAGAACCTACTTTTGGTTTTGTTTATTGTTTCCAGTGCTTTCTTATTCTCT